>JAWWLV010000179.1:50431651-50463230 GCA_035041135.1 Platyrinchus mystaceus
GTGGGTGGGTCCAGCTGTCTCATCAACTTTTCATCCTGTATATCAGCAAAAGTTTCTCTGGAGTGAAAGGAGTTCATCATTCTTGTGAGACTGAAAAAAAGGGCAAGCCATAGGCTTTCACTTGGTATTTTCCTAAATGAGCCTTGGATTAAGTTGGCCCTTATGATTCTGCTTAGGTTTCCCACCACAGTTTCTGTTGTGTCAGGCTCTGATTGAACACAAAATGAAAAAATAATTTTTGACCCAAAGAGCTTTCGGTCAGAGTGAATATGTGTCACTTTGCACCTTCATTTGTCAAAAATGCCTAAATATTTTCAGAGCTTCAGTTAAGGCTTCAGTTAGATGAGACTGCTAGAAATAAACAAAAATTGTATTTTACAAAAAAATAAGCTGGCTTCTCCTTACATTTTCCAAAACAAAAAGGAAATTCTGGAAAACAAAAATTAAAACCAACCAGAGACGAAAAATTAAACCAACCAGGGTTTTTTATGAAGAGCTTCTTATTCTGTCATTGTTCTAGGTGTTGTCAACTAACTACAGTCAAAATGGGTTTGGCTGGCTATAATTTTCTTCCTTTCAGAAACACTGGAAAACATTGTTGAAGTATTTGTCTTATGAGGAAAGAAACATATGGGTGACTCACTGTGATTGAAAAAGAAACCAGAAAGACAATTCTGTAAAAGAATACTTAAATAATGAAATCAAATAAACTAACCCAAAATGAGGAAAGAATGAAAACCTCAGCTGACTCAAATGGAAACACAAATTATATTATTACTATTCATAAAATATATTTCTATTTTTATATGTGTATATGATCTATACAGATAAATCAACACATTGATATTTTTACTTCAAATACTTGTGCCTTTTTGTCTGTGAGAGTCATCTTCTGCACAACATATTGAAAGGAAACCCATAGACCATCCCAATAAAACAGGAGGTGCAATGAGAACAATTGAACAAATTTTTCTTTGGCTATAAGTCATAAACTTCAGAGATGATTTGGATTGGAATTTTCACAGCTCATATACAGCAAGTATTTCCTTAAAATCAAAGTATTCATACTAGCTTTCAAATTTCTGCTGTTATGGAGATGAAAAGAACTGCACCAAGGGAGTGGAAATAAACATCACAGAATGAGAAGAATCATTAGGACAGTGTATAGTCCAAGGAATGGCTACAACTGTTTGAAAAGACCATAAAGGTTAGGTGGTATAAGCAGGGATGACTTTCCTCCATTGTGCTCTTGGAGGGCAAGTGATCCCTTCAGTGCTGTCCCAATAGATAACAGAGATTCCCTGCCATTACTTCTCCTTATATTGACCGCCTTTTGCCCCATATGGAACTACTAGAATCCATGGGTGTCAGGAGCTGTTTTGTGAGGCTGAAATGAGAAAAATAGACCTATGCAGATGCATAGATGCCCAGTCACCAGAGTTATGAGCTGTGTCCTAGCAGACAAACCAACCTCTGTCAGGCTAAAAAAAGACAAGTTAAAGTACAGGTCCCCCCAGTGTTTGCACCAGCATAGTGATGATTCTGGGCTTTGGTAGTTACACGTTCAAACTCTTCTCTCTTCTCTTGATATGCAAGAGGAGACACTCACTGTCTCCCTCCCTCCCACCTCGGTGTAGGTCAGCTGCTGTGCTCTGTGCCACTGGGTTTGGGGAGAGCTGAGCAGGGAAAACAATGCACAATAACTGTTACTGGTGATATATGAGGGAGAGAGAGATCACTGTCACAGTATATCTACTATTTTCAATTTAATTAGTAGTCAGAACTTCATTTGTCAACTTAATCATTGCAGGCAGACACCACAGAGGTGGGAAGTGGGGGGAAAAAAATCAAGAAAACAAACAAAAAAAGGCCCATTTGTGGCTCTGGGCACATTTTATTTGTTTCTCAGCTCAGTTTATTTCAATATTTCTTATATGCCAAAGTTTAGATTAAAAAAATGATGAATGCATGTAGTCTTGTCATTAAGTATTGGTTGCAGAGGAACTGGCTTCGTCAAGTTCTTTCAGTAAAATTATGCTGTAGCCTGCAAAACTGTTCAGCTTCTCCATGTTTCCAGTTTCTTTCTCTGTTTTCTCTGTATTCTTGTTTCAGCTGAGGGAAACGGTAGATTTTGTCATTTGGATGCTGCTATCAATGGCCAAACTGAAGGAAATTTTGCACAAAATAAGGAGAGACTCCATTCATACAAGTTCGGTTCATACAAGTAGGTAGTTGTATTGCCTGCCTTTCGGTTAAGCCAAATTTTGAAAGAAAGAGGAAAAGTGGGAAAGTTTTAGCCCTTGACTGGATTCTTCCATGAGAGGGAGTGATGTGGTGAAGCTTTAATGGTCAATATTTGATGGGCATAAATAGTGCTTTCCTTAGTCAGGTGTTATGAGCTTTCTTTTAAACCCATTTAGGTTCAGTGAGAAATAAGAAAACCCCATAAAACAGGCCAAGTTTCCGTTCTCTTGCCTCAGTTATCTGCTCTTACCCGATGGAAGGCTGTAATCAGAACACAGAGCCTGGAGCAGACATTCCTCAGGTAAAACATGTGCTGCATCATCCAGCAAGCACAGCCGGGAGAGACTACTGGGCTTGCACTGGCAGTGGGCTGAGGGCTGTGTGTGTGTGAGCATCAATTCTCAGTGACAACAGTGGCACAAAGGATCAGCTCAGGCTGAATCACTACCCCTCCACTCCTGTCAGCTAATGCTGCCTCACACATGGGAGGGCGAAAAATTTCCACCCATCCCATTCGTGCCCCCACAGCCGCTCTGCTGTGCCCCGAAGTGAAGGGACCTCTGCCCTGCAGGCCCTGTCCCTCACACTGGTGGCAAGGCAAGAGTTGCTGACACTACTAGCATGGTTAAAACTTTCCAGTAGTCTTCAAGGGAGTTGAATGACTTGTTCTGGCCTTCTCTCTCTGTGAGAAAACTCCTGCTGCAGAATAAAGTTCCTTCTCCTTAGTCCTGTTGTCTTATAACAATAATAGTTTAAACCCCCATAAATCTATTATCATACTTTTCTCTATAATCATACTTTTCAAAGTGGATTAATAGTAGTATGCTATTACTTTGAGGAAAACTTCAATGGCAGGTGGCAGTTCTTTACAGGAAGGCAGGGGTTTTGTACTTGATGGATTTTAGCTTTCAGCTTGAGTTCAAGGACTGCTGGTGGCACAGGGACCCTTAATACTGGCCTTCAGTGTGAAACTCCTGCTCCAGACCCCCAATGCCCCTGTAGCCTCTGGTTCTGCCTGCAGTGAACCCAGGATTCATTTGCTGGCCTCTGTGCCATACCTGACTTGCATCTGTTGCAGTTCCTCACACTGCTGTCCAGCACTACCTTTAGCAAGGAAAAGAAGTAGAATGGTTTGGGGAGAGAGTGGAATGGGTTGGGACTGAGGTCAGTGGAAGACTCTGGATTCTGGGAGGGAGCTGTGGGGTAGCATATCCTCTAATGTATGAAGAAGAGCAGGGGGATCAAAGTGTGTAGGTTAGGCTGCAGCCTAGCAGCATGATTGAAGTCCCTCAGGTCAAATGATCCTATGCAAAATCACATCAAAGTTGCTGAGTAATGGAAAGTCCTTGAGGAGGAGAGATGGAGAGACTTAGGCCTTAGCAAATAGTGTTAGTGGTGGTATCAGGTTGATGCTAGGAAGTCCCAGTAGACCTTATAATCTGAATAGATTGCACAGACTCAAAAGCTGGGGAAGAAGTGGTGTCATGGAGTGCTGTGACCAGTCACCAGAAAGGCAGGTGGTAGAGCTGGGACTGAACTCCTTTATCATATTCAGCTGCCTAAGTGAGAAAACTTTACAGTAAAATTCCTACTGTGGCTGCCACTCTTCCAGATGAGGTGTTGTCTCCTTTGTCATCAGCTGCTGAACTCTGGCCCCAAAGGACAAGATTTATCATGTGTTTATGTGGATTTGCTCTGTGAAAGAAACAATGGTCCATGTGTTAATTCAGGTCTTACGAAACGTGTGCTGATGATCTCTGTTTGGACAGTTCTTTTTTTCCATAAACTTTTTTATTTTTGATAGGCATTTTCGGAATCGAATATTTATTTTGTGAATAAGTGTTGAAAATAAATTTAAGAGAGTGTGCAACCATTGTCAAAGCACATTCTTAAAGTGTGTGTGAATGTGTTTGTATGGCCTTCTAACCAGATGGGTCGGAAGACAAAACTGCCTGGCTTCTGCCACGGTGTGATTATTCATAAGTCACACCAGCTCCCTCTGTGCCTCACCTCTTTCTTCCCTTTGTCCACCTCAAGGCTCTTCAGCAATGTTTTCTTTACCGCCTTGTGTGGCCTAAATCATAGTTTCATGCCAAAGTGCTATTGTAGCATAAATAATATGTAAAATTTTGCATAAGTATTATGACTAATTTATAACATGGCCTCTTATGCAGGATTCATGGACCTCTTAGGTGATATTGTCCTTGTTTCTCAATTGAGTTTTACTGTCATTTGTGAAGCTTCTCTGAAGCTTCTTTGTTTTGGATATTTCTGATGTGTCTGAAGTATTTTGGTACACAGTATTTAAATACAATAGGAGTAATTAAAAAAAAATAGAATACCGATCCTGACAAAGTCACTCTTGCTCTCTTTCCTTCTGTCAGTTTTCTAGTCAGTGTTGTAAGAATTTTCTTCTTTGAAGTCTAACCCAAACCTGTTATCACAGAAGAGTGTTGGTCAAAACCAGTGAAAATGAGCCTTACTCCTACTTTTGTAATTTCTCACTATGAATTCTTTGTATCTCAAAGGAACTCTTCACTAGGAGAGCTCACAGCTTTTGGAAGAGTAATGACTTTGTATGTCATTGCAACAGCCTGTTGAATTAAGTGGTTGTGATCCCCATTTTACTTATGAGCAATCTGAGGGACAAGAGAAGTAACTTGCCTTGGGCTATGTGGTAAATCAGAACTTGAACATGCCTGGCCACTTACAGGTGGTGTTTTTTGTGGTGTGTTTTTTTGTTTTGTTTTGTTTGTTTGTTTGTTTGTTTTTTTGGGTTTTTTTTTTGTGCGTGTGAGTGAGTGTGTGTGTCTTTCCTGACATTTTTATTTTCTTGAAAATTAGTGTAAATTGAACAACCACTCTTGTTAGTATGGTCTATTAGGTTTCACTTTTATTTTATATATATATATATACATTTATATATATATACACGTACTTTTTTTTATATATACACACATATGTACTCTCTCTCTACCTATCTCTCTACCTATCTATCTCTCTATTTATCTATCTTTGTAAAGAACCACATCTAAATGTGGGTGCTACAGTGGGAATATAGGGGCTGAGCTATTGTTTGGACTAACTTTGCTTGTTAGTTAGATGTTATGGCTGTAGGAAAAGGTGACTGTTTACTTGGCATGTTCCAGTAATCTAATTGGAAGAGTGGAATTACCACTTAGAAGATGAGCAAGAATGATGGGGAGAGAGGATCTTTAAGTCATGAAGCTAAAATGAACTGAAGTTATATGCTGGAAAGTGCTGCCGTTGCTGCTGTGGAGAGAAGCTTTATTTGAAATTACAAAATGAAAATTACCGATCAATGCAGCCAGAATGGAATGATTGATACCTCAATTGCACTTCTAGAAAATGTAACATAGCATAAAGATACACTATTTACCTTCTTTTCAATTCCAAGTTTTTGCACATTACAATAACATATATAAGTGCATAAATGGGCATTTCCAGATGGTGCAGTTGGGAGCAGAGATGAAAAGAGCTGCTGTATTTATCAAACTTCAGGCAAAGCTCAGCTGCAGTAGTATTTCCTCTTGGGAAAATGGTGACAAGGGTGGTCTCCCATGGCTGAAGTTGTATTTTCCTTCTCTGTGTGAGGCTGTGGAACTTAAGGGTCAGGAAAGAGCTGCACCTAATGTCGTCTGCATGGACTCTGTTACCTGTGCAATCAGAGGATGCGGAATGGCTGCTCAGAACACAGGTCACGTTAACATCTTCTCTATCCCTGCAGCACTTCCTAGGAAGGAACCTAAAAGTTCAGAAGTTCACAGCATAGTTCTTCCACCATTAGGAACCTTAGTACATCTGCCCTTGTACCTCTTGATATGTTTGTGCAATTGCCAGAAGTGGACTTCCTGAGACTCATGTTTTCTAGTAGTGACCTAAGGAGAAGAATTTGTGCTCCCTCTTTGATGGATGTTTGGATGGATGAAGTATGGAGTTTACATCGTAGAGATGAAGTCCTTTTCCTCATTTTCCTTAATGCATGAAATAAGCATGTTTTAGTATTTACACACAGGATAAAATAAATGACCATTCTAAAGTTTGGGCCAGATCCCTATTGTTCCTGCCTATTATTTATGATTTCCAGGTTTGGATAAGCTGTTGAGCACATGCTTAAGAAATGGGGAATACTTATTTGTTTACAAATATTCAGCATAAAACTGCACAAAACTTAAAGAATAAGAGTTAAAAATTTATTTTGGCTTTTGGAGAAGCCTTGTTTGTACAATGTCTACACCTCTGGCTATATTTGACCTGCTGCTACTTCAAGAAGCATCCTGTGAGATTTTACAAAAATGTGATTTGAGAAACTGCCTGTTCATTTTTTCAATTGCTAAAAGTTTCTATATATAGACAGGTTAAGGTATTTATATAAATATGCTGGTATTCAGGAATGTTTAGCTCACTGTATTTCTGTAACCAAAAGAAAAGGTCAAGTCCTGTGTGTGCTTGTTTGAGAGCAATAGCACAATTCAGTTTTCTGTTACAGACTTCTAACAAATTTATACTGCTGTATTGTAATATGGAGTTTGGACCTTATATATCATTATGCCCTATTCATTAACCTTCACAGAAACTCTAATTTTCTATGACATCATGAGTGGTTGCTATGGATATGATTGCTGTGACACAAGCGTGATTAGGACATCAGATCAAAAAATGTTATGTGAAGATGAACTCTTCAGGATTTGTGGTCTGTTTTCATGCAAATGTCCCTAGTATGAAGAGGAATACAGAAAATAGAATAAATAACTAGAATTGCCTCTAAATTAAATGTTTTACCAAGTTTTCCCTGAAGCGTCAGCAGCTCTTTAAACATGCTGGTGATGGCCCATCACAAAGCCAGATGTTGCCATTTATCAAGTAAAGTAAAGAGCCCCTCCTGCTTCCACAAATATGAACTGAATATGAAATCAAATGGGAAACTGCTGCACTAACACTGGAGAAGATATAATGCAACTTTTAAGCTATTGGCAGTCTTGAGGATAAAAGAAGTGTCTGACAGGAAAGAGCAAGTGTCGGCTCTTTACTTGATTTGTCTTTCAAAGGTGAAACTGCTGTCATATATATGGACTTAAATCACTTGGTGGATGTCCTACAGGTCATATTTCCTTTTCCCATCTCTTTGTTACCTTCTCTTCCCATTCCACACACAGGTCAAGTGCTTCTTAGGGAAAAAAACTTCAGGAAGCCAGCTTCCTAAAACCCAGACTAGTGAATGGGCATGCGGGACACACAGGCAGCAGTTGTAAACACTTTCTTGTAAGCATTCTTTCTCTTCCATGGCAGTCTTAAACCTGGTAAAAAAAAAAAAAGTTGGTCTCCATTTAGGTGGGCACAGCTGAGCCAGCCCTAGATGACAGTGACATGCTATGCTAATGCCACCTCATTCACCAACAGCATCAATCCTCACGTTTTGTGAATGATGCAAAACATCCAAATTCTGCTTGTCTCCAACACTGGCCTATAAGATCAGGCAACACCAATAGTAAAAGTATTCTTTTCTCATGGTGTTTTACCTCAAAATTTATCATTTCCACTCAGGTCCTGGCAGTGTAGCATGTAGTAACTGTTTTAATGGTGGACTGATGTAACTCACTGGCTTTAGGATTGAATGTAGAATCATTCAAAGATTCCAGATCTTAAAAAAAAGGCAGCACAAAATGACAGAAGATTAGTGTATGTAGCTGTAACAGTCCTCTAAAATACCTCCAAATAGGTTTGGAGGGAGACGTGTAGGAAAACTGATAAAGTTGGAAAAAACATTCATGAATGTAAGTTCTTTTACAGGTCTGAAGATTTAAACAGACTTGAGTACATATTGAAGGTAATTGTTTGGCTAACTTAATTAGGTTAATTCCAATTAGACAATTTAGGAGAGGGGCAGTTGGGATCTGTAGCACACTAGGTGATATTAGCAAGAGAGAGGTCATGAGGTCGTTGAGTGAATGGATTTTTTACTTTTTTGATGTATTGAATTTTGAGGAATTAGTTGGAATGGCATATAAGGAAAATTATAAAATGTCAGAAAACCAGTACTGCTTCCAAACGTATGTTTTTTAGCACTGTATTGGATTATTTTTTAGGTTTCAGGTTCTTTTTTTAGGAGCAATTTGTATCTTTCCTTTACATACAAAGCCTGAGAGATCATGGTCTGAAAAGCTCTACTGTGAAAAATGTTATCTCACTCGAAATTATTGTTTCTGTGCCTTGTGTGTTTCAGTGTTCACTCTGGTGCATAGTGATGAAGTGTGTTGTATCCTGGGATGAATAAAGAAAGGATAGTTCCACTGTGTGATGTTGACAGTGGTGGCTACGCTGATACACCTGCAGTGCTGGCTGTGTTATGTATTAGCTGGTTCCTTTCAGCATTTGGCTTAATACACATGGGCTATAGGGGTCATTTTTGTAACTACAGCTACAGCTGGTTTGTCCTGAGTTAGGTATACTTGGGAATATGCTGCTGAAGTGAGTGAAATGCGTTCCCAGTTTGCCCCTGCCACACAATAATATAACTGCTGTCAAGTGTAGATAGGGACCATTCTGTCCCAGTGCCACCACTAGTAGTACTTTCACCTCCAGAAGGAGGACTGAGGCAAAGTCCAGCCCATCTACAGCAGCTCCAAAGGGTCCTGGGCACAGTTTTTACCTCTCACAGCTTCCCCTCACTTTGGTGCCTGTTGTAAAATTTGAGACCAATATGTTTCAGGAGGGTGATTGTGGAAGTGGGGGAGGGGTTTGCTAAATTATGGTTGCTGTGAGAACCATAACTTTGAATTTCTTGACATCTGTCCAATGACAATCTCAACATTAACGTTGCATTAACATAGTTTTTTTGCATTTAATTAAAAAAGATGATGGCCTGGAATCTGTTAAGGAATTTAAAGCCAACATTTAAACTGTTTGCTGGGAGCAGATATGTCAGAGCCTCTGCTCTGGAAATGCTCACAAAACAGTCTGACAATGTACAATAGCCACAGAGACAAGAAATGAAAGCAAAATGTTTGTAACACCATTGCTTGTCTCCTTCTGGTGGTTTTGCCCATCTTTCTCATCTGAAGGAAACTGCTCTGACTGAGTTTAAAATAACTTGGAAATGAAGTCATTGTTTCCAGTTCCTCTGTATGCCATTGCCAGTGCTGGCCACTGACTCACTTGTGTGTGCAGGCTGAGTTATCTGGGGGCTTGCTTCTCCACCCTCTGCTGTCATCCTGCAGCTTCTTAAGAGACTATGGCAGAAGCTCTTCTATGTATCAAGATAGATGCACAAGACTGTAGTAAATGTCTGACTACAGCATTCATCCTGATTTCTGGACTCTTAAATATGTGTCTGGTTTTTCCATGTAATATTCCAGTGCACTTGCTAATTGGTTTTGATTTTGAGGGTTATGCAAAAAAAAAGTGTTTACAACTGATAGGTGTCTCACCTCAAAAGCTTTGGGGGCACTGAGCTTTAAAACTCTCTTTTGTAACCTCATGTTATTTCAATAAGTTCAGCTATCAGACAAATAGACATATGGACTATGCTAAAGTTAGGTGCTGTAGATAGGAGAAAGATGTTCATATGGCACCCATGTTATTTAGTCTTCTCTCATAACAGAATACCATACTGTTAAAAATTGTCTATTTTTATGTAATTCTTCCACTTACATTGAGATAAAAAAATTATTAGTCTAAGGTTGGCTCACATCATCGGAGCTTCTAAATGTTGGCAACTTCCCTACAGTCTGTTGCAGGCAATAACTGCCAGGGAAGTTGCTTGAACACAAGCAAAAAATAGGTCTTCCTGCTGAGCCACCAGCCCAGCAATGTAAGGAAGAATTTAATACCATGGCCTTAAGAAAGTTTCCGTGTTCTTCACAGACAGTCGTGCCTTCAGTAAGGTGATGGAGGGAGAATATAAAATCCCAGAGTTACTGCAAGCCTTGAAAATGTTGTGAAAGAAGACTTGGCAGTTAGTAGCTTTATGTAAAAGATTTTTGCATATAAATTGCATACGCATATGACATTTTAGCTCCAACTTTACATGTGTTTTGGAGGTTGGATGCAATCTTGTCCCTGCCTGTCTGTTTGGTTTTGCCATAGCTGCATCAATATTAATCCTGTTGGTTTTTCCCTCTGGCTTTTTTCTTAATTTCCCTTTCTCCCAGTTTTGATTTAAGAAGTGGTTAGTTCCTTTTATCCTAGAAAAAAAAATCTAGGCATCTCTTTTCTATTTTTTAATGAATTATTGTATTTAAAGCACACTTTTTTTTTTTTTTTTTTGTATTTTGTAGTAGGCACTCTAGTATTCATCTGGTGACAAGAAATGGCTAGAGAGCTGATAAAATGAAGAGATATTCCTTTACTGGGGACAATGTCTCTTCTTTAAAGGGAAAGAAACACCCCTTAAGTATTATTGCTATCCTGTCTCCCTCTGCCTACCTCTCCCCCTCCTGTTATCATCAGAGAATCACAGGCTTTTGCTTACCAAGTGGCTGCATACCGTATTTAAGAAATATCACTATTCTGAGCTCAGATTTGGATGGACTGTTTAAAATGACTTGCCGTAAATTAGCTCCTCTTTTTTTATTTATTTTTTTGAGTTTCTTGTTACCTGTTCTGAAAAACAGAATCAGGTTTTGGCTTATCTCTGTAAGCCTTGTTTGTAAGATGCTGTGACACAGGACAGCTGCCCCTCATTGCCTGCATGACTGAGCTGGTTGTGGGCGGAAGCCTCTGAACAGTCTTCAGATTCCCGAAGCATAATCAGACCTATGAAATTTTCATGCTCAGCCCAAGTAGAAATTACAGGTTTCCTCAATATTAGTTGATGAAATAAGCAACCACTTTTTACCTTCAATTCTAACAGCAGTGACTCAATTCATCTAAGTCACTTTGACTTACCATGTTCCTAAAGTGGGAGAATCAAGGCACTCCAGGATATGGTAGTTCATGACCTACCTCTGTAATGGAAGGGAGTTTTATGTCAGAAGCAGTCTATCAACAAGTGATTTGCAGAACTGCATCTCATTGCAAAAGTAATTTTCCTCTATCAAATATTATTGATTATTTGAAATTATGTTTGAATTTTTTATTTGTTTGGGTTTTTTTCTACTAAAATTTCACACTTTTTTCATTTGTTGCAGCTGTTTTAATGAACTGAAATTTGGAGAGTGTTTGAGAGCTAGGAGTTATCTTTAAAGCTTCATACTTTCTAGCACACACACAAAAACATTCTATGAATATTTTTAAGTAAAAAAATTGTTTTTCTCACAATCATTCTCACTAATTTCATGAGGTGGACACAAGATACAATTGCACTCATGGTCCAAAAGTAATATAACTGATGACACACTGGTTCCAGTTAACACATTTGATTCTTAAGTGTATAGAAGTTGCTTCTAGTTGAATAAGAGAATGTAGCTGAACAGGGGTTGTAGTGATGCATCAAAAGCTATGACATCTCTGATCAAATAATTTATAAACAGCAAAAGAATTTTAAGAACTGAATTACTACTTGAACTTCAAAAGAGACCATGTATTTCTATTAATATAAAGAACAATTGCGGGCTGTTAGCCATTAAGTTATTTGAAATTGAAATTTATCAAAAAGGTGGTGGAGGAGGAATATATCTGCACTCTAATGTGGATAAAGGATCTTCCGTGTGAGTTAAAATTACTTCTCAAATAAGAGAAGTTTAAATAAACTCTAAAGAAGACATGCAACTTTATCTTCAGAGTGCCTTTCTCCCAGCCTCAGCTGAAACTCTCAGCTTTTTTCCAACCAAATCCTAAAAATTATTAGAGAAAAAAATTTCTGTTTCTACAGCCTGGGTTGATTCCTGATTATTGATTTTCTCAAACTCTCCAGGCATTAAAAAAAAATAATTCCTGTACACCATTCTGATGATATTTTTTTTTTTAATTGAAAAAAGTAAGTCCATTAGAAATGCATAGTACATCTTTTTCCTTAACATAGGAACTATTTTGTAGAAAGTGGAGGATGCAATATGTGGGGACTCAGTTCCTTCCTCATCACCACAGAACTCCAGTCTGACTCTTTCTACAGGTCTCATTTCCTTGTGAAACACGAGGGTGATGTTCTTTCTTCTGTAAATATACATGCTCAGAAGACATTACACTACTATAGCAGAATTTTCTAACATCACCTTTTTGCCTCTTTTTAGCAGGTGAAAGCTTGTTCAAAATATGAAGAAGGGCCAATGCTTTCATGGAGCTGTAGCAAGAAACAGATAAAATTGCTCTGTATCAATGCCAGTAAGCAGTGCTGGCATTTCAGAGAAACTGATGTCTCTGGGACCTGGACAGTGATGTTGGGCTAAAAGGACAAATTAATACATAAAATTTGACAACCCATTTAAGGGGTAAAATACGCAAGTTTCAGTGTGATTATACCCCAGTTCTGTTTTTCTAATTGCTGTTTGACTAAAAGCTGTTTTTCTCAAAGCCCCTAGAGCCACTATGCACAGCAAAATAATAATGAAAGAAACCTTGATATTCTGCATGTGAGATGCAGATTGTGCAAATCCAGCCTTCTGATTTTGAAATTAGCTAAGTATGCTCCTAATATTGCCACATATTCATTCAGGATAAAATACAACAAAGTGAGGCAGTTTGCAGTGGGAGACATAAAGAATTTGGCAATAGTGGCATGATCAGGATATTCTAAAACTAAATTAATTCATTTTACTTTTGTACTTTCAAGTCCTGAAACCTCAAGGTTTACTCACTCTCTAATTCTCTGTAGGATCAGTCTGGGATGGGGGAAAAGCTTCTATTATAGAAAGGAGGTTCAAGTGAATGGGTCTTGTTTCAGAAAGAGGGGAGGAAAAAAAAAGACAAGTAAAGCAACTAAAATTCAAATCATCTTTGTTTCATTCATTTAGATATCTTCCAGATTGGCAGCTCTGGATGCAGGATGAGATGAGAGTTTTGTTTTGCGAAACTATGGTCAGTAGACTGTAGATGAAAATCATCAAAATTTATTTCATGTCTGACACAGGACAAGTATCAGGCCAAAATCCTTTATTTTACAGAATTAAATCTGAAGTTGCATGTGAAAGGGAAAAGAAAATAGAGAAAGAAGCTTAAAGAAATAAAAAGAGGAAGAAGGGGGAAAAGGCAGTACTAAAACTGCAGTCTTAGCCTTCTAAACCCTTTTGCTTCTCTGATTGATACTTTTCAATTATACCTTCCCATTTCACTGACATTTGAAATGCTATTTTTTTTCTAGCGATAACTTCAAATGCTTAAGTTCCAACAGCACCAGTAACCCTGTTTAGCTGTAGTAGTAAATTGGTTCCTTGTACAACATAATGGCAGTGACAGCCTTTTGCTAGGGAAATGAGTTCTCCAATGGGACATGCCTATGATAAGACGTCCGGTTTTGAAATTGTATTTCTCTGTATCAGAATTAAATCTGGACTTTATATTTCTTTGCTGCCACTACTCTGTAGCTGGTCCCTATACAGTACGACCAAAGACTGACAAGTAATGCTTACACAGGAACCCTTTCACTTAAATTGGATTTGTCCTTTTATGTTTCCTCCTATTATTAGCTATTAAAATCTCTCAAACCCTTTTTTAAACAGTGATAGGATTTTGCAAACCTGAAACTCACTGACTTGCAGGAAGAAAAAAAAAAAGTATTCTAGTATTAAGAGCAGTAATTTCCTTCCCTAGGTAAAATTAACTCACATTTAGTAAAATACAGTATTGATTCCCTGTGTTATATGGTAAGATATACAGAGTATCTTCATTGTGTTGGGAAAGGTCAGGATTTGAATCTATTATATTGGCACAGCTAAGGGCCTTTTAAAAAGGATATCAAAGAAAACACAAATCAGTGCCACTCTTGGGTACCTTTAGAAAATCCAAGCCTGCTTTCTTCTGGCTGTCATATTGTACTTCTTGGAGCCTTTAATGGTTAAAACAAAAGTAATGTGCCTCCTGTGCTGCTTGATTTGCATTGGTGCCTGTCAGTACCATAAGTGTGTGCACTTTGTTAGTGTATTATTACTATATGCTATAATGGAAAAGAACAATGAAGGTCACTAGGAGATCATCAGTATATATAATTTCATTTTAACCTTAGGTTTACATAATCACTTAAATAAAATAATAATCTATCTGTGAGAAAGGGGAATTCTTTTTCCATTTCTTGCAGTAAAAAAATAACTCAATATGATTTCTTCCTATACTGGTCTTCTCAATACTGATACCAATGCTGTTCTATTTTTCTTCAAATTTAGAAGATAAACTGCTTGGAGCTTCAGAGATATTCAGAAAGAAAAAAAGTAGTTTAGATTTCAGCAATGGACTCTGATTAATTTCTTATCATTTAAGCATAGGATATACTTACAGTAGAAACTACAAACAAGGATGCTTTTTGACTAAGTGGCACACATCTGAAATACACTTTCTTAAAAAGGCTACTGGACTTGTACATATACAGATTATCTATATAATATTTATATCTGATTTGTAAAGGCTGCATTTTTTTGCCTTAAGTTGCCATCAGGAATCACTGCTGCAGGTCAAAGCTGATATTTTTCCTTGCTATGGTGCTGATTCCACTGGATGAATAAATTTTATTTTATGAAATTATTAATTTTACTCTCTAACAAGGATTTGGCCCTTTAATTGCTAATCTTTTTACTTTTTAAAAATATTGACCATAATATAACTTTGACAGCCTCTGTCTGTGTTTTCTAAATGTCATTAATAATCAGAAATGTTGAATACAGAAGGGCAAGTTAAATCCTGTCATTGAAACAGCAAACAGCTTTAGTCAAATGTATTGGCACAGAATTAAAAATGCATCAAGCATGTATTTGTCTTCTCAATGGGAAGCCCTTATTAATAGTTTGAAGAGTAGAAAGCTTAGCCTTATTCAACAAGCACTGTAGTAGGTTGTTTTTTTTTTTTTTAATATATTTTAATGTGTGAAATTGCAGGATGCCAAGGTTGCCATTAGAACTCCTCTCTCATTCCAGTAATTTTACCACTTAGATTCATTCTTTCCTTTCACAAAAAAGCACTTCATAGTGGTCACAGCAGAAATGCAGTGATACCGAGCAGAGTGCAAGGTTAATTACTACTCCACTGTCAAAATATTGGACATAACTACAAGGACATGAGTCGGCTCATTTCTCTGAGAAATCTCTCTATTTTTCTCTTGTGTGCAGGGCTTTTCTAAGGAAGTGTATGTGCTTTATTCAGAATTTTAGTAGAAGTGAGTTATAGATAGGCTATTTTAGAGGAACCCACTCTTCTCATTCTGACCCCAGTGTAAAAAAGTAGCACAAACCCATAAAAAAGATGGTGTTCTCAATAGCCCTGTGGAAATGACTCATACCTCCGTGGGCCCTTGAAAACAAATCAGGTGAATTGTCTGTATTCAAAATTGTTTTATCTTCTGACTCTAGAAATTTAAAAGCAAGCATTTGTCTTCAATGCTGTCACCCTTCCTTGTTCAGCCAAGATGTGGGAGGTTTGGTGAACTTGAAAAATTGTTCATTTGTATTTGGGAGGAAACCATTTCTAATTAAATTTTAAAATGAAATTAAAGGGAATCACCAAATCTATGTGTGGCCTTGCAGATGCCTCAGTCTGTGTTTACTTGCTGTGGGCCAGCAGCCTGGAGTCCCCTGAAGCCGTTACTGGAAACCTACAAAACAGAACAAACCCGATTTTGCTGTCTCTTTCACAAATCTGATCAAACTACTGTAATGAACAGAGTGTATGAATCTTTCCTTAACTTACAATTGCTAGCAAGTGCTCAGGAATGCTTCTTCTATAGATGATGACAGAATAGCTAAAGGCAAAATCTGACCAGCATTGCTCTGAACTTCAGTTTCCTCTTCTGATCCAGCCCCTTGATGCCCCTCAGCAGGGTTAAATAACTGTCTTGCTAGGAGGTCAAGATTAGTACTGTATTTCACGAAGACCTTCTTGGGTTGTCATTTCTGCTTTTTGACAGCCAGCTGCTGTCACTTGATCATATTATTGTGGTCCTTTTTGCTGATGCTTCCTGGACAAGCATGCTCTTTCCTCTAGCTGTCAAATCCAACCCAGTCCACTACCACCACTTGACATAACTGGTTTGGAAGTTTTCCCATGAAGAGGCCCAGATCTAGGGAAGAGGTTCCTGTATTAACATCCTCCATCAAACCTCTTAGCTTGAAGCATGGCATATTTGACCATGCAATATAAAAATGTTGTATGGTCTTCAAAGGCTCCTTTGTGTGTTTGTTGAAAAGGAAAGATGTGACCCCCCAAGGTGTACCCAGAGTTTATTTGAACTCCTCATGCGGTTGGGATGGGAAATGTGCTGAATAAATAGAAATGAAGCTGAAGAAAAAATTGAAAGACTAAGAGTAAATGTGTGAAATGTCTTGTGCTTTGCTTTCATGTGGCACACATGTTATTTCCTCTCTTAAAATTACTTTTAAAATGTGCTTATCATATTATACTGTGAATGAGAACAAATCCCTTTAAATTAACAATGCAAATAAAACCAATTAATAATTTGATCACATGTCTGCTAATAATCTCAACTAAAGTTGTAAGCTGCCATTAAAAAAAAACCAAAAACCAAAACATAAAACCCCCCTAACCCCTCAATCCATTATAACTAATGGTCTAATAAACCCCTTGTGTATCTTTTAGCCTGCTTGGAGGCCTGAGGCCCTTCAGACGGGTGGCACTGTGAGCAATCTCTTTACTGGTGAGTCTCATTCGGCACACAAATGACTTTTAAGTCTTGAGACTTTTACCTTGTGTCCTCTAGCAGAATTTAGCAGTAAAAAAAGTGAGAAAAAGGATGGCTTTTTGAATAGTCAGTCCTCAAAGGCCTTGGTGAGTTAAAATCAACACCTTAAATTATAGCCAAAACGAGCATGGTATCCCATTTGTCCTGGTAAACATTATTTATTACAAATTTTGTTCAGACAATAAGAGCATATGTGTGGTGGCATGCTGCACTAAATAATACTTCTTTCTGGGATGTATGTTTTAAAATTCTTCACAGTTTTGCTGACCCCACAAAATAAGCTTTGTCACCTTCCTACTATTAATGGAGAACTGAGGCATGGAAGCTAAGTAACATGCCAGTGTCCAGGGCCTGATTTTGCATTCAAACCTGTCCTACCTGTCTTAATCAGCAACTCAGTTTTTAAATAACTGGCTTTCTGAATCTCTTCCAGTTGTGTACACATGATATTTTTTTAGTTGAAGCTTATTGTCAACTGGCTTTTTTTCCCTGTAAAAAAATCAATACAATTTGAATTTTTCTACCCAGACTGAATCCTTGGTAAATTGTTGTGGATGGTTATTGATTTCTTATATCTGTGAGGTTTTTTTTTTTTAAATAGCATTAAGGTAAACAGAAGTCTTATTGTGTTCATTTTACAGGATAACACTTATCTAGACAAAAGAACACATAAGCACAGGTCTTACCTATAGGAAAGATACAGCAAATCACTTCCAATAACACAAAATAAGAAGAACAAAACCTTTCTGTTGCTGAGCAGAATGGGAAGATTGCTTTCTTGTCACAAATTTTGATTGAATTGAGTCTGTGCTTTTGGAACTGGTTTACTGATACAAGAAGGAGCATCATTTAACTATTTCTTATACTTTCATGTTCACAGAAAACATAGTAAAGACAGAAAAGGTTCTTAAATGAGAATTATGAGTCTTACCTTACCCCACTGCTGAGGGAAAGAAAGGGAAGCATATCTGGTTGATTCTTCCTGTTTGCTTCTAGATTGCCTCCAAAATATAAAGGACTCTCTCTCCTTTTTCACTTTGAAGGCAAGTGGAGCGGCAAGTGGAGCAGCCACTTCTAGAAGCACAAGAAAATAGAAAGTTGAGGAACACTGTTGAATTTATGAAGTCTCCACCCATACAAAAATACACAAGTATTTCCAATGATCCCTGAGGGTTCCAACCTTTGGGATCATAATCTTTCAAGAAGGCACTGCATCATGCAGTTAGAGTGAGCCTGAATCTGACTCTAACACTTTCACCTTTCACTGGAAATCCAAATCAGAATCCAGCCTGAGTTAGATAAGGCTCCAGATAAGTTTATTTTAGTATACTGTGGTAGCATGGTAATATAGACAAGGCAAAAATTGACATGAGCTGCAATTCCACACTAAGACATATAATAATAATAATAACAATAACTTTGATAAACAGAATAATGGGAAAGATAATGAATTCCGTCAGACAAATGAATGGCTAATGTGGGCTTCCTGGGACAAAGAGCAGTTCTAGGGAACACATGATCCCAGAAGTGACTTGAATGTTGTGAACACTGATGCGCAGTGAAAAACAATCCTAAAGTCCAATATTGTTCTTTCAAAAATGTTGATATTTAGCTTTTATAAAGTATGACTGGTTTAGGGTCATGTCATACACCAGAGCTACGGTGGGAAAAATTGATGCTGAATGAGATAACAAATAATAATAACAAACCAAAGGAGGATGTATTGAAATGTTTGGTGTTTTTTCTCTCTCTCTTTTCCCCCCCTCCCTTTTTTTTTTTTTTTTTTTTTTTTTAGCATTCATTCTTTTCTGGTTCCCTGTGGAGTGTTCAGTTCCTGGGGTGGCCTGAGGAGAGATCAGTGATGCTGTGCTTTGTAGTCTATTACAGCACAGCTGTTCATCAATTAGAATGGAGAAAATAATCCTGCTGTTTTAGAATGGCATGATGTGCCTTCTACGTTATCAGGCAAAATGCAAACTGGATACATGAAACCCATGCAGTGAGGCTGCCAGTGTGAGGGGGAACCTCTGACTCAAAAAAGTTCTCCTTTATTTTTCTCATTTTCTCTGCTAGTTTAAAACTATAATTACAAACTTGAGCACCCACTCTACCTTATGACATGAAGGAGCATCCACAGTTGCCCTGCAGGAGCCAGTAGAGCTATTAGTGAATCAGAGTTCAAGAATAAAGCTAAGAAATCTGAATCAATACTACGTTTATGCAGAGTGTCAGTTTGTACACTGCTTTCTTTCTTCCCCCCCCCCCCACTTTTCCATCAGGCTGCCTTTTCTTGTAATAGCAGAGGAATGTGCACTGAAAAGCAGATAGTTAGTGCCACTTTGCCACCATATGCCTTTATATTTGGAAATTTGCATAAACAGCAAAACATTAAAACAGAATTTATAACCCCCCCTCAAAAAGAGAAAATATATGCAGAAGTTTCAAAAGGAAACCATGGGAGTTAAGTTAAAAAGCCCCAACCCTAAATCCCATTAATTGGAAACAGTGTATTTTATTTATATTCATAACATGTATCTATTATGCAGACTGTGTAGTGTACAGCATACAGTTTTTACAGGGGCTGAGTAGTCCTGCTCATGGGCAATGTTCTGGATTTCTATTTTAATTCTTAGTGTGTGGAGCAGACACCCAGAGCACCAACTACATTAAAAACCTGAGAGCCGTAGAGAGAGATGGACCGTAGTTAAAGCAGACTCAAACCTCTCTGCTCTGCTACAAACATGCTGGCATATGCCAGTCCCACTTGCATTCATGCTTGGTCCTTCATGGAAGCAAAAAAGAGTATACCAGGAGATCCAGTAAATCAATAGGCATCTCAAGGTCTAAAGGAGTGATGGAGGTTAAAAATTTCTTCTAAAGGTTGTGTTTTTCCACTAAGGTTGATGCTTCTGCAGATAAGACATGACCCTAGGTATTACAAAGAGGCTGCTCCACTCCTGAATGAGGATGGTGCGGCATGTCTGGCTTGAGGTATGGGTGAGCAGTTTTGGAAGCTCACTGAGACTCCTGGCAAGGAAGTGCTCTGGGGTTCTGAGTGGCAGTAAATGTTGAGGTCCTGCATAGCACTGTGGTTGCTCCTGCCTTTCTTATTGCCTCCTTTATCTCCGTGCTGCAGTAGGTATCAGCAGGCCTGGCTCTCTTCTCCAGTCTGTACCCTTCCCTTTGTGTTTACGTACTGACTGAAGTAAATAAGAACAATATGCACAAATTAATTAGAGAGGGGGCCACCTCTGCTTGTCACAAGTGGTCCACAGCTGCTGGATATGCTCCACTCAGTGGATTTTAATGCAAATTTAAGACACCTAACTCCAGCTCCTGACTTCAGATGCTGTAAGAGAAAGTGGCCTTCTGCTTCAGAAGAGTTCAAACAAAGAGAGGTGACTTCAGCCCAAGTTTCATTTTATCTGAATTTTACCTAGAAACAAAGCAGAATATTTTGCTGTTCATACCTAAACCTATTTTATGAAGTGGTCTAAACTATTGTTCTGCCTTAACAATAACCTGAGAAGTATTTGGAGATGGGCTTGTCATAATCTCCAGCCTTTTAATGGGCAGGTCTAAGAATAACACCTACATCACAGAATATCGAGTTGTCCAAATACGGATGCAGGGAGGTTCCTCTGGCCACAGTCTGGGTACTGTAAATTGCTTTGCAAAGCTTTAACATTTTGCACTCCTTGGTCTACGTTAAAGTATCTGATTTTTTCCCTTTCTTCTGCAACAGATTCAGGTTTGGACTTACTGTTTTGTAGCTCTTCTCACTTGTGTAATTAGACTTGTGTATGAATTTATCATTTTTGTTGTTCTTCTCTTTCTTCCCAATACCCCCATTCTTTCATCTTTCACAAACATTTGTCTTCATTTGTCCCTCTAGTAAGAGAACACACTCTTTAAAAGCAAGGATACTGGAACAGAGATTGTGCTTTATTCATTTACTTTGGCAATTATAATGTAGTAAGTTATTCATTATTCATAATGTCTCGTACTACTCACTATTGCTGTATAGCTGCTAAGTGTAAGGAAATTGTAATATGAGACATTAAGGGATATATGATCTTATTACAGCATTGCTTCTGCTCAGTCTTGGACCACAAGTGGCTGAAAGGCAGTCTTTTTGGGTGCAAATTAGAAAGTATGTAGATTAAGAATGATCATTGGTAATAATAACAGTTAGATTTGAATGGTTAATGCATGCCCAGTAATTATTTTATTCTCTTTTTAAAAAAATCTTTTATTTGCCTTTTTATATTGGGACCTGTGAACAGAATCCCAGATCTTCAGATGCAGCTGATAGTTGGACATGTTTACAAATTTGTTTAGGTATAATAATTGGCTTGCAAACCACAAACAGCTACTTGAAAAGACGTACACTTTGTATAAGCCAGGTTTTGTGTAATCTATACAAATTCTCAATGCTGCAGCATATCTTTGGCTTCAGCCATAAAAATCCCCAGTGTCCCCACATGGGACAAATGGTGCTCAGCTGGGCACCATATGCAGATGCAGCTCTTCTTTTCCAGCCCATGCTTGATATTGAGACAATAAAAAGTCAGCGAAG
Organism: Platyrinchus mystaceus; assembly: GCA_035041135.1. Lineage (NCBI taxonomy): Eukaryota > Metazoa > Chordata > Aves > Passeriformes > Tyrannidae > Platyrinchus > Platyrinchus mystaceus. The sequence goes on from JAWWLV010000179.1 coordinate 50,453,272, forward strand.
GATTTTGCAACTGCCTCCCACCATAGCTGGGGCCTCAGCTGTGTATGCAGTAGTTTTACTTATACTCCGTTTTGAGAGGGCCCTGCCACTCACAGCAGTGAATAAATATGGGAATGATGAAAAGGGGTAGAAATAAGTGCAAATGTACTCAGAGAAAAAATTGTTTCATTAGTTGTGCTGTGTGTGGTAAAATATTTGAAAAGGATTCATTAATTCATTTCATTCACCTTCTGCATCTGTCATAGTGTGGTTTGCCTTTTTTTAATAGTTTTTTGTTTGTTTATTTGTTTTTCTTTTTTGTTACATCTACATTGCTCCCCTGGACTAGTCCTCCTTTTACAATAAGGAAGAAAAACTTTGGGGAAAGGATTCATCTGACCTTTCAGCTCAGGGTTAGATGAACTGAGTCCATTGAAGTGCTCACTGCTTTCCACTGGCCACCAGCAGAACTCAGGGTTACTGTCTCAAAATAGGGATTTTTTTTTTTTTGTATCTGCTTTTGTATTCACTCAGCAATGACCAGATAAATATCATAAGTCTGTGGTATAAATCAGTGCATGAACATGCAGGCAAAAAACATTTTGTGCTCATTTTGAAGTGAGAGCAAAGATGCACAGTAATTTTTGTTCAAAACTGACCTACTGAATTCAAAGTGCCAGTTTGGGAAGTGAATGCACAGTTCCCTGTCTCATGAAATCATGAAATGCTTTTTTTTGCACAGAGGCAGAAAATGCTACTAAAACTATTAAACTACTAAAAACTATTAAATCTTAGGGAAGTACTCAGAGCAGTGTTGATGGTAGAATCTTGCTATGGTCTTTTGAGTGCTGCCCTTTTACATCTTCCATGACTTATCCTTTTCAAAGACTTTTATCTGAAAATGTGGAATATCATTTCAGAGTTGGAAAGTTTTTCAATACCCCAAATCAAACTTCAGGCCACTAAAATGTGTGTGGGTCTTCTGTTTTGTTTTGAGGTTTTTTTTTTTAATCATAGTGCCTAATCAAGTGTTGCTTATATTTCTCTAGGATTCTAATCATGAAGAGCAGAGGTACAAAAACATGGACTTTCTTTACAACTATGGCAGTTGTTTGAAGTCATTATGTGTTTCCCAGGTTATCCCTAAAGACAAAAGAGGCAAATAACGTATGAGCCAGTTTATTAGTCAATATGAAGCACTCCTTTGTACACCCTGAGTTATAAGGTAGCTGCAGCGGTGTTTAGTAGCTGAGCTGCTTCCTTGTAGTACCAGTTTTGCATAGGTCATAGTTACATTTACATTGTTCCCTGACCCACAATGTCTTCACAGCAGAAACCTACTTTCAAAGGTCTAAGAAATGTCTGAGTAGAATTCATTTCCCCATATGCACTGCAAACATGGGACAGCACTGAGTGGGGAAAGCAGTGGTGGTTACAGTAGGTTTCGTATGCCACCATGACTGTATCCACTGCTGTTTATAGAAACTCCACTGGGTGATTTGCTGTGAAACTGCCCAGGAGTTTATGTTCATGCTCATGAAAATACACTTTACTGCTGGTAGTGTTTTTCCACAATCCTTTTCCTAAAATTCCACGGACTTTCTCTTTTATTCTCAAGTCCTGAGTTTTCTCATTACAGAATTGTGATGTGGAGAGGATGGAATATTGATCAAAAGAAAGAAAAAGTGCGGAAAGCCCCTGCTCTTTTGGCAGGGGTATGTGGTGGTGTTATATGCAGAAAATCTGTATATATTCAAACCACTGCCTTAAAAAGCAAAAGAAATAAATGTGTTTTTCCTTATCATCTACTGTATTTCTTAGACTAAAGTTTATGTAAAAGGGAAAAGCTTAATTCACAAGTGAAATTAATTGACGGTCCTTCACTAATAATAACTCAATATCTGTCAAAGTTGCAATATCGCAACAGTTCAGCATGACTGACATTAACTGCTCAGAAAAAGCCCTGGACTGGAATAGCACATTGATTAAACTTTGGCATGGAGACACATATCTGAGCAGGATGTGAGAAGGGGGACAATACTGACCCTTACACATGCTACTGCTCCAATAAAAGAAATTTTACTAGTTAAAAGACCCTAAAAGTTTATAAAAGTAAAATAAAAACATAGTCCAGAGGAACTGAGACACATTTGAACTTCATATAAGCTATTTCTTAGATACTGAAAGTTATATTGGATAAATTAAACCTATCAAGGAACCATAGCCTATTGAAACTTAAAAATCAGCTAAAAGTTACCAAAAGATCCAGAATTGTTCAGTTTAAAGGCAGGCTTTGAAACACACTGCAGACCATGGATCTCTGAAACCAAGGACGCCTTTTCATTAGTATTTAATGATTAGAGTCCAGCATAGAAATATGAAAACTGTTGTATTGCTAGAGAGAATGAATATTTGCAATACCTCTGTTAAGTGCAGCGTTGAAATCCCTTTATTCACAGGTAAGACAAACACTTGAAGTACTCAAATTTCATTGATCTTAAGCTTAAAGTTGAGCTTATGCTTCAGTACCTTCTGCAATTAAGGTGAAGCACCTGACCACAAGCTCTTTAAATTGAAGAGAAATTATAACACTTACAGAAAGCTGAAAAAATGGCTACCATATTTTCATGCTTATGACACTTACCTCAGGTAATTTGCATCCTCTTAAATGTCCTGAGGCTTGAAAATAAATTTTCAGATAACCTACCCATACTTGGAGGCTTCTGAGTATGTGACCTGGAGAAGAGATTTGTGGATCTGTGGTAAACCTCCCCTTGCAAAATCCATGTGCTTCTGGTGTTGCAGAATCAGTTTTCTTAACAGATAACCTGTGGTTGAGATGTATAAAGATATGGTACATTAATTAAACACAGGATTTTTTTTTTTTGAGGAAAAAAAAATGTAGAAGACCTGTAGATTTGGAGAAATTCGTTATTATTTGTGACTGTAGGAAACCTTTGCTGTGTTTTTTACCTCAGCGTGGAAGCATTTTGATCAAAAGCCCACTGTAACAGAGATAAAGAACTTGCACCACAGATAATTTTTGAAATGGAAGCAAAACCTGCAGTATTTGTAGGCTGACAATATTAAAAAGAAATATGTGAGATTAATACAAGCAAGTCCAAGATTGTTTTTTCAGTAAATAGATATATACATATATACTTAATTTATTGCAGCAGCTTTGGTTGATCTGTTTCTCCTTCCCCCCCTCCACTCTTTTTTTTAAAGCATATAAATTCCAACCATGTTTTGTGTGAAGGGTCTCAGTGCATACTGACATTGTGAGTGTCAGCTCCAGATCACTTTAATCAGAGAGTGGATATGCATGATAAAACGGATAAGGGACTTTAATCAAAAAATCCGCTGGTCTGGAAACGTGACGCACTCCGCCAAACACACTTCATCCCACTTTTCTTGTGCCACTGCCAAGATTTTTATTTCATGAATATGCATTGGACATGATATTACATTAAAATGTGACATTGTTGTGTAGTGGTAGGGATTTAGAATTAGAATAAATAAATAAATAAATAGACTTCTGTAAAGTTTTTGTAATTGAACATTAGTATCATGTTGTGATTTTACATATATTTATTCACCTACCCCCCCTTTTCCTTCTTTCCAAATTTTTTTTTGAATTGAATATTGAATTCCTTTCTCTCTGCTTAATAAGAAAAACAACAGTAGCAGAGAGATGCTTTATTTAACTTTTACCTATAAGCATAATGTATAGAGTTCTCAACAAGGAATTGTATTTTTGCATACAAAATACATGTCTGTGGCTCTGTGGCTGGGGGCATTTTTCCTTCTACAGCCAGAAATAACTCCTTAGTACAGAGCCCACTCCAAACTCCATTATTCTTTATGCAAAGGCTGCCTCTGAATTTCACAGGATTTGGATCATGTACCTAATAAACTGACAAATCCTTTGTTTCCCCCTAATTTTGCTATGTTACATTGTTTTCTGGAAATTGGTGAGAATTATAAAACTGATGTATGGAAATTTGCATCATTAAGTCTGTGCTAGTCTCAATTTTAGATTTGTAAGTTTCATGTACTTGGGCCAATCAGCTTTTATTTGGAACATGTAGGCATTTCTACATCTGTCTCTTTGTCAACCCCCACACCATGGTTTCTGAGAACTGACCTCTCAGACAATATACTTTGAAACACACACCCTGGCACGTGGTGAAGCATTCATCAGATTAAAGATGAATGTGTTTGCTGTCGTACAGTTTCTCTGCCACAAATACATACAGGATGGCACTTGAGGAAAACAGATTTTTCTAAATGCAATGATTTGCATCTGAAAAAAATAAGGGCTGGGTCTGAGTGTGTACCAAACTGTTGACTTCAGCGAAGCTGTGCAGAATTGCACAAAGGGTTTACCCTTAAGCTGGCAAATATATGTTACTACCAAAATACTGTCGAGTGTCTTTGTGGAATATCTAGGGTGGATAATGGCAAGGTATAAGTCACAGAACAGAGCTGCTCTTCCTTATATTGCCTAACCTAGATGCTTCTGGTTAAATTAGAGTGATACTGCCCTCCTTTCACTTGTGACTTGAAATCTGTAAATGAAAGTATTGAGCCGTTAGGGAGTTGTTTTTTAAAGCTGGGCATAGGAATGGACATTCTTTATTTGCTAATCGAGGACTGTTGAGTATCAGTTGTTCAGTGAGAACCTCTTCTTGTAATGGATGCTTTCCGAGACTAATTTTAATTAAACCCAAACAAACAAAAATTGTAATTGCCTGACTAATGATCTGAAGCACCAATATTTCATAACCTGTGTTATTCAAATGTAGTACAGAGGTTGCATAAAGCTTGCTTGGTGTAGAAGGTTTCTAAGTGATAATCACACTGATAATGTGGTCTCACCTAGCCCTTAGCTACGCTTCAAGCTTTTGAAAGACTGAAAGAATAGTGACTATTGGCTGAGCTGTCACTGACAAGGGCAAAAAATGTTGAAGATAAAATGCAGAGCTCTTTAAACTACTTCTCCACTAAAGTTATGGTCATTTTAAATAGAATTTCCTTTATGAGACTCAATTTCTCCAGAATTTATACCTGCTATATATATCTGCTGCTGGTGAAAGCAGAGAGAGCTTGACATTCAGTCCCAGATACTAATCAGAAAAGGAAATCCACAACTTAATATGTCTTCAAAATTTTTATTAGCACTTAAGATTAGATTTTGATTCTGCTTTAGAATTCTCTGATATGGCCTGTGGGTACCAGGGAGTTCAAAATTACCCCTTTCTGCAAAGTTCATTTGATAGTGTTGTGAGGACAAAGAAGGATGGCAGTAGAGGGACCTGTTTGTCCACTTATTGTCAACTTAGGGTGTTTCGTGTAAGCAGCTGGCCTCAAACCTTGTCCTGGCACTTTCCCTTTGTTGCAAAATTGCCAGGTACAATATGGTATAAGTTCTTCTGCAGGATATTACTGACGTACTAGTATTGTTGCCTGCCACTGGCCAAAGAGTGGCAAAGAGTGCAATCCTATGCATCAGCAGGATTTAGTGCCCTCATGCCTTCTTTAGAGCTGGACAACCAAACTCTTTCTGGAGAGGCTCATGCCTTCATCCCACAATTCTTGAGTGCAGAAGGATTTATTTAAATGAAAAGATTTCTATAGTGTTCTCATATCCTCAGAGAGGACACTGAGACCTTACTGACAGTACTTTTCTGCTCATAATCCATCAACAGCAGAATCTTGTAGCTTTTAGTGCCTCTCTTTTTCTCTTTTAAATGATGCCTTTCTGAAAATGACTTCTGATACAATGCACAGCTTTGTATGGTTGTAATCATTGACAGAGGAACTCTGTTCATGGTACAGGCACAAGGTTTACTGCAGCTCCTGTTCTGCATTAAAAGTCTAAATCAAACTCTTTTCACGGCTTTTGTCTAACTCCTAGAATGTACTACACCCTCAGACTGTAAAACTCGACAGTAACAGCAAGTTAAACCCTATACATCCTCTAGACTGCCCACCACATGTATATACCATGTTTTATAGTGTAACCAGGCATCTAGGGATGTGGCTGAAGTCCCATCACAGCACAGCAAGAGGTGAACACTTCTGTATAGATTTCAGAAAGAAAATCACAGTTATGGCACAATCAAATAATCAAACTGTTAATAGGAAAAACATCTAGTATAAAGGACAATGACTTCAATGGAATGATATTCATGGTCTTGAATTCCTGTAGATTATGGATATGTACTCGAAAGGAGAGCTTTTAGTGGCTGATAGAGATATCTGCAAAGACAGACATCAGTCAGAACTGCCTAATGTGGAATGAAACATCCCCAAAGGAAATTACCATTACAAAAACTATTATTTAATATTAAAGGTAATTGTAACACAAGGGCATGACTCATATCCTTGTGTTACAATTATCTTAATATTAAATGATAGTTTTCTGAATGGTAATGAAGGGAAGTTAAACCTGACACTCTGTCCTTAACCCTTGCTGCCATGCCTGAGTATTAATATGACTAAGAGATGTCTCTACAGTCTGTCATTTACTCATGTCACCTGTTATCATGACAAAGTGTGGAAGGTGGATTTTTAATACCAGCTTTTAGAATTAATTGGAAAATGCTCATTTTGTGGACTGTTATACAGGATAACTGACCTTTACAACCATCAGAGTACAGAGCTGATATATTGTATTGATGATGAGCACTCTAGTATGTTAGACCATGACAGACTTAAAAAGATTAATAATCTTAACTTTCTGCAATTCATGCTATCTTCCTAATTTTCTTCCTCAATAGTGGTTTTTCGTTTGTTTGTTTGTTTGTTTGTTTTTGTTTGTTTGGGTTTTTGTTTGGTGGGTTTTGTTGTTGTTTTTTTTTTTTTCAGTTGCTGCACAGTTCTATCTGGTATCAAAAATGTGTACATAGAAAAATGCAAGCACACTTCATGCCATGGTCATGTTAAAACCTTTTACCACCGGGTTTACTGTTCTGTAGGGCATGCCTACATAGTTCCAAACACTTTCCACTTTTTGTTTACAATGTGTTACAAAATAAACAATCCCAGTCATTCATTTGTAGAGAGCATCACAGGAATGCTATGCAGCCCTCTGTTAAGGATAACAGTGGCAGCCATGGCTCTCCGATTAGAATTGGAGCCTTAGTTTAGAAGCAGCCTGAGCATCACTTCATCATAACATTTATGTTTCTGCAAATCTGTGTACTGTGTTGCTACAGACAGTGCATGGACAGCTCTGCTTCCTGCATTCCTGCACCTGGTTCCTGAATACAATTAACTAGTTAACAGTAAGCTAGAATGTGCGACTTAAGAAAAATAATAAGAAAATCATAACATGCTTAGTCAGAATGAATCATTTTACATTTGGTTATGCCATGTTAATGGTTACATCATGTAATGCTTTATTGTGTCACAACCCATGACAGATAGAATGTGACATAGCAGAACCACTGCATGCAGTTTATCAAAAAAAGGAAGTTTAAAATTAAAAATATATACTGTTCTCTTATCTATTTCTAGCTGTGATTTCAGTTGGAGAACTCCTGTTGTGAATTCATGTTATTAATTAGCAGTTTGGGATATCTGCAAAAAGCAGATAATTCTGAGATACCAGCACACAGTCCATAAAAACAGATATCTCAGGATGAAATCAGCTCTAGGAATTGAGTCTGTGTTTGAAAACAAGTTTAAATCAGGAAATAGACCTGAATATATCATCTTGCTCTGTGATGGACCCTGTTGCCACTGTATAGTACTACTGCTTTAATCTTTCCCTTGGAAAAAAGCATATGGTTTTGCATATAATCATGCAGTCTGCTGTCTAACACAACATAAACAGGATTCCACAGGGTAGGAGAAAATCTCACCAAGAAGTCCAAATTCCACTTAAAATCTTCTAGAGATGAGAAAATCCTTGTGACTCCAGTTTCCTCTTGCAATGGAAAAGGTGGAAGGAGAGCAGTGTAGCAATAAGGTACTATTTTGCTGTTAATACAAGCAGATGTAGGTGAAAACAGTGCTTTTGCTGGGCTTGCAGTGAGATAATTTTAACTCAAAGTTGCACAGTGCAAGAGATCCAGGAGACAAATACTGGTGTGTCAAGTCGTGATGTTGTGCCAGGTCTGCCCAAGATGCACTGGTGCCAAAAAAAGGCTCATTTTCTCTAGCAGACAAACTCTGCCAGTCCAAAGGTAGGAGAAGGGGCTACTGCATCTTCTGGAAAATACTGAGTAAACACTGTTGTTACATTTCAAGAGGGAACCTTGCCTTGTTTATAATGCTGCATCATTTCTAAGGATTGGCTTGGTTACACATGAGCCCATGGAATAGGAAAATGCAGTAACTCCATCTTATGCCTGCACAGCCACCACAGCTCTGATTAGGTATATGGCAACAGCTAAGGCCAAAGTTTCATATTTTTAAACTCCTTAAATATATACTCAGATGAGAGTATGGCAGTTACAGGTGTCTGTATGGCAGTTATCCAAGTTTTAAAACCCCCATAAATACGTATTGACATGACAGATTTACATGATTTTCTCTGGAGATCTTGCACAATTTTCAGGCAATCTCTTCCCTAATCTGCAATATACTGCAGGGAAAGGGTATTTCCATCTCAGACTGTGTTCATCCATCAGGCCAACAAAAGAAGCTCTGGTTGTTTTAGGTCAAGGCAGATTCAAGTATGAACAGCCTTGCTGGGACCTTTGGTAATTTACTATCAACTGCAGAGAAAGAGGAAGTAACCTTTGAGAACCTACTTCTAACAGACCATAATCTGCCCACAGAAATGTTCCTGGGGATCTTGAAATGGATTGGTTGTGGCATTCATGACTAATTTTACTATCTCTAGGCACGAAAATACTCACAAGCTAGATGTGAGGATCTCACAGCTTCACCAGTGATGCACCTAGATTGAGCTGCTTCTGAGTTAAATGTTTATATGGTTGTACCATGTGCAGGAACTCTGCCAATGTAACATGGCTGACCCCAACAATGGCTCTGCGCAGAAATGAATTAACAAGAGAACTTTTTTTTTGTTTTGCTATTTAAAGACAGATATTGAACATGAATGTTATTAAACTCTTATGGAATCCAGCAGTACACCTAACATCTCTATTAAATATTGTACAAAATGAGAAAGGAACATCACTTATTTATTCCTCATTTAATATTTCCTGAAGCTTTCAGTGGCTTCAGTGGCTTACAGTAGAATTGATGATATATATAGTAGACACCTCAGAAAGTTGTGTTTCTGAGCTGGAGGCAGAACTTAGTTTTCCTCAATGTATGGGTTAGCAGTTACTATGTCTACACATCAGTAGGAATAATCATACCAGACCAGCAAAGTATTTCAGGCTCTGCTTACCTTTGAGCATGCAGGCAGACTAATTGACTTAACTGCGATTACATACAGGCTTAAAGTTAGTTGTATGCTTTGCTGGATTTGTCATTAATCCCATGGCCTGAAATACACAGAAGCTTTAGAGTGAACTTGTAGGCCACTGAACCAAGATTCCTTGAAAGGCCCCTTTTGCAGCAAGGAAACTGAATTTTTGGGGGGTTTGTTTGTTTGTTTGTTTGTTTTAAATAAAGGTTCCTGTGAGGCTGTAATGCTTGACAGGGAAACGACTGACCTGTGCTTTTACCTGGCACTGCCCATCTGCATCCCGAGCCTTTCCCATCTTGTTCAGAGTATCCACCACCTAGTTCCAGGTTGCTTCTTGCATTTTATTTGGCATTTAACTTAAAGCACATCTTAGTAATGAAATTATTGCGAGTGGTTTACGATGAATGCTATCGGTTCAAAAGCTGAAATATACACTGTTGAGCTTTGATACTAGTTAACATCTTAAAAGAGGGATAACTGCTGTCAGTTTTTGTTGGGAGCGACTCAGGGCCTGATGTGGGGCTAGAGGAATGGATGTCAGGTCACTCCACCACACCACCTAAGATGGCAGCCTGACAGAAAAGGG
>JAWWLV010000179.1:50463330-50548931 GCA_035041135.1 Platyrinchus mystaceus
CTCCACCCTTGCTCTGCCCATCGTCCAGCCCCCCTATATCAAACCTTATATAAACCTGTGTTTCCCCTAATAAAGGGCGATCGCCCTCAAACATCACCTTGCCTCGTGTAGCTGATTCTTCCACCTAAGCGTGCAGGGCCACTCCTGCCAGCATACAGCCCGGCTGTATTTGCACCTACATACCAAGCCGAGTAGCCCAGTGGCAACCTCGCTCAGCTTGCAAGGACCCGCGGTCGCGGTTTGGACCCGTCCCCAAGCCGCAGTAAGTTTTAGGTGTGCAATTTAGCTGATGAATCTTTATTCCTAATGGCTGGCAAAAAAAAAAATTGGAGTAGGGAAACACTTTGAAAATAAATATTTTTCATCTTAGGCACCATTGTGAAAAAAATAACAATAATAATAATAATAGTAGCTTCAGGGATTCCACAGGCTCAAGTACAATGCCAATTTTTGTGGTATAATCATCACATCTCCTTATTTATAGAGAAGAAACAACTAAACTAATGCTCCAATAGTTACATATTTCTGAGGATTTTGTTACATAAAATGTTTTTTAAAGTTTTTACATTGCCATCTCATGTTACATTCATGACACAGAAAACATCTTACATTTAAATTTGAAAAAAAATTGAAGACTGAAACAATTACATCAAATCTTTTGTAGCTGTGGAAATCGTCATGGCATTTTTCCTAGAGGGAATATAAAAAGTTTAGTTTTAATTCAGCATTACTTCTACATCTCTTCATATAGTATTGTTCTGATCCTGTTATTTCATATCATTATTCTGAGTTTCTCCTGATGTGCCAACAGTACACTAGCATTGTATGAAAGCAATACAATAGAACTGGTAGATAAGATTGCTCATCCAAGGGACCACGGGACTTCATATGGGGTGAGATCATTGCTGAATCACATACAGATGATTTTTACTTTGCTTCAGCAATATGAAGAGCATTGCTCCTATTTATGAACACTATATTTTGTTCTGAAAAACAAGCATAAAATCTTTGGTTCCTCATCCTTTACCAGAATGTTGAAATAGTGCGGTTCAGCCTTATCTCACTCTGCTGATTTACCTGTCACAACTTACAGAATCTCTCCTCCTTCTTTTTCAGAACGAGATGAAAAATCTGTAGATGTTCCATGGCTTGAAAATCAAACAAACCTTGATGCACCCCTTCTGTTTGCTCAGGATAAGGTCAGTAGCAGTATAAATGGAACAGTGAACACACCTTCTGTCCTATAAAAATTGTGGTCTCTCTTCTTAGGTCCACAGCATTGAGGAAATTATAAACCATCATTTGATGTCTTAGAGCAGGGAAAACTTACCTGGAATATGATCATTTTGGAGATTGTTTTAAAACAAAGCTTGTTCCTTGCTTTTTCCTTCCCTTATTTTCTCCTTTTCCCTTTCCTCCTTTTCATGCTAACACAACTTACCAGTTCATCCACCTCTGGAGAGTCCTGCAGATAATTTGGTCTTAATTGTGAAGATGTAATCAGAGCTCTTGCTTGGAGGATGTTTGAAGTGCTAGATTTATTTAGCTATTTTTTTTTTTAATAGTGGAAATAAGAGGCCTGTGTTTTTTTCTGTTTGTTTGGTGGATTGGATAGAAAACCCAGCATGCAAGAGATTGCGGGTAACTTCTCAATTGATACTACATTGAAAATGATACTGAATAAGCTCCATATTTTGAATTTTATAGCACTGTTCTGCAATATTATATAAAGAAAAAAATATAGACCAGCATGTTAAAAATTTAGTAGTACTTAGGAGTTCCATTTTAATTTCTAGTAGGTAGCCTGACACACAGTGAATATCTCAGTAATGGTGCTTTATCTTCTATCTAATAATGTTCTTCTTGCTGGTATTCCCATTAATTCAAGTAATTTGTTTTTGCATTCCACTTGTTGATATCCAAAACACTGGGGTAGTGCCAAAGCATGTCCTAATACGTGTGCAGTCTGCTACTTCATTTGTATTCTTCATTGAGCTTTACTAAAAAGAAAATTAAAATATCATCTAACTACAGATTATGAGTTTCTTTTTATTTTAGAACAATCTTTACTATGGCAGATTGAGAAACCAGCAAATAGATTCAAGACAGTAAGAGTGTGATGCAGATTCTGTATATCTCTAGGTTTAAGTCAATCAATCTGAGATTTCCTATTTTTAGTTAAATAATAACAAGCCAGTACCTCTCCCCCATGTCATTTGTACATCTGGCCAACCAGAGTATCTGGTGGCCATCTCTTCTGTATGTCTCATGGGAGGTTCTCTGGTGCTCTACCAGTACCAGTCAGTTAGCAGTTCTGGATTATTAAGTTTTCAGTTCCCTGCAAGTTCCACACAGTAAATGCTTATGTGATTATAAAACAACTGTGGGTGACCTTTCTGCCCCCTGAGAAATTTTGTTTACTTTTGATATTTAGTCATTTGTAACAGCACCAGTGCAGAGTCAGTATGGAGGTAGGGGAAAATATATTTGAGTAGATCTTTTCTCTTTGAAGCCAATAGCATCTGTTGGTTTTGGTTGTTCACTCCTTGCAGTTCGTGGGAGTGAAACTATCTCACAGAATTTACACAGACTGGAAATTATGAACATTTCATCAACATGAAGGAAGTCTGATTGATCGAAGATTAAAGGCTGTTTTTTTGGCTTTTGTTTGAGAGGAAGCATGGGGCTGTATAAATGGTAAAATATCCAGCCTTCAACCTTAGTGTAACTTTGCCACTTCCTGGTGTGCTCCTGAGTGTAATTTTATTGAGGCCTGTAGACACGCAAGAGCACGGCCCTTGACAAGATGCCATCTTGTGTCTCTTCACCAGCACACAGAGCAGGGCTGCAAGCACGGCAGGGCTCCAGCAAGGGAAGACACATCAAGGATGAAGCTGCGGGAGCCTTAGGGTGGTGGGGGTTGTACAGGGGGTCTTGAGCCATTCACTGCCTTTGCCTGCTCATTCTTCCCACCTGTGTGACAAGGAGAGGGGTTGCATAAGCTCCTGTAGTGCTAGCAACTAGTGCAATATATATCTGTCATCTGGCGTGAGTGAGCAGAAAGATTCATTGCAAAGCTGAGTGAGGCTGTGAGATCTTTGATGCCTGCTGGTGTGAGCATTTAAAAGACCTCGAAGTTATAGCACCACTACAGGCAGCAAACAATATGGAAGCATTAGTGACCATCACTCTCACAAGGGACTGGCAGAAGGAAAGATTTGTTCTTCTGTGTTACCATTGAAAGCTTCTCTTCTTAGCTAACTTGCTCATTTATAACTGGTGTTGGAAAGTGCAAGCCAAAATGAAACCTGCATTAAAAGAATTTTGTGGGCTGTACAAATCATAAGGGTAACTACTTCACAAAATACTGTCAACTGAGGCATGTATTTAAAAGGTTAGATAAAATATCTCCTAGCCATTTTTCCAGTTCTTTTCTTTTTATAGTCCACTGCAAAACAACAATAGATAAAAAGGCTGTATATAATGCATGTATATTTTGTTGGTTTTTTTTTTTTTTACCTTTCCCAAAGGAGTCTCTGTGCTTCCCACACTAATTGTAGGTTTTTCTGAAAATGCAGCATGAATCATTTATAAATAAAGAGACTTTAAAATCCCTAAAAGACTCCCTGAGGTATTCAGTATTTCAGCATAAAATAACTGTTAAATGGAGTTATTCTGAATTAGCTTTTACTGGAAAGTGGTGAAAATAAAGTTTTCTTTTCACTGTGAATGTGCAATAATTCTTTTACACAGCTACCCAGGGTAATTGACAAGCGATTTTCATAATTCAGGTTTTAGCAAAGAAATCATCTGAAGTGGCTAACATTAAATGAACGGAGCTGCTATTAAAATATAGCTTTCAAGAAAAACTGCGTGAGATGTCAGAACCAGGGGCTCTGTGTTGAGACCTTAAAAAACAATTCCAGCTATAAAGTAAAAACACATACATTCAAGCTCCACAATAAATTCATACATATATCCTCCTCACACATGCATGCACACACTTAAAATAATAAAGAAGGTTTTTCATCTTTCTCTTAAAATCCTGTGATTACTTTAGTGCACAGATAACCTTAGAAAGACAAGGCACTCAGAAAAGGTAACTGATTTGCATGACTCCTTTGGACTTCATAACCTTGAGTGTCCATACCCACTGTACAATCAGAGGTCACATTTGATCTCTGTGTGTAAAATTATGCAGAGGAAGCTTCCTCAACACTTTGTAGTTGATTGACAAATTGGTCTGTCACTCAAATGCTCCTTCAACTTATCGTGAACAGTAAAGAAAATTATCTGTTCTGTGCATATGTGAGAAAAAGCCTGTTCATTAACCTCTAGTCTGCTGAAGCTGTGGAACATATAAGGCTGTGAGGAATATGTACTATATATGAAAAATATGCAAAAAATAGTTGTGTATGTATATATATATTTACATGTATATATTTGTGTATGTATAACGTATAAAAATGTGTGTCTATAGCAGAGCAGTCTGTATTATATATATTTCATCTGTATATGTACATATTACACCAGTTTATACAGCAAACGTTAGGCACTCTTTTTCATGAGTTTTGTACATGCACGGGAGTTACAGATAGGCAAACATCTCTGAGATGATTCCTACAAGTATTTGTTAGAGTAGGCTTCATAATCTAAGATGCCTGTGACTATTATCCCTCAGATATTCTGCCTACACCATAGCTCTCAGATGATAGGTTATTTACAAATATTGCTGTATCACAGTGCAAGGATTTAAAAGCAACTGACAGTCAAGGTAGGGCCTAATTCACTTCAAGTGTTAAGCAAAGGCAACTTAGATGGATTTAGTGGAGCTATACTTGTTTATCTCGGCAGCAAATTTAGTTTTACATACCATGGAATACTTATCTGCCATCCAGTTGCTTCAGCTTGGGGAAATATTTGCAAGTCATGTATATGTATGTTTCTTTTTTTGCTAACTATTAGTTAGTGTACTTTGTCTAATCTAGGTGAGAGAAATTAATTTCTCTAGGCATTTGTCTCTATATGCTCTATGGTAGCTGAAGCTCAGCTGTGATATCTAGATAAAAATCTGAAGCTACAAGATGCTGACACTTCTGTGCCTTGTTGGACCTTTTTTTCCCCCACCATAAGCCCTGTGTATGGGTACCAGAGAGCAGTCCTGATGCAAACTGTCCTATTTCAAACTTTGTGAAGGTCCTGATCATAGCCCTGACTTGCTGGCTTCTGACTCATCTTTGGCAGTGAGGCAACATGCCAGGTCAAACCTGGAGAGAAAGTGTCTCTGGCTTCTTGACAAGATCAGGGAGATTTTGAGTAAGGTATTTGCGTCAAATTTAGGTTGTTAAGTGACAGGGACTTATAAACCCCACAAACATAAACACCCAGAATTGGTGTTAACATAATTTTTTTCCAATACAAAACTTTTGCTTTCACTATTTAGTAATTTTTCTTTGCCAGTGGCTGACTAGCTTGAAGTCTTTGAAACACTGAGCTTTCTATAAAATCCAAATAATTCTCTGTAAATCAAAGTACTTGGCATGCTTACTGCAAAGCCTGAAGCTTTTTTTTTTTTTTTAAGGTAATCTCTAGAAAGTAGTTTGTACTCATGTTTTCACAGTGATTAAATATGCAAAGTAATTTTCATGATTATCACCCCGTTCTGAACCAAATCAGATGCGGCTATGCTTCTCTTTGTACAAAGCCAGTTATTGGATCAGATTCCAAAACAAATCCCCTGAATTTGGCGGATCATCATTTTAAAAGGGGGCTTGTTAAGGTAATGATTAAATTAAACCACCCCTTTAAGAATATTTAGATCTGGTCCGCCAAGCGGAACGGTCTAATGGTTTTTAAATTAGAAGCTGTGAATGCTAGTGAATTTCTTTTGTGGGTCAAGTGGGTATTAACAAATGCTAAGACTGTTCTCTCTTTTGTCATCACCTTGAAATCTGCAAAGAAAAACGAAGAGTGGGAAAGACACAAGGAGAGAAGAAGTGTTGGTATTTTAACATCAGTGCTTTTAAACCAAGGGTAGCCTCAGATTTACAAGGCTGGATAGGAGAAGGTATGAGATGATGTTGCTAGTAATCTCTTTATACCTCGTTCTTGAGAAAGAGACTGAAGCTCGAATCTTCAAGGAAGTGAAGAACCCAAGTGCATTCAATTCTGGCAGTCTCAAGCTATTGCAGGGGAGTAATAGCCTGCTAACCACAGAAGTGTGGATAACAACCCCTACCTGTGGCTTCCAGATTTCTTAACCCTGTCAAGTTTAAACATGCTTTTTAGCCTCAGATGCTGTTGGGAGTTTGTGGCTGGGAGAGACAGTTGTTTGCTTCTGTGGAGAGGATGGCTGGATTCTTTCCAATACTGAAGACTTCAGCTTTTCTTTCTGATACCCTAGGCGAACTGTTTGTCACTAGTATTTTTCATTCCACAGTAGTACCTAATACTGGAGTTCTGTGAATATTGGATTTATGGGGCATAACAATCTCCCTGGTGGGAGGAAATCCACATTAAAATATAAATCTGTCAAGTCAGGTCAAGTCACAGCTAACAAAATACCAATGCTGATCTCTTGTGCTTAGTCTCTGTTTCTTTTCAGTCATACACAGATTTCTGAAAATGGCACCACTTGGGCCAAATTTTTCCTATACTGAGATGGTTTAAAAGAAAGAAGTGGAGGAGGGGCAAAGGCGAAATTTGGGTTTTTTTGAGGAAAGTGGGGAGAGAAATAGCTTACTGTTCATTCATACAAAATCCTCGTGACTATTTTCTTTATGAATAGCCTTCTAGATGAGGGTGCTTAGTGGAAAGCTATATACAGTTACAACTGAAACTGGTGAGGTGCGCTTCTGAGGTGAAAAAGTCACTTTTCAGTTGACTGAATTATGACCCCTTAGAAATTGCATGCTTTGGACAGTTTGTGTAGGGCTTTTTGCTAAGCTTGTAAAACGTGCACTCAAGGAGAGACATGTTCTGTGCATAGGTATGTGTTGAGGGAGGGGAGAAAGAGCAGACTAGCTTTGCTGTGAAATGAATGATTTTCTGACCTGACAAAGTGCTTATGGAAAGTGGTTTACTGTGCTGAGTCCTGGGCTTATTCTCTGCAAAGTATGAAAGCAAAGTGTTCAGGTCAAGGTTGCTTGGTATAATGTAGGATTTAAGGAAAGAAGTACCTCTCTGGTGAATCTAAGAGAGTGGCTTCATTTTGTTATCTACATCCATCTTGCCCCACCTGGAGTACAGTGTCCAGATATGGGGCTCTCAATACAAAGAAAACAGGGACCTGTTGGAATGAGTCCAGAGGAGAGACCCTACCTTGACCAGAGGGCTGGAGCACTTCTATGAAAACAGACTGAGAGAGCTGGAGCTGTTCAGCCTGGAGAAGAGAAGGCTTTGAGGAGACCTTATAGAACCTTCCAGTACCTAAAGGGAGCTCCAAGAGAACTGGAGAGGAACTTTTTACAAAGGTGATAATAGGACAAGGGGGAATGGTCTTAATCTAAAGGAGGGTAGGTTTAGATTAGATATTGGGAAGAGATTCTTTATTGTGAGGGTAGTGAGACACTGGGACAGGTTGCCCAGAGAGGTTGTGAACTCCTCATCCCTGGAGGTGTTCAAGCCCAGGCTGGACAGGGCTCTGAATAACCTGGTCTAGTGGGCTGTGTCCCTGTCCATGTCTGGGTGTTATAACTCCATACCTTTAAGGTCCTTTCCAACTCAAACTGTTCTATGAATCTATTCAGTAAGAATTTATCTGTCAAAGGGAAACCATTATCCTGTGACAACATTTCAACCTACTGAAATCTTCTCTTTTATTCTAAAACTTACAGTGAAATGCTGATAAGAAGTTTTGAACTATGAAAAAAGTAATTAAGGGAATGTTATTGTTTAAGATCTGAGAATAATAAAATAAAAATAATTCAGCCTTGTTGAACAACCTTAACTCCTCCTTGCATACGAACATGGTGATACATTTTCTGATTCACAGTGCAGATTTTATATATTAGTTTGCATTCTTGGAAACTGTGGTCAGTTTTAAATAACCTTCCATATGCAGTAGCTTGTAATAAAGAAAACCAAATGTTTTGATGCATATCACAGTGAAGATGCCAGTAAGGCTTTTGCATATAAGATTGTATAATATATATTAGGCCTTTGGTTCACATTGCCACATATAATTATTTTGGTCAAGAAACCATTACAGTGCAAAATATTAAATGGAAACTAAAGTTGTTAAGAATATTAAATTTCACATAAGTTTTTTAATTTTTTGTTTGTTTTGGGTTTTTTAAGCAGAATTCCTTCTCTCACACTAAAAAGCCTTTGGGATTTTTGTAAATCTAAATTTGATTCAGGAAGAATATTTCTAATAACAATAGAAAGGTTGCAATGGCAGTGACCAGGTTGTAATGAAGTACCTTCACAAAAAGGCCTTAATTAATTCTTAATTAATGGAAGCTCACAGCAGGTTTTTTGTTCTTTCTTTGAAAGCACATGCCATGGATTATTTTATGGTCTGTTTGGACTGTTCACTTATTGCCAACTATATTTTCCCTAAAATAAAAATGTTAACAAAGTTATCTCCCAAAGTGTTTTGTGAATAAAACCCTGAAGCAGTTCTGCTTTGTACAACATCATGGCTCAGTTAGTTTGGGAGAGAACCTGCAGTGAAGTTCATTTTCAGATAGCAGTTTTTCCAAGTCCATGCCCACCTTGATCCTCTCTCCATTGTAACTTGCAGTTTATTGTAGAGACTATCTGTGAGCAATCACTAAGCCTGGATCCTTATTCCTGCCTTCACCAAAGTAAAGGTGTGATTGAATCTTGGACTTTGGTTGAGGATGACAGTTTAAAATTAACTCATCAGTTGGTCCCTATTTTCTGAGGGCAGAGAAGACACTGTATTTCTTTATCATGCCTTGGATCCCTGGGGAAAGGGCTGCGTGTTCTGTCAGGCAGAATAGAGTATTTTCAACAGCGCAACTTTAGGAGTGCACACAAGTTTTCTAGTAAGAGAAAACGAGACCGAGCAAAGCATATTAGTCTAAAATAACTTCATCTTCTCTCCAGTGTTCTGGCCTTAAACCTGAGAACCACCCTTTCTGGAAGTGGACATTATAAAGTGAAGCTCTGCTTCAAAATGCCTTTCAGAGCCTGTGGTTTTGAATATGCAGCTGTTACTTCATGGCAGTCATGGACAAAGCTATCCCACTTGTTCCCAAAACTGTAGACACAAATTCTGTGGTATCAATTATTTGCAGGCTGAAATCACTAGCGTAAAGAGGGAAAGCAGGTTGAGAGTCTGTTTTAAATTCCCCTACATTATCTCTTAAACAGGTTTCTGTAATAAAATAATAAAAAAAAATATAATAGCAAAGAGAAATAAAATGGATACAAACTCCATGTAAGAATTTTTGGTTTATTCTGTTTCAAATATTTGTTTGAGATTTTAAAGTGAATATTTTTAACCCATCAGTATCTTACCTGGCATCTAAATTTCTCTGCTGAGCTGTAAGGTCAAAACTCTGCTTTTGGGTTATCTGCAGAGGGATCTTGACTGCATATTTTGCCCTTGATCCCTGTACAACCAGCCATTGACGTCAGTCTGAGTTTTATGTGTAGATTAGAGCTTGTGTAAGCTCTTCATAACAAAACCTGAAATTATGCAAAAGCCCCTAGTAGTTTGCAGTTTGAATGTGGAAATAAATCCAGAAAAGGTTTATGTAGAATTTGACTCACTATCAAACTTTTCAAAGAAAATTCAAAATTTGTTTCTCTAGACTAGAAGGATTATTATTATTTTTTTAAATGCTCAATGTCACGGTTTTGCCCTCTGGTTTTATACATTCTCATGGAAGGCATGTGAATTAAATAAAACAATCAGTGAGGAGCAATGCCTATACTTTTGAATGTTACCAGCAAATCTGCAAGTTTTGAATGCAAAGTTTGAACCCTAGGAAACCGGGGTATTAGAAGAAGAAATGACATAAACCAAATTATCAATTTGAGTAGTGGATTGCAAGCATTCTCCACTAATAACATAACTGGCCAGAGTTAGATTCTTTTTTTCTGTCCTATTCAGACCCTACTTAAGCAGAATCTGAGGGTTATAAAGTATATAGATGATACATCTCAAGCTGGTGTAAGAACTGAAACTAGTGGGAGTTGCAATGATGAGTCAAAGTCATAACACTGAAGGTACAGATCTGTTGTGGCAGATTCTCCCCTAAACCTTTGTAAAGTAGGGACTTTTTTCTTCTTTTTTTTTTTTTTTTTTTTTTTTTTTTTTTTTTTTTGTGGCTCTTGAGATGTGTAAATTTTGCCTAAAGTGATGGATTCCTGGTGTCTGTGGGTAAATTCTCTGAACAGGAAAGTTACACACTGTGGACTCTTATCAGAGGAGTTGTTCTTCCTTATCACTCAAATAATATCACTTAATTAAAAATTGTAAAGATATATTTACCTTGTTAGACAGAAATGGTTGCCTTTTGAACAGTTCTAGTCTACTAGCAAATAATGTGCATTTATAAAGATTTATAAATATGTATTTAATCTAAGCAGTCATTCTGGTCTCTTAGATAATTAATATGCATTGGAGAACTTTCCATTAAAGACTTCTTCCTCTCTTCTTTTTACCTTAAAAAGCAAAGAAATTAAATGCAAAAAAAAAAATCAACTCACTGGATAATGATAGACTTGGGATATAACCCATTAAAAAGCAGGACACTAAAACTTCATTAAAACTTAAGGCTGGAGAACTTGTTCTATGAAACTGATTTTCTTTTTTCTTCTTCTCTTTGACAGCTAGAATTAAAGGACAAAGTGTCAGTTTAATTTTAAACTTCCTGGCTTTGGTCCATTTGTGTTACAGCCTTCTTTAGGAAGAAATAGTTCTGCTAAGGGTCATATTAGTTTTGTCCCAAGGATATTTAAGGTGAACAAAAAGGCACAAAGCTTTAGGTGGGATGTTACCAGAAATGAGATGGGGACTACATCTGTCCCTTCAGGAAAGTTTCTGGCATAGGGATGCTGCCAGTGCATGGAGTCAGGGCTATCCTAGGAGTTGCTTGGGTTTCTCTGGAACAACTTGTGTTTCTGTTTGTCACTAGCCAACTCCTAAGTCTCATTTTAGGCCCAAAATGTCTGCCTTGCTTTGCTTAGTTGTGAGTTACCATTTTCTGAGGCTGTGACCATCTAAAGGCAGGACTATGTGCTCTTAGATAGAGAAACAAAGAAGCTCTGATCCTAAATGGCACTTTCCAGTTACTCCACAAATCATAGAACCATAGAATCAGCTGGGTTGGAAAGGACCTCTGAGATCATCAAGTTCAACCCTTGATCCACTATCACCACAGTTACTAGACCATGGCACTAAGTGCCACATCCAGTCTCTTCTTAAACACCTCCAGGGACAGAGAATCCACCACTCCCTGGGCAGCCCATTCCAATTCCTGATTACCCTCTCTGTAAAGAATTTCTTCCTAATATCCAACCTAAACTTCCCCTGGCAGAGCTTGAGACCATGCCCTCTTGTCTTACTGATAGCTGCCTGGGAAGAGAGACCAACCCTTACCTGGCTACAACCTCCTTTCAGGTGGTTGTAGAGAGTGATGAGGTCTCCCCTGAGCCTTCTCTTCTCCAGGCTAAATGAATGTTTAGTGACCATGCTTGTTGCTTGAGGTGGTGTTTGAAAGTTTGGAATGTTATTTGGAAAAGATACTTGCTAACTGATTGACAACAGAAGTTTTTGTTATATTAAAGAAGTGGTAAAACAGATAATACAGTAAAAGAAAATTTGATTTGAATTATAAACACTAGTATACATATTTTTCTGACCTGGCTGTCCAATCTATCCAATTTATTTGGTAAATTATGGAGAGATTTTGAACAACGTAAAGTCCATCACAGACAAGAAGAGGTTTATAAAATCTGTAAGATTCATATGTAGAGTGTTTTAGTGTTTGATAACAAACTCAAGCTAATAGCAAATGATTCACAAATGTCTTCCTACCACAGGGCATGTTTGAAAGTCCTCCAAAATCCTCCGGATCCCATTGATTTCAGCAGATTTTGCATCATGCTCTTGTTAAATCATAAGATTCACTCCGAATCTACTCCATATGCTGAAAAAGATATGCCTTTTTTATTTCCCTGGGCACAGAACAATAATATGATTTTATTCTGTTATACTACTGAGAGAGTGATACACATGCTGAAAGATGAATTCTGATCTCTTAAAGTAGCATTAAGCCAGGGTGTCTTTCACATTTTCATACTGATATGTGAGGAAGCACTTTCTGCTTCATGTGAAATGAACATGATGGCACAGAAATTTAGGCTGAATATAATTTCTGCTGTACCAAGGCCCTTATGAAAACAAGACTGTTTATCTTGTGAGGCTGTCCTGGCAAACCAAGGCTCAAATATGAGAAATAAATGCTTTTCAGTTTTACAAGAGCATTGTGCCTCTGAGCTTTTCATTTTTTCTAAAACACGGGATAGTGTAAGAAGAACCAGTAATTGGAAGGTAAGCTTCCATAGCATTATATCAGAGAACAAATGCACACAGCTCTTTAATAAAGGGCAAGGACATTGGTTTGACTTGTTGGTTTGTTTTATTATAGGGATGCCATTCATGCTTCTATAATTAAACTTGTTTCAGCGCCTCCATTATAAACTCCTTTTTTTTTGCTGAAGCAAATGCTGGCATGCTCCATCTGTTTCAGTGTCCTGGAGTGTCTTTTTTTTTTTTTTTTTTTTTTTTTTTTTTTTTTTTTGTTTTTTTTTTTTAATGGGGGTGGTTGGCTTTTTTTTCCTCACTTCATTTTTGAAAGGTTTAGGCTCCATTCTCAGAATGAAACCTGTATAAAATTCAGGCTACTTTGATAGCTGAATCTGTGGAGGTATCATCATACATCATTCTTATTCTTGTAATAGAAAATTTGCATTTTTAATAGGATCCTGGACTTGGAATTAGAAAACTAATCTTATATTTTTAGTTCTGCCAGAGATTGTCTTGCTGCACTTCGGCACTGATGAGCTCAGTAGGTGTTTCTTCAGCAACTTCTTTTTATGTCTTGATGCTGTGACTCATGAGCTCTGGTGGTACATGTTGAGGGGACTGAAGTCGCGGATGCCATAGGGGAGAAAGCTGAATGGGCAGTGTGCCTACTCAAAAAGTACCACAGTTCCCAGCCTGTGTGAGTCTCCATAAAACAGAGGCAATAGCTAAAGAACAGACACGTTGCATGGCAAGGATGGTAGGTAGGTGGGAGCGATAACCTCTTTGGTACTTGCCATAAATCACCAGAGCCTATCGGGCAGTGCCTTCATTACGCCAGTCTGTAAAATACAGTTTTGTTTCTTTTTGTCTGTCTTCCCTACCTAAATATGTTTTCAATTTAAGGCATGAACTGGAAGTATCTGCACATATGTGTAAATGAGTAGAGAGGGGTTATCTTCAGCTTCCTTGTATTTCCTACTAAATTTACTACTTGTATTTACTACTGTCCAGTTTGGAGAGACTACACATGTTCTATGAGTGGTTTACCTGGTCCACAAATGTTCAGCTTGGAAGTCTGGTCCTAAAGCTTTTCAGTTATATAAATATAATTCTTAAGTGCATAAACACTTCTGAGCTACTTACACCAAGCCTGAAATTTAGCCCTTGGACCAATATATTTTCTTTGTATCGCCCCCCTTCTAAGACTCGGACCCCTGGTGTAAAGGTACAGGCACGCATTCCATGCAAGCTGGGAAGGATCAATACACAGGCAGTCAGTATTCAGTCATGCACACCCACCTGAGGTCCATGACAAGGAGTTACACTGTATTGTTACAATACCGTGTTCAGTGTTTGCAATTAACATTTTTAAAATGAGAGAAGAGCAAGGAATGAGAGATGTAAAGTCTAATGTTTCAGTTTTTACCTAGTCAAGCAGGCTTAAAAACATAAGTTTCTCTACTTTGGACTCATCCTAATGTGCCATTTTATCGTAAAACTGGAGTCCTTTTGAGAATTTTTTCTTGCATTCAGTGGTTTGGAACACTGACAATATAAAGTATTCTTGTGTACATAATACTTAATGGCAAACTAGAATAGATATTTCAACAAGAAAACTGATTGCAACTTCTGCTGTATTAAAAAGAAAAAATTAAAAAAAAAATGAATCTTTCATATGCCAGTTATCATGTTTGAAAATTATTTGTGTTATTGTGCTTTAGATACAATTAGGATTCCAGATTATTCTACCTGTACTGAGTAAGCACACTCTTTTGCTGCCAGTCTAGGTTAGTTTTCTCTGTAGCTTTTTTTTCACTGTTTCATTGGATGTTTTTTTTTTATAGATTTCACCCTTCAGTAAAAGTCCTTGCTTTCACTAATATAACATTAATTTGTGATTGATCTGTTCTGAGGTGGAGAAATAAGGTCGAAACATATATTGGCATCCTGATGGCTTGAGCTGGTCACTGCCAGCTCTTGATCAGCAGCCAACTTTTCAATTAAGAGGTGAGAGTGAGTGATCTGTGCTGGTTTTACCATTTATCTCATCTCTAAGGAGTGACACATTTTGCCTTTCTGAAAACAGCTCTGAAGGACTCTGCAGTTCAAGTTAATTTTGATCAGTGGCTGATCTCTGCCTCGTATTTGAGAAGTTCACTGGGGTTCTCAGCACCATCCAAAATGCTTGAAGGTGAAGGTATGAAACACAGAAAATTATCAGAGTAGTAATGATGATAATATCAGAAAAAGAGAGATCGGTGAAGCAGCTAAAGTATTATAATCCAAAAAATTTTTATGGGTAATTTTCTTCTCATAACCTGAGGACAAAAACTTTATTACTCCTTAAACTCTAATATTGCACCAATTAAATTCCAGCTTAGGAACTAAGGTTTCCAGTCCACCTTTCATTTGAAAATATGTCTCCTATTCTTGTTCTCAGACATCCCATAAGAACAACTTTTTATTCTTCCTTTCTTTCATCTTCATATTTCCTATAATTAAAAAGCATGAAGGAATATTATGTTACAGAAACATTGCCAATGCGCTTTCGGCTTTGCAAAAGCACATACTTAAAATCATACTATTTTTCCATACGAGAAATACTATGTATTGAAAAAGAAAGGAAAAAACTTCAAGCCTTTTTCTTTTTTTTTTCTTGCTGCATTTAACTTTTCTACCTCACAGCTCAGATTGCTTTTTTTTAATCAAAGCAGTAATGGAAGAACAGTCCTTACACTCAAATGCAATCACATTTAATCATATTTAATATCCTTATTTCTCAGCTGATCAGACTTTAAAAATTTGATTGCTTTAGCTTGATTTAAAACTTAAGGTAAGTCAAACCTAATAAAAAAGCTGTATTTTTGTTGTCAGTGTGTTCCAATTGTGTGGTTTCTTAAAGTGCTTGAGCTTTTGGATGTTGTACTGCTGGAACAAAGATTTCTGAGCACCCTCTCAGTGGAAATGAACAGAGAAGAAAATGGTACAATTTTAGCCAAACGTGCCACATTTTTTCATAAGAAAAAATGAATTGATGATACATTAATCTGTGTCCTGCAAGAGAAAAACTTTGACTCAGTTTGAATATATTGCATTATCCTCTTCTATTGTTTTCCTTGAACTTGTTTCACAAAAAGGTTCAGTGGGGCAAGACCTGGAGGGCATCAGGCAAAGCACAACCAGCCAGTCAAGAGAGGGGATTGTCCCAGTCTGTTCTGCAATGGTGCAGCCTCACCTTGAATATTGTGGCAGTTTTGGCACCAAAATATAAGAAAGGTATTAAGCTCTTAGAGAGTGCCCAAAGGAGGGCAGCAAAGATGGTGAGGAGCCTTGAGGGGAAGCCCTATGAGGAACAGCTGAGGTCACTTGGTCTGTTCACGCTGAAGAAGAGGAGACTGAGGGGAGACCTCATTGCAGCCTAAAACCTCCTTGTGAGGGGAAGAGGAGGGGCAGGCACTGATCTCTTCTCTGCGGTGATCAGTGACAGAACACAAGGGAATGGCCTGAAGTTGTGTCAAGGGAGCTTTGGGTTGGATGTTAGGAAAAGATTCTTCACCCAGAGGGTGGTTGGGCTCTGGAACAGGCTCCCCAGGGAAGTGGTCACAGCACCAAGCCTGACAGAGTTCAAGATGTGTTTGGATTATGCTCTTGGGCTCATGGTATGACTCTTGAGGATGGTCCTGTGCAGGGCCAGGAGTTGGCATCATGGATCCTTGTGGGTCCCTTCCAGCTTGGCATATTCTGTGATTGAGATTCTGAGTTCTTTTACTCCATAATAAATCCAAAGTAATTCCACTTGACATTGAAATGTCCCATCTCCCTCTGTAGTCTTCATTTCCAAGCTGTAAACAAAGGACTATAGCTAAAGTGATGACTCTCATCAGGTCTTTGACTATATTAAAGTCCATTTTCTTTGCTGCCATTACTCTGTAAGTTCCAGGACATAACCTAACACACACAAAATGCTTGCTTCCAACTTGTATTAATGTAAAGGTAAACTGTGCACTCAGCTTGACAGACTTTCTTTTCATGAACAGTACCTGGTGTCCTTTAATCTCAAATTGGATTATGCCCTTCGTATAGGAGCACGGGAGTTGAAAGTTTCCATCTTGACCACCAGTCATGATGGTGAAATATGCACAAAGATTATATGCTTTAAAAGCAAAACTTTAGGGACCGATTTGTTCTGTACTGAGGTAAGTATAAACAAACACTCCCTTGAAATCTCCCAAGTGCTTGTACTACTTGCAGTCTTACTTCCACGTAAATGAATAGAACAATTATGCTTTCATACAGTGACTGCAGAATATGTTAAAACTTGATCCTCCCAGTCCAGCAACATACATAAAATTTGCTAAGCCACAGAAGTGAACGAAACTAATGAAAAGTTCCATACCTTGTTAATTTGATGCATGTGTTCTGGATGGGTGAGAAGGAACAGAGCAGGAGAGGGCAGGCTTGTGCCAAAGTTCAGGGTCAAGAAACTATGGAGCTTTAGCCCAATCTCAGAGATTGATCTGTGGATTTCTGGAGCTGTTAGACCATGATGATTTGACAGGTATATGTAAACTGTAGAAAAGTTCTTTCTGAGATACATCTTAATACTGAGAGGTAATTGAAAAGGTATGCCTGTTGTCAGTGTTGGTATTGTGTCTTATAGTCATATAGTCTTATATGGAAAGACTATAATTTCATTAACTTATTATCAAGGTGAATTCAAAAAATGATGGACACTGCTTGAGAGTCTGATATGCCTCAGAGTAAAGCTTTGTGACTTCAAGGTCACATTAACATAGTTTTGTTATTACTTTCTTCAGTGCAGACCTGTTGTCTGGAGAGCAGATATTATGTTCTGTGAAATTCATTATATGTGCAAAATCCAAAAAAAACACAATCAAAAAGGGTGAGTGCAGCCCCACTTGTCAAGGAATACCATCCTTATAAACTATTCCTGGTGGCTGCTGGTGTATCTGTGCCCAGCTAGGCAACAGCTCTTGTGAGACAAGGTAAAAAATGTGAAGTGCAAGACAGGGGAGTACATTGTGAGCCTGCAATATGGCTTTCTTGTACTGACTCTCATTATGTCCCCTGTGTTTGTAGCTTGTCCATTTGTGGGGCACTATAAATAGTGTAATTTAAAAAAAAAAATACCAGTACACAATATTCCAGCTGGCTAGCAGTAATCTGCCTTACATTGTTCAGTCTGTTTTATTCTGTGTTTGCATTCATTTTAATAGCCAAAAATATTGTATGTGGCTGCTGCATACTTACTGTACCACTCAAGAGGTAGATGAGTTTTGAAGGTAATGTGAAATGATTCTCTCATAGCTTGCAATGTAGTTTGGGAGCGGAGGCACTGCATTGATATAAGATGATGATTTAAGTTTTGGCAGACATTGAGT
This sequence comes from Platyrinchus mystaceus, assembly GCA_035041135.1. Classification (NCBI taxonomy): domain Eukaryota; kingdom Metazoa; phylum Chordata; class Aves; order Passeriformes; family Tyrannidae; genus Platyrinchus; species Platyrinchus mystaceus. Next base: position 50,481,241 of record JAWWLV010000179.1, read on the forward strand.
AACAATTACCATGCATTTTGCCTCCAAATTCTCCTAATTCAACTTAATAGGCAAATCATGTTTTCTCTCTGCTTTCCCGATCATCCTCCATTAACCTGCAGCCTTTGATAAATATGCATTGCCTCATAATGTTGCATAAACATTTTTTAGATGGCAAATAGAGAGTAAACAAAACCCAAGTTAAAATGATATTAAAGACTTTGATGGCTTATTAATCATTTATACAAAGCTTATTAATCAATTGGATACTTTAAACCAAAATGCTTTCTTCCAAAATCAGAGAACAGAGGTAATGACCTTTTCTCTATTATGAGATAAAGGTTGGCAGGAGGCAGTTCTCCGTCATCATCTCTAACTCACTTTTAAAAGTTCACACTCTAGGAACAGGAGTACTTCTCCGTACTAACTCGCTGTCTGTGTCTACATGTGAATCTGATTCAAGGGCTTTGTGTGCTCTTGCTGAAAAAGTCACCATATACAAAAACCTGTCTCTCTCCTCCATCACAGTTTTCTTCCTCTTTGTTTGGTCCTTCATTCGTTGTTAAGTTTTTCTATCTCTCTGTCAAATTTCTTCAGAGTCTGGTGAATAAATGAACAGTGTTAAGTCTGCTTTGTGCACCCAAGAACTAATTGATTTAAAAACCACAAAAAGCCTTCCCCCAACTCAGCTTTCCTTTGCTAAAGGTTTTAGCACCCCAAGTGAGAACATAGCAACACAAATCACTGGTTCAGTTGAGTGAGTTCCAGGTTAGGACATGCAAATGGACACTGGAGGCTGGGGAGAAACCACTGATGGCAAGACTACTCATGATGGAGAACAAAACTTCATTCGCAGCTGAATGGAAATCTGGAGAAAGGTGGAAATAAGCAGCCAGGAGTGTAAAAACAGTAGAACTGACAGACCTTATGCAATGAATCTTAAAAGGTAAATTGACTACAATTTGTAAAATTATACTTGACAGGCTGGTTTTTTACTTTAGAACTTCCACAGATAGAAGCTCTGGTTCAGTATCCTTGTGCAGCTGGGCCACAATGGCAAGAGCAGTTGGGTCCCTAAAGATATGGAATTCTTAGCTCCTACATCAGAATCATAGTAAGTAGTTGCTTTTACACAACTAATTCTGTTTAATGTATTCTTAAAGTTACTTGGGAAACTCTGGGTAATTTGAAATTAATAACAAACTTATGTTGACTTTGTAAGGGCCAAGATTTTACCTGTAATTTAAACAAGGAAGACCATATTTTGGCATGTGTTAAACTTGTCATGTTGAGGCATAATTTCTTTGTAAGTGTTTAACTTGCCTGGCTGAACAGGAGTTAGAGGATACAGAGCCTGGTCCACATTTAAACATGTTAGCTGGACCAGGTTAAAATTCACTCTTTAATTCCTAGTCTAGACAAAGTCACACTCTATAGGAGAGGGAAGAAACTGTCTACAGTCTGGGTGATTAATAGCCTGAAAGCAGATGTGAGATATAAAAGAGTTTGTAAGCCTCCTTTACTACCTGGAGGTAAAGTTTGGCTGTCACAGGCAAGAGAAAAGGGATAAATTTCAAAGAAGGCTGAAACTGCAGCCAAAATGCATTAAATGATTACACGGCCAGGACTTACTTTGATCACACCTCAAAAGTAAAACAAACACAAGCATGAAGAAGAAAGGTTCTTTCCCCCCCAAAATAGCTCAAAAGGATGAATTCATTAAAGAAAAACAAGCACTATAGGGCAACAGTACCAAACATGATGGTGTGTTTTAAACCCCTCATCCCCACAGTAAGGGTGAATGTGACTCTGCTTAGGGCACTGGTTTAACCCTGAAGTTTCACTTGATCCCCAGGGAGACATGGGGGTTGCTGTGAACCTTTGCATACCTGTGAGCTATCTGGAAGAAAGCACAGCCTCTCTAGTGCACTCTGTGCCGGCTGGTATGCATGTAACCTGACACAGGAATCATCAAATAGCTGGAGATCAGTGCCAGTGGAAAAAAGAACCATGGTACCAAGAAAGAAAATAAAATAATGCCAGCTTACATGGACAAGCATCTGTGCAATGCAGAGCTGCAGAATCTGATGTCGTCATTTCCATTTTAAAGACAGAAAACTAGAGAAGGGAGATATGAAATAGTTTATTCCAGTCATCCAGGCTGTGAGAGGTAAAAATCCTAGATCGCTGTTTCAATCTGCTGCTGTCTTGTAAACACCTACTGGGGAAGAAAGAGGGAAAGTATATTCATATGTATTCTGGTTTGGACTCAAAGGGGCAGGCAGCATAATGAACAAAGTATATTCTCTCCTTGTGGCTGGAGTTTAATCAAGATAATTTTGCAATTTGGGAAGGCAAAGTAGCTTGTCTGCTTGTTTAGGTAGTTTAATCCCTAAGATTGTCTGAAAAACACATCAGATTTTAACATCACTTCAGTTTAAAATCTTGCTCTGTATATTTTGTTATAGGAAACCGTAAAGCTCTGTGGGCATATATAGTTTACAACAGATGTTTGTCTTCAAGCCCACATCTGATAATATTTGGTACTTTACACTTTCAAACCTTCAAGTTTGAAAGTGACTTAAAAATTTTAAGTAACTTTATAATATAATTGTAAAACATGCAAAAGACTACAGTCCTGTTTCCCTGCCCCATTTTTCCTGAATAAGTAGGAAAAAATCCATGTAAAGCTCAAAGAAAGGCACCATCACTCTGTTGTCTGAGAGCTTACATTCAAGAGACTGAGCAGATGAATTTGCAGAGACCTGTGCCTTGGGTAGTTTTACCCATCTGTGGATTAAAGAAAATTCTACCAAGAGAGAAGGTGGGATCTCTGGGTTGCCTTGTTCTTCCCTGTGGACTATCTATGTTACTTCATGCATCACACACAGGCTCAGACTATCAATTTACCCATGTTCCAAAAGGTGAGGTTGCATATTGTCTCTTTCTAGAAATATTTGAGAGCTAAGCTTGCAAAGTTTGTTTTAAAATGCCTAGTATTACTTAGGGACAATTTGTAATTTATAGTAGATATTCTCATTTGTTTGTGAGGGGGTGGAAGCCTTCTAAAATCTTAGCAAGAAAGTGCATAAACAAATTCAGCTTATGCTGTGTGATTTCTTGGAAAGTTAAGCTAGTTGAGATTGTTATTTATTTATTTATTTGTAATATTGCTAGAAAAAGCTCCAATAGCATAAAGATATACAAGCAAAAACACCCTTCTATCTGGATATTTAACTGTGCACACACTAGGAGCTTTTTTTCTGGCAGGCTAAAACCAGGAAAACTTTTCTGGTGCAGAGTGGGTCTACAAACACACTTTAAGTAATTCCAACAGCTGTAAGTGTACCTAATTTGAAAAATATTGCTCTGATAACATGTCAGCAAATAAATATAAATCAAACAGAACCTGGAAAAAAAATCCTAAATACTTTCCACTTTTTTTCTTTTTTTAACTTAAAAGAAAAATTCTGATATCAAAAATAACAGTAAAGACTGGTTTCAATAAGAGATAAAAGCAATACTGGCTTTTCCCCCTCTTTTTTGAATTTTTATGTTTTGAGGTTTTTTTTACACATTTTTTTTTAAAGGAAAAATACCATATAATTACCATCACACTTTTACTAGCACCTTCTTCAACTTTGATGGCAATAAGTAATATGACAGTCTCCGTTCCTCTGTCAAGGGAAAGAGTGAAGTCTTCTTTTACTTCTAGTGTAATAGATTAAACTGGAGAATCCATTTTAGTCAGGGAAGAGTGGATGTTGGTGAAGTTATGAGCTTACTGCACCTTTTAAAATGAAATATTTAAACAAGTGGAACCTTACGTGGTTGATGCATTAAGCTGACATAGGATGTAAATCAAACAACACCTAAATGTCCTTTAACAAAGTCAATTATATTATATAAGCGTAGCAGAGATGGGACTCTTTTATCCTGTGCATCTGTCAGTTTCTTCTCTTGAGATAAAAACCTTTCCACAGATGCAGAATATCATTTATAACCACTCAGTATTGTGCTATAAACTTAAAAGAAATTAAACAAAAATGTATTCTTTATTAATGTTATTGAAAAATGGTGTTCCATAATCGAAACATCTACTGGAAACATCTACTCAGTTCCTGAAATCATCTCTATTAGATTATGTAGATACCATCTATGAAAATACTTCTAAACTTAATCTGTCAAGACTTCAAAGAGTCTAAGCAAATACTTAGATTTGCATTAGATTTTTGACTTTGAAATCCATTATTGTAAGTTCCTTGCTGACTTTGATGTGCTGCCTTTACACCTCCTCTCTGAGAAAGGAGGTGTAAAGGCGGCACATTAGTTTATAGATGTTCACAGACTGTTTTTCGGATAAGGCCATTTAAATCTCTTTTGAAGGTCAATGCCAGCTCTTATCATTCAAGAAGTAATAATAACAGAAAGAGTCTGCCTAGAGTAAGGACTGCTTTAAAACACAAAATAGCAGGGTGGAATGAACTTACTTAACTCTTGACCTAGCACAATATCAGCATTCTAGTGTTTTGCTGTGACAATGCCCTGCTACAGCATAGTGTGAAATTTCAATATAGGTGTATGGAATTAAATGATTAAGGAGAACAAGAGGTTGCAGCTGTTTACAGCTGGCTTATTTTTTACTTTAATGTCTTTGATTTCTTTGTGATTGGTTGTTGCAATTAATAATGTATTGAGGAACCATTAAAATACTGTTTGAAACACATAGGGATGCCCCATGTTCAAACACAGGACAAGAATTTCCATTTTGCAAATGCTAACATTTTCAAACCTGCCTGGTTAAATTTAGATTTTGAAAATAATCTGGAAGCAACTTCCTTGCTTTTTCTAGGCCTGATTTTTCTCTTCAATAGACTCCTCTATTTACCGTGGAATTGGGCCTGGATCTTTTCTGCCATTCTTGTATGAATGCCACTTTTCTATAAGTCCTAAGACAAATTTTGAACCATTTTGGAATATTATTGTTTTGCTTCTTGTCATTGCATCTCCTTAGTCAATAAAAATGAGAAAGATCTATTCTAATGAGACAGAAAAGCGCTCTGAACAAAACAGTGCTGTCATAATCCCATCCAGTAGGTTACAAAAGTGACCAATATCAAAGAAATCTGTAGGTGAATGTGCAAATCTGAAGGGATCCAAACCACTCATACAAAGAGCTGTGCTAGACTGATTTCATAAATTTTATGCTGGCATGTTTGCAGCTGTGTTTTGAGATGCCATGACTGCTTCTGTGTTTGTTTCCCTGTGGTCAGGAAAATGCAACAACATATTGTACTTTGCAAGGCTTTTGGAGAAAGTAACTTTAGAATGGGCTGTTTTATTTGCAAAGGGATCTTCTTAAGCAAATTATTTGCAAAATATACAAAGTTTTATAGGAAGACAAGCTATTTTAAAGCTTATATTTAAATGATAGATGAAAGTGAGAAAAGTAAGATATGTTGTTCATCAACCTACTTAAATGCAAGCAGTACCTAAAAGTGCTGTTTCAGCATATTGTGTCTGTGCTACAATCCCTTATGTTTGTTCTCGCTTAAACAGTTTCAGACCCCAGATTTGCTTCTGTTGATTTTAGGTGCTTATCAAATCCACATTTGGAATGATTCTTGTGCTTCTCCACAGAGCAGCAGAGGCATGGAAGATTTGTCACCCACTTTTCTGCAAATGGGAAGTGATGCATAGAGATGAAATGATTTAGTGTTTCACAGACACTCTGTCAGGGCAAGTACTTGAGATCACCATTCCTAAGGTCTAGGTGAGTTTGGATCATTGCAGTAGCCTGTCTTTTTGGATCTAGAGCCTACTTCATGGCTTTTGCAGCAGGAAAAGGAAAATTCACATATATGAGCCACTCTTCAGCATGCAGTTATAAGGACTGTTGGACAACGTAACACCAGTTATGGATTGTGTTGAAAGAATTTTCTTTAGAGGTAGTGCTTGGGTAATTTTTTTGTCACTACAATAAGTGTATTGCTCTGACTGCTCTAACTTCACAGGCAGGTTGGAGCATTTGTGCCACAATCTGTACTGTGGAAGGCTAGAGGAAAGCAACAGCTTGTGGGTAAAAAGGCTACTAAGCCCTCTGCACACCAGGAAACAGTTTTTTATGCTGAACTTTTCATTCTGGCCTAGAAATAAAAGCAATCCTAATGTAGGTCAGGAGGAAAAGAAGTAGTTTAGGCCTCTTACCCTAAGCTTACATGCTGTAGGAGGGATCATTCACGTCACTGGTGTCAAACACTAGATTTAGATAGCTAAAACTTTAACTCCTGTAGCAATGATGAGGAATATCCAGGATCTACTTAGATAAATGTAAGCTTATATTCCTTAAATGCAAATGAAAAGCAGTATGCCTCAAATTCTTAAGACACTGGCTGAATCTGACTCAGGAACTTCAGTGTACATATATAGAAGGATCAAAGTAAAACTTCTTTTACAAATACTTTTCTAAAGATTCCTAATTTTAAGACTCCAGTGTTATTTCTTTAAAACCTTCTCATGTATCATATTCCTTCCCTTCTTAGTAAAAAAAAAACCAAAACACGTCCCTCTCCCCTCCCCCAATAAACCCCAAAACTGCCCATCTGGATCATTGCATAGGATCTCAAATTCCACTCATCTATGATGTAGTTCTGCTTGGGGTTCAGTTTTCCCCTTTTCCTCCTGACCCGACAACAGCAGTGTATTTTCTGTCTGCCTGAAGATCACTGGAGAAGTGCCAGTCATAATCTTCCCCTTATTGATTCTGGTCAGCAGCTATTGACAGCTTTAAAAAGATTATGTTTTAATTGGGGATCAGATAGATGGCATTTTAAGGTATTTAATTTCACTTTGCAACTGACTATAGATTATCTGAGTGGTTCCACAACTCAAGGAGGATAAAGATGAATGTGTTGTCCTTTTCTTTAGGTGACCCTGAGTGCAAATGTAGCTCAAGCTAAAGTGACTGAAAATCTTTTTCTATCACTGGGCTGAAAAGGTTGAATGTGAATTCATTAGTATTATCTTTGTTTAAGGAACAATATCTATATCTCACCAAGCTCACATCTTCAGAGGTCCCACTTGTTCTCATGTGGTTTAAGAGAAAAATAGATTGGTGAGGTAAATAAAGAAAAATCAAGACAAAGGGTTAGAATTTGCTTGTCTTGAGACTTTTAGGTTCACTTACAACTCTGCAGAGTGGATGTGCACAAGTACCATCAAAAAGATTGTATGGACGTCCCTAATTTGATGGTGATTTCTTCTTCTTCTTGCAAAGAAGGCTCAAGCAATGCTGGAAAAACAGCTTCCTAAAACTCTCTTCTGTATATGCAAAAGAATGATAGATACTCGTACAATGAAAAGCAGTTCAAGAGACAAGCAGTCAAAACCAAATACGAAATTGGTGTTGCTCGGCTTGAACAGCCAAAGTCCAATCATTCCAACTTCAGGCTCAAAATTGTCTGGTATACAGTCTGAATGTGCCTTCAAGAAATCTAGATCCATCTCACCAGCAGATGCTTAGTAACACATACTGATGAAGTTTAGAACCTAATGTCCTGTGTATGCTAGATGCACCAAGGATTTACTGGGCTGTAAATTGGAGGAAATTTTTTCCCAGAGATGCTTTTTTTATCTGTGTAGGCTTGATTTGAGGGCTCTGAAAAGGGGCTATATTTTCCAACATCCATCTTAAGTATTGCAGAGAAATTCATTATCTTGCACAGGACAAATCTGATGCGTCTCAAAGGTATAACCTTCACTACACAATAATACCTAGCACATTATTAATGATTTCCATGAAGTACTCTATATATAAATATTGAAATTTTAGTTAAGATAAAACCTTGAAAGACCCTTTGTTCTTAATTTCATTATCAAAGAACAAGGTAATTGCTGTCCATACTATACTAGAGCCCACTGAAGAATTATAAAAGAAAGTCTGTTTGTCTTGCATAATTGTTGTAAGACACATTTGTATGCTGGTAAGCAACTATTGGATAGAGTTAGTATTCCTGATACATCAATAGATAAAAGGAAGACCCAATTTATTTAACAGGAGGAGGATCTTAAAAATCCCTCTTAAAAAGTGAAGTGAAGGATTTAAAATATTTGTTTCCTTGAAACTCTTTATGTATTTTAAAAATATATTTAATAAGTGAAATATAGTCTTTGTACTTTCTCATCCCACTTATTCCAAAGGGCCAAATGCCACTCATTAAATCTCTTCACTATTTTCCTGACTTGCAAGCCAACAGATTCCCTAAGTTGTGTATGGAGAGGAATAAACTATGATATGAATATGTAAACCAGACCAAATAAATTGCACATGGAAAATATCTAATTTCTTCTTCTGAATATAGAACCACCTCAGTTCTAGAATGGTGAGCTGCATCCCAACTTCTTTTATCTGAGGGTGCCTACCGTGGTTAGACTTTGCAGCAACATATGATAAGGAAGGGATTTATTTTCTCTGCAATACTCCCACAGGCCCTGAAACGTTTCTCCCTACTGCCTTTTCAGAGTGTTAATATCGCAGAGTGAGGAATGAATTCCTCCTCACCCAGTTCCTGTGGGATTGGTAAACACAGTTATTATCCCTATAGCACTGCTAGAGACCTGGAGCTTGGGCTGATAGGCAATGTCCAAGGTTATAGGTAAGTCAGCAGGACAACAAGTTGCTGAGAGCCAGGATCACATCCTGAAAAGAACATAATTTATTTTCCTCAGTACAAATCTAAATAGTAAATGTAAGGAAGTTAAAAATAAGATGTCCTTTACTCTGGGTTCAAGATTTTCTGGTGTTAGCAGAGAATAAGGTCCTTGTTTTCCTTGTTGTCTTGAGGAGCTGGTTGAAGCAGCATGGCTTTAGAAAGCCTCTCAGAAATATGGAGAAAGTAGTTTCAGTCCTGTGGCCTCTTGAATGGCTCCTGTTTTATTCCACTTTCTAAATTACAAATTTACCTCTTCTTGCTGGAACAGCAGTCAGCTATCATTCAGAAGGTTGTCAGAAACAAAATACGTTATTTTGGCCAAAGATGGAAGAGATGAGGCTGGAGGAATAGAACAAAAATATAAAGTAAGATGATGGATCGCTGGGCACTGACCAAGAGAGCTGATCAGAACAGTGAGCTGCAGTGAGAGAGGGTGCAGGCCATTTATTTGGCAGCAGTGCTCAGATAGCTTACAGGAGAGTGACACAGATATCAGGGAGGGAAAGGGAGAAGTGAGGTTGCTGTTATCAAAGGGAGAGATGAATGCATTGCAGAACTTTAACTACCCACTGACAGCCTTTCAGAAATACCAAGAAAACCAGTGTGCAGCAACTGCTTTCATACAAAGGATTTAATTGAAATAACCTCCAAGCCCATGTTGAGAATGCAGTATTAATTGGTTCTCCCAAGCTTATATGTTGAACAGCAATTTATATTTCATGCACTAACTCTCATATGGGCCAAGAACCAAAGAAAACAGGCTTTCCTGTGGCTAGCATAGAGGATGGTGCTTTTTCTCTTTACATCAGATATTACATATCCCAATGTTATTTCCTTACATTTGAAAAGACTTTATTTGTGGCTGAGGTCAGACTGACAGGCTCCAGAGAAACAGCATCAAACTGTCCCCATAAGTTTTATTCTCAGAAAGTGGGTGACTCCATTCCAGGATGGTTTGGCTGATGCTTTTATTGTTGTCAATCCATAAGAACAATTATAAATATCATAGTCAAGTAATTGAATTTTAGTCATTGCCCATGATTTTTGTTCTCACAAAACAGCTCTAATGAGAAATAACTTTGCTCATTCCTGAGCTACTTCTTTGACCTGGGCTGAATTCAGGACAATCTCTTTAATCTCCACATGGAAGTCAACCTCTTGGTCTTTCCCAGCCTCAGTCTCAGCCTGGGTTATTTTAATTTGCTTTTAGTGGTCAGCAAGCTCAAGGAAAATCTATGCTCAGCTGCTCCCTGCTGTTTAATGGGCTGATTCAACATCAGAGAGGGAGAGGTCTCATGCATTTTCCTCAATTTTATCCTTCTTGCTCCTGATTCACTCATTCAACTACGCTAGTGATGGGAACGGTGGGACTCCACATATATAGATGCAATCCCAGCAGACACTGATATTTGAAGCACTGTATTCTATAGACCTGCTTTGAGCAAGGTTAGTCAACTCAGCGCTTAAAAAGCTGGCAGCCATCTGGAGCCCAGCCTACGCCAGAGTTCAAAATTGTTTCCTTCACTGTTGGTAGCAACAATGGAGAGGGGGGTGGTGGGTTGAAAGCTTTCTTAGGAGCAGAACTGGAGAAGAGGAGAATTCACTGCAGGCTGAAGTCACGAGGTAACCACAGATCCTAGAGGTTCATGGACACTGTGCCCTGTAGTACAACCTCTGCTTAGAGGCATCATTAAACTCCTGATAATTAGTAAGTCATTAGGTTTTGACTACACTTAAAGGTTAAAAGGAGAAACTTTGGTGATGGATTTTTGCAATTTTCTTTCTCATGTGTTATGTATTCTCTTTGTGCTAAGTGATTCTGGCGGCCATCTCTTACCCACAAGCTGAAATCAGCTCATATTGTAACTCTTCTTTGAAAACAACCCAAAAGTTATGTCAGCTTTTCATAAATTGAGGCCACATTAAAAAAATTGGTGGGTAGGAAAAGTTTAACACCAGTGACTCTTTAATGTTTGATCAGAGCCTTGGAGATGTGCATTTGATAGCAAGCTAGAGAGCTGTACTATAGCACTGCAGTGCAAAACTGCAAGATGACTATCTAAGCCTTGATGAGATAATGTGGGGCATGTCATTTCCTGTAGTCAATATTTCCTGTAATGACTCCTCCAATATGATCTTGCCTGATTAAGTGTTGTTTAACAACTTCTATCATTGTCCATCTTTCTATCCACAGAGTAGTCAAAGCTGTCTTGCAGTATTTGGAATAAATCTCAAGCAATACATTTCAGGCTCAAGACAGACAAAGTGCTTCACCCATAGTATTCCCAAGGAATTTAAATTAATATTCTTAGGACACTTTTTGTAACAGCCAAAGTGCTGTAGCAGGATAACTATAAATCTAGAAATTATTTGCAACATATTTTATGCTTTGGGGGTAGTATTCTCACATAGTGAGCTGTTTAAAGCACATAAAGAATTTTTTGTCTGTTTCTGACTTTTAAAGTGAGGAAAATTCAGTAACAATTGTCCTTCAGAGTGCTGAATGTGTTTCAGTTCATTCCATGCTTGTAGAGCGAATTGAGGACTAAAAATAAAAATAAAATAATAATAATAAAAAAAGAAAGCAAACAAAGAAAACAGTACCATGCCATATAGTGGAATGAGTGGAGGGGAGGATTGTGAGGGACAGTCTGTGTAACATCTGGCTCTCTAGGGCTGTCAAGTTGAACAGAGGGACAAATCACAATTTGTCTATAATATAGATATATATTCCTTTCTACAGCCTCCCTGAAAACTCTGGCATTTGTGGAACCAGCTCTGTGTCCCATCCCCTCGGCAGCCTGTCACAGCTCAGAGGACATCTGAAGGCTACTGAGAATCAGAAGAATACTCTTACATCCTAAGAATTCTTTGCTTCTGCAATAACTTGAGGGTGCCAGAGTTACTGTGGATGGTTTCATGAAACCTTGACACTGTCCATGGTTACAAGCAGATCTTGTCAGCAAAACTTCCTAAGAGCAGTATGCATGTAGCTTGTCATATTAGAAAGAAAACATTCCTCTTAGCCCCATGTGAGGGATCTATATTTGCACTCATCCTGCCTAGATCTGGGATTTTTATATGGAATCATGTGAAGCTGCAGTTAAAACCAGAAGCTTGACTCCCTTTTCAGGCTTTAACTCAGTAATAGACTATTTTACCTGCAGATAGCAGCAAATTCCAATGAGATCTTAGCCATGGAGAAGTACTTTTGTATTTTTTAATAAAATAAAATAGACAATCAGTATTTCTCTACCAAACTGATGAATCATGGCACGTTTATTTTGTTAGCAGGTTCTGTTAGATCATATGATATCTCACCTGACACAGTGGCATGCACTCGCTGCAGTAGCTGCTTCTCCTATAGTATGTACAGGTAAAAACGAGTAGGAGGAAAGGGTGTAAGTGTAAAGTGTATGATTCAGGCTTTACTTTAAACAAGTCTGAGATAAGAGTTTAAAAGAAAAGCAGTTTCCATTTTTTCAGGGAGTATAAATTGACATCTTAAATGGATGAGAAATAAAAATACTTTTCAATGAGGACCATCTAAAGGCTTCGTCCCTTAAGTGTCAGTTCAAGATACTATTGTAGCAACAGGTTATAGAAAGGGCTGAGTAGGGTGACAAAAATCCTTGCACGTTACAATAACTCCCCCCCAAATACAGACATCTTTTGCTTTGCTTGCTGCATTGTTGCTTTTAATCTCTTTTTAATTTTTTTTACATTCTTAATTTCATTTTTCTGACAGAAATTACATTGTTAATATTATACAAAGTGGACCTGTTCATGCATATTATACATTTACTTTGATCTGACTTACTCAATACTGAAAGAATTTTGTGAACCGTTGAAGAAATTGAATATAAAATGAGGGTGCATGAACAGACAGAAACTGTGTAGTCATGCAATATTTTGGTCCATGAGGCCTGGGATCCCCATTATGATACATTTATGGTACAGATTTTTGCCTTTTGTTTTCTGACCTCCAACTGCTGAATAACAATTACCTTGGACAATCATGGCAAACAGTGTTATATGACACAGTATGGTATTCTCATTTTTATTGGCTGCCAATATTTAGATTGCAGTCACTCCAGAAAATGTCTAAGCAGATGCCACACAAAGACATTCCTTCACTCACTGATGTGATCTTAAATTTGGAAAATCTGTATGATCACAGAAATCCCTTTATCTTTTCTGCTGACGGTTCTTTTTAGCATCAGTGGCACGTGGTAGAGTGGTACATTTTCAGAGGGCAGTTCACAGACACACAGTGGAGACTGGGCATCCAGTTTTAGCCTCCTTACATGAAAAGGATATTTTCAAAGCTGAGGGTTGGCAGTCTAAAATTGGCCTACAAGTCTTGAGTGCTTAAGGTCTCAGGAAGACAGCAAGTTAAGGAATAGCTGTGCCCTTGAAGAAAGTTTGTTTTCAGTAGCTATTCTGCTGCCCTTTTTGTACTGTAGGTTACTTCACATACGAGTCAAAAATGAGAGTTCAATTTGAAACAGAATATCACGTGTTTACACATTTCTACTGCTTTCTCTTCCTGCTTTCTGGAGCTGTGTATATTAGAAAATCCTGCATGTAAGAAAAGTGAGTGAATAAAAGATATTTCATGTTTGTATTTCCTATGTCCCGCTTTTTATAAATTTAAGAGCTTGTCATTGTACTAAGAAAGTATCTGGGGGGCACAGATCTTCCGTTGCTAAATTGTCATCACTCCAGTGAAGTCAGTGAGGCCAAGAACCTTCCTGACTTTGCAATCAAGCAATCAAGTAAGCATTTCCTGTTGTGAATAATCTATTCAGTAAATATGGAGGGTTTCACTTTACCAGAAATATTTTCATCCTTCCCCTTTGTATTTTTGTACTTAACTATCTAGTCAATCAATAAATTACTTGGTCAGCTGCTCACCCACACAGACATGACCTTAATGCTTTCTATAAGTTTGTAACAACCCCTTGGCACCAGCTGTGGAAGTTCTGGGAACTATCTTAACTGAAAGGACTGAAAATGATGCCTTAATGAGAAATGCATTTCTTCTAAGGGAAATGAACTTGGATCAGTGCACATTGCCAGGTCATGCTTTAAAATCTAGCATCAACAAAGGTGCCTCTTTGGCAATTTTTCTAATATAGTCAGTTTTTACCATTTGAAACCTTATTTTTAGAGCTGTTGGTCCTGACATCTAGGAATTCTTCCTTGATAATTTTTTTTTGTTTGTTTTTAAAGTAGATTATTACTTCCATTCCTAGTCAGCAAATTGTTTGGACTTGTAACCAGAGCATGGCTAGGAGAGATGCTCTCAATCCATATTATTTTTATATGTTGTTGAACGATTGTTAAGGATCGTTTTTGCTTTTTCTATCTATCTGCTTCCCCATTTTTACTTCAAACACCTTCTTAAGTTTTTTTTTTTAAATATTACATTATTTTCCATGTCTGAAAATGTGAAGCTTAATATAAATCTCTCTTATACTTTCCACCAGTCTTTTATAGGTTTTGGGTAATCTGTCTGTCTTTTAGTATCGTCTTCCTGAAGATCAGATCCTACTGTGAAAAGTTGTTTCTCTCATTTATTCATTCACAAAAAAACCCAAACTTTCCACAAGAAAAACTTCCACGGCAAGCAACTAAAAATAATAATAAAAAAAATTATAGCACATAATTTCACAGAAGACATCTATGAATGAATATAGGTCTGATTTTGAAATATTTTTCTGAATAGATTGCGCCTCTTTTTGGATGTGTGGAAAAGAACTTCCCTGGTCTGTTAACTTGTTACTTCATTTATGCTTTTGCAAGCTATTTAAGCCTAGTTCCTTTATACATTTCTTGTTTCATTTTCAGGGCCCTGCACAGCTTCTCTCCAATCCATACCTACTCATTTCCCTGTTCTGTATAGCCCCACTAAGTTGTCCTGATAGTCATTCACACTATGAGCAAGCAAATAGTTGACACAATGTCTCCTCTTGCTGTGAGAGTCCAACAACTTCATTGTTGGATCAAGCTTATTGCCTGGTCCACCACTGAGTCTAAACTGTAAACAGCTGTGGATCTTTGTAGTCATTAACAGACTCCTCTCGAGTGGTGCATAAGCCTGAATTCACCAGGGAAATAGACTTGGCAATGTGCCTAATGGTGATACTTGCAAGTTTTAGAATGGGGGAGCTGAAAATGGGCCAGCAACCCTGTTAAGCTTAATTTCATTATTTATTTTCTTCTTAATGTTGTGTGATTCCTGATTCAGTGAGTGCTGCTGGAAAACTGAAGAATTTCAGGTTGTACCTGTCATGAGTTACAACCTGCAATGAGCTTGTAGGAAGGCTGTGAGCCACAGAGGACCTACCTGAGCAAGGTGTTCTCCTGTTAAGTCCTCAAGGTTAATGGATGCAGAGAGGTTAATGCCTTTTTACAGTGATTCTCCTCTGGCGAGGGTTGAACTAAAGAATGGTAATTGTTTTGATTTTACACTACTAGCATAGATAAAGTGGAAATGGCATTTGTTTCATGTGAGATGTTGGGCTGTTTGCAGCATGAACTCAAGACCACTTGAAATTTTCACAGGAAAGGGGGATGTGATGAACAGACAGGTGGTGAAGTAAAAGGTGATTTGATAATTTGGAATCACTGGTGTGTCCTGAATGAGACCTTGCAGAGACAAGCACATGGATCTCTTTTATTAATTTGCAAAGCATCTTGACTGCTGACCTGTTTGTTAGTCTAGATATTCTCGTTCTTTTTTTACCTGAAATACCACCTTTGAACAGAGCAAGCCCACAACACAGTCAAAGTACATCAACAAACATTTCCTGTAACCATATTAATCAGAAAATTCCCGTGAAGGCTGCGAGTTAGTGGGTGTGAATCTGACTCTGGAATGCTTAACGAGCATGTATGGGATTTAATTCACTGGAATTTAGAGGGAGAATTTATCCATTAGATGACTCAATCTATAATGTTACCCTGCAGGATTAATGGTCACAATGGATTAGAGTTTTGGCTGCCTCTATGTTAAATTCCCTGCTGTGGGGCCCACTTTCACTGCTGAACAGTGCCACTCTTATCAGAAAGGAGTTTACATCATTGCCCAGAATACATCATAAGCAATATAATTAAATTATTTATTAAAACAACCCCAAACAACACAAACTCTGGTCTATTATCTTTCCTTTTATTTCATTCTTCCTAGTTCTGAACTCTGTTACATAATGAAAAAAAATGCTGATACACTGTGTTTTAAAATTTCTGGATGTTTCTATAAACACCTTTTATGAAGTTAAGTTATTAAAATCCAAGAGATAATCATGTGGTAGCTGCAATATTGCTTAATGACATGCTAGCTGATATTACAGGATGTCTGTTTCCTCCATTCATATATATAACTGTCTCCACCTGGGCTGTCTACATGTTTCCATATTCCTTACATATGTCTTAAATGATTGTGTTTAAAAAAGTAAAGACTATTTCAATAAAATGCACTGAAACTGGAGGACTTACCCTAGAGCTCTTACAGGTATGGTGTAGTGCTGATGTACAGTTTAGGTAATATCATCATGCCCTTTAATTTTTAAAAAACAAAGATAGGACTTTTTTAAAAGGCTTATCAAAAGGTATTATTTTTTTAAAAAAGTTGTCAATTTAGGCAAACTTTGTGCACTCTGTAGAAGGACTATCAAATAGTTAAAGGAAAGTTAAAAGTATATCCATTATTTACCTGTTTTTCAGATTTTAGAGATGCTCCAAACATACTAGTATTAATTATTTTATCTTATTTATTTTTTTTTTGTAAGTGAGGTGATCTTCAAGGGTGTTAGTTATCAGGTGGAAATAGTTTAGAGACAGCTTGAGATGACGCATTGATTTGAGTGACCCTCAGTTAGACAATCTAAGGAACATGAGATTTGTTACTGGGTCTCTGATTCGCTAAAATGTACTGTAGTTGCATTCTAGGGTCAGGAGAATCTGCTTTGAGTCACCCTTTTCCAAGGAAACATCTATCTTTGCTTGTTCTTCCCTTCTGTTCTTTCTGAAAGTCCTTTATTTTTCAGGCTTTTGAATCTCTGGCTTCTCACAGCAAGAAGTTTCAGTGGCCTGTGCTTGTGCATTTCCAAAGCAGATGTCTGCAGAGCAAGGAATTGCAGCAGGGGATGCCTCTTTGCTTCCCTCAGATACTGAAGAAGAAAGAACTTACGGTCCTCAAGAGCAGTTTTAGTCATGTGTGTTGGGCAGTGACCCATCCTGCAGGGTGTAGAGCCTGAACACAGCACATGGGAGTAGATCATGGAGATGTTAGCAAGCCAATAGACCTTTTTTCCTCAAACAGGGCAACTGCAGTTTGATTTGTTCCAGCCATGGCAGAAGAACCCACTGATTTCAGTGGTACAGTGATCAACCCTTTGAGACAGTTATTTCAAACAAAATACTGTGTCATTGTATTAGTATTGGAGGTTTTTATTGTGGTAATATCTGGAGCTCTGTACAAGGAGCAGAGGTGTTGTCTGAACTTCAGCAGTCTGAGGCACTGGCTGTGCCTTTTCTTGCTCAAGGAAACTTTTGAGGGTGGATTTCTGGCTTGATCTCTTTCCAGCATAAAGCATCTCTGTATTCCCCCAAGTAAAGTGGGGAGAGAGCTGCTTGCACAGGGGAATAAAATAGTTTTCTCTGCACCTTTTTCTTGGGAGTATGCAAAAATTCCATGTGCATTTTTTTATGAATTGGACTCTTCTGTTTTATAGCTGGTAGTATTCATGCTTATTACAATGCCATATTACGGCCTTAGACACTTTTTATGTCCCTATAACATAGCACCCTAGAGAAAGATGCTTCACTAAGCAAGAACCAGTAAACTTGCTACAGAATCAGCAGAATACTTTTCACAAAAGTGCATAAACTTCTGTTCTTAAACATTGTCATCCTTCACCTTAACAAGCAGAGAGAAAGGTTCCACCGGTTTCTATGCCTTGTTAGGTCTATCATCTTTTTAATTAATAGTGTTTTTACGAAGCCGTCTGAACTGTGTCATTTCCATTATCAGAAAACCATTGCCATTAATGAATAATTTTCATTTCTGATCCTTGATATCATGCTAGTTGATCTCCTGTTTCCATGCCGCCGAATGATAGCATCGTTTTCTGCCCACGATCAAATTTAATTTGGACTCTGATTATATTATGCTGTTGCGACTGAAGTGTCAATTTTTGTCAGGCAATTAGGAGCTATAACCTGTGAAGTTAAGTTTGATAGGCATTGTAATTGGATTGTTACAGTAATAGCTTGGAACATTCCCTTTTTTTCTTGCTTCTTTGATTCTTGATGCATACTTTAGTTGTGAGAACAAAGGCGTTTTGTTATTATGCAACCATAGGATGTTCAAGACAACAAGATGGAGTTCAGGTTTTTCCACTCTCTCCAGATGGACTTAATTTGGATTAAGTTTTGACCACAAATTATTCCAGGATTTTAAAGGAACTTGAGGGTGGTATGGGGGGTGTGGTGGTGTGTCAAGGAAACCTTGAAAAAGACAGCTGTGGAACCAAAGCTTCTATGTTATAATATGGAGGTAGGCTTTGCATTTAGAAGTTCAAAGGCGTACAAAAATCCTCAGATTGGAAATGTGTCAGAGTACCCAGGCTACTCTCACTCCTTTAAGTGTCCTGTGCAGTATATGTACTTTGCAAGTATTGAGGCACATGATTTAAGGTCACATTATGGCCCAAATTTTCTTTTAGTGTAGGTCAGGGCAGTTGTATTCTGAAGAATCGATAGAGAAGTTGGCCCTGTGGAAAATAACCACAAACACAAGAGCTAATACCTAATGGAAAATACTTTTTATTTTGTGTATGTGCTTTTGAATGCTTGCTGTCAGACTGTAAGTTACCTACTTCTACATTTTGGTTGTGTTTTGTTTTTTTTTTCCCCCTCTGCAGACACAGTAGTTCAAAGCCTGGTGATTTGTCAAATGAATTGTGTTCTGAATGTCTTTAGGGTGTGCTCAGCCCCTCCCCTACCTTCATCTCCTGATCATCTCTAATGAAAGGAACAATGCAGAGACCTTTTAAAAGGATAATAGAGAAAAGATAGTTTTTCCAGTGCTCATTTGATTGGACACTTTTCATAAGTGCTGCTATGTGACAAGCAAAAGGTGGAGAAAAACCAAGAAAATCCAACTGCTATGGAATGTAAGGGAAAAGCTCACCTGCAACAGGATTTATCTGGAGCAAACTGAAAATCAGAAGCAGAGTTGTTAGGTAAATAGTAAAGAGAAATTAGACCATTAAAACTGACTATAGGAGGTTTTCAAAAGTTTCATGTGGTGGGTATGGGATGGTTGTAAATATTTACCAATAAATTAACGATATCCAGTAATTTCATAATGTGTCAGACTGGGTATGCTGTTTTCTACTCCAGGCATATGTTCACTTTTCTCTTCTGGCATTTTCAACGTCTGGTCAGTGCTTGGTCAAGGAGTAATTTCATGAGTTTGCATCATTGTTCATTAACAACCATTTGTGTCTTGTGGATCTGTCCCCTGCTTACCTTCCAACAATGCTCCTACTCCTTCTGCCTCTTTCCAAACCTACACTAGGGATTCTCTGTCAAGGCTAATGGATTGAGTATTAACATCCCATTGTTTAGATCATGTGCTCCCTTAACAGCTCTATGCCATCCTGTAATTCCATCTCTCTGCTGTGTAAACTCACTAAGTTTATTTACTATTCATACTCCTGTGGTGTTCTGCAAAATGTCACCATGTACTGTTCTGCTTACTCATGTTCTGCAGGGCTCAGGTGGACCATGGGTTCTTGTGGCTGCCCTCTCCTCTGAGCCTGCTTGGGATACCAGGATATGGAGGCAGCAGGAAACTCTGGATAGCAGCAGTTAGCAGACTCTATCATTTCTCATGCAGTGGGACCATTTTATTTTGTTCATACTTTGTACTTATGCTAACATTTGCATAGGTGCTAAAGACTGGACATTAAAAAAACAAACAAACAAAAAACAGTCTTTTGCTTTTAAGTTTTTTTTTCTTTTTTTTTTTTCCTATGAAAACTATTTCCACTTATACCATGTTTTTTTGCCAGTTTTATTTATTTGAATATACAGAGTCTAAATACAGGGGCTAAGCTTCTTGGCATTGCCCCCTTTAGTCTCATAATATTGAAAACTAATACTGAGAAACTGAAAGGATGCATCAGGACTGTTACTGAGGGAGTGGATTGCTGATGTGACAGAAACAGCTGCGTATGAAAAGATGATATATGGAATGGAAAGTAAGTTAGATGAATTTGAAGGTATTTGTAATCTATTCTTCAGCTGTATCAGAAGACATGTCCTGAAATATGATCGAAGATAGTGGAGGGAGGTTGAAGTGTGAATGAAAGCTTTTGTTTCAAAAGGTAATAATAATAACAACTTATCTCCCTGCTCTTCTATTGCTATACTTTCCTTTTTCCTTTGTTTTTCTTCCTTCCTGGGAGATAAGGATGGGCTGCAGTTATACATGAAAAAGTAGTGAAAGTCATGTAAATTTTTCTGTACATGTGTTGTGTTTACAAAAAAACAGGCTAAGAATTTAATGAAAAAGAACATTAGGAAGCATGTAAAAATCCATACCAGGCAGTAGATGTATGCAACTTTCTGGTATCTATTGGTGACAAGAGCATGTATTAAATTTCTACTTTTCAGTTAATCTGATACAGGTGTAGCAATTACTACATACTAGTGTCATTAATTGTAATGTTCTGTGGGAGTAATCAATGAACTCTGTTTCCTGAAAACAGTTTCACCTTTGTGCTATTAGTGCTATAATGAAGAGGGCGCAGTATATACTTACATAAAGAACTTAGAATCTATTAGCACCTGCGCTGAACACTGAAGCTGTTGATACTTTGCATGCAAATTGTAGTCATCATCTGAGAAGAAGCAGAGTTCATAGGTTCAATATTCTCTCTTTCAATCTTCTATGTCAGCTATGTCTTAACCAGCTGGGGGCAGAATTACATTCTGGAAATTAGTGAGAAAAAAAGGTTAAAATCGAAAACTACTGTTTCTGCATCTAGCCTCCCCATTTATATGTTATAAGATAACATGAAAAATCCTAGCAAGTATAAATGGTGTCTGATTTCACATTATATTTTTAAAGTGTCAGTGTTCAAGTAGGTTTACATTTGACAGGTGATTTAAATACTTCAGTACATTTCTATAGCCATAAGAAAAAATCTGTATTGGGGCAAAAACTTGATGAAACTATTAATTTTTGTATTCATGCAAGAAACATGACTACTCTTTATGACGTGTAGATGTATGAGGCATTATATTAATCTTCATAATTATTCTAAATATTTTATCGTTTGAATATATTTCACTGGCTGCTCATTTATGTTGTTTACACTATATTTGTCTTCTGTACTGATTCTTGAATGCTATGCTCTGAGTGCATACCTGATTATGATTGGTGAAATCGTACCATAATGCTGAGATAGACATATCTGTATTTCTGCAATTCTTCTAAGGAGTTTACCTTTGGTAAAGAAATGGTGGCTTTTTTCCCCTTGTACCAAAATAACACTTTTAGTGCCTACAGAAAATATGTAGCTTCAGACACTTCACAAGCTATTCCACCTTTTCTCTGGGTTCTCTCTCAAAAGAAACAGTTGTGAAAGTCTCTATGCTCGGTTTTGAACATCATGAAACTGTCCTCTGCTTAATCCTTTATGGAATAATATTAAAATGGGCCTGTTGGGAACACTGTGACTCAAAAAGGAGGAATAGAAAAACTACAGCTGTAGACCAGTAGAATAAAACAGCACATAGAGTTAATGAAACAGAATTGAGAAAAGTACTCCTATGGACAACAAATATTTTGCATCCCTGGCTCACTTTGGCAGTAGGTCCATGGTAGTTTGCCTATGGGATGATGCCACGAGTGTTTCACACTTTAAATCACTTTTATCTCTGGCTGGTCAGACTAATCAGGTTAAAAAGATGAGAGAAAATTTGTCTTCAAGAGCATAATGATACAGAAAGTTACTGAAATAAAACAATGCTGAAACTGGATTAAAATTCTGACTAGATTAATGCGTAGCTTCTTCTAGGTTCTCTTTGTTTATGAGCATGGACTACAATATTCATATCTTCATGTGAGATCTTCCAAAACATGAGAACCTGGGCTTTTGCTTTAGATCAGTGAAGATAAGAATGATCTGCAGAATTTGGATTGTCTGCAAAGTTTCTCAAAATCTAGCAATTTCCAAATATTTCTGAAAATTCAGGAATTTTTTTTGAGCTTCTATTTAGCTAAAAACTTGTCTTGTACAAACTTATGTGAAACATAAAATGAAGAATACTTCACTGATACAATGATTTTCTCTCCTTCAGATTCTCAAGTCAAAGACAGAAAACAGCACTAGGATTGAACCGCAAGATTTCTTAGCATGAGAGTAGTTTGGATTTACCATATGAGGAAGCTTGTCCTGGTCAAGATGCTACTCTAGGAATAAACAGATGATTATCATTCTGGCATCTGATTTTCAAAATTGCTCTCAATACTGACCTGACTTTGCCTCAGTGGACATTGAAGTAGACAATCATAAACACCTCTGAAAAGTTGATCATACGCCAGTATCACTGCATTCAGCTAAAAGAAAAGACTAAACAATATAGAGTGTATTAGTAATTAAATAAATGCAAAGTCACATAAACCATTCATCTTTATTATATAGTGGCCATATGCTTCCTAAAGGCCTGCGTTTTCAGCCTGGAGTAAAGGCAGAGTTACCTCCACTGACCCGTGAGAAGACAAAGATCAAAGCAGGCCTCTGTTAGGCCAGGAAATTGCCCATTTATTTCTCTGTACAAGGAAATTGAGCCCATGAAACCTAAAGCAGCCAACCTGTTCGGCAGCTCAGGCGTTACAAATAGTAATCTCACATCAAGTTTTCACTTCGTCTATAACTTTCTCTGTTTCCTTTATAGAAAACTAGGACTGTGATTTAGGTCTTTCCCTCTTATCTCATCAGCTGTCTTCATAAAACCAGTAGGAATATAATTTTGGAAATTTTTAGCCCTCAAGTTCAAATTGGCTAATGGTTCAGCCTTTTGTTGAAGTGAAAGTAAATGGGAGAAAAAAGAAAGATGGAGAGACAGACAAAACAGTTACATAAAGCTTATTTCCATAGGAAGCCAAGTTAAACTGTCTTTATCTGTAGGAATTGTAACGCTTAGTTATGTAACTCTTCTGCTTATTTGAAGAGGTGATTAACTGTTCCTAATTAAACATTCAGCTACAGCCCCATTATAAGACTTTGTCCCCTCTCCAACAACTTGATAATAAATTAAAAAAAATAAAATCTTACCCCCCCCCCCCAAATTCATAAAAATCCCTGTGCATTCACATTTTTAGGTTTAAGACTTACTGAAAACTCAAGTACTTTATGAAGATTGTGAATAAATTCAGTAAGTACTTTTCAAGATTAAAATACTTGAAATAGCTTATTTTTACAATATTTGCAACACCTATTGTTCCTTTGTATCCATTTCTCTGTCCAACAAAATCACATAATACCACAGATTTTGAAACATAAGTAGATTTCAATACTGACTGTGCAAAAGTCAGTTTTAGGGGCAGGAACAGTAAAATGTTTAAGAAATATCTCTTTTTGAAAAAACCTGACTGATTTATCTACCTGTGAAAATGGCAAGGAAGGAAAAAAAGCCCCAGAAAACAAAATACTTTCATCTTCAATTTCTGAATTGCACTGAGGTGTTTCTAAAGTCTCTTTTTAAAGCTCTCACTTTTCTTTCATATTCCCTGCAGAAAGCCATTTTCCAGGCAGAAACCAGTGGAATTAGAGCTAGGGAGTGATTTCCTGACGAGGTGGCAGAGCTGGGGAGGGAACCCAGATCTGTGTGTCCTTCTCACTTGGCTGCTTCTGTTGGCAGCAGCTAAGGAAGCTGAACTACCAGTGTGATTCTCCGCAGACTGCATGCACTGTGATAGCCAAAACTCATGAATGTTCTTACTTTGCAGTGTTTTGTTGTGCCTTGTAAAAGCCGTGATGAGTGGGTACCTCATTAATACTAAGGGATCTTGGGTTTTGTTTTGCAAATTCATCAGATGTGGCTTCTATCTAGGTAAGATGCTGATTTCCATGTGGTGCTGTGCTGCTGTGATTTGTTAGCTTTCACACAGTCTTGCCTTAATAACGGGAAAATTAAGCTCTTCTGTATTATCACGACATTTTCTTCTGTTCACATCATGCTTTTTGCACTCTTACTTTAATTTACTTTGACTTATATTAAGGTTTTCTTCCAAAAGCCCTTTCCTGTAGACCAAAGCAATGAATTCAGTGTGAGAAAGGCTCACATCATCCGTTCACTCAGAGAAACAGATCACAGAAAAGGAAGGCTTTAAGATGCTACTATCCATCTCTTTACCTGATCAGTATATAAAGAATGCGGTACAGCAGTAAGGGCTGAAGAGTTAATCTCTTACATTAATCTCCCTCATTACCTCATATTAAGCAATCTCTTCCTCAAATGACTGTACAATGCAGTACTACTAGTAAAATAAGTTTCACATCAGGATTTAATAGCCCTTGAATTAGCCCTTCAATAATTTTATTTAACTCCATGATAAAATTGCATCCCAAATAGTATATAGACATCTGCTTTGAAACTTCCCCTCAAACTGGTGGGATTGGTGGCTCTTTACAGCCAAAACATTCAACAAAAGGATTCCTCAGTTTTTCCTCATCATGCACAATTATGAATTTTGACTTCAAACACTTGTAATTACAGTATTCTGAAAAGATGTCCTAAATATATATGTTTCACAGCATGACTGTGACTTCAAGCAAATTCTCTTGTCTGAGGTGCTTGGTGAAGTAAAACTGAATTAGTGAGAGTACAATAAGCAAGTTACACTGTTTAGATACAATAACCAAAAATAAAGTCAATTTAATCTTCCAAAGTAGGACAGCTTTTCAATGTATTCGTCACTATGGAGATTTAACAGTAGATTCCAACTTGCATTTTAATAGCAAACTTACATAATTGTGAGTCCTGGTGTGGTACTGATGAGCAGATTCAGGCCAGAATTACCAGTTAGACAGATCCTGCTTAGCCCTGTAGTTAAAACATGGTAATAGTTTACACGTTTGTATGACAGATTATAATAACAGTCCTTATAATCACCTTTGGATTTCTCTTTTCTTCCTCACTCAACACCATCTAAAAGAGAAGATCAGTATTAGTGGTCAAGGCTGGTGATTAACAACCAAGGTTCTTGGGGTTTATTTTTTTTATCATTTAGCTAGTTTTGTCAATGAGAACGTGCAATATTTTTGCAGAAAATAGTTTAAATATACAAATTTAAATTTATTTAAATAATAAATAAAATAAAAATATTTTATTTATTTATTAATTTCCCTATTTACTTTTTGGTAGACAGTATATTTTTGTGAATGTGTGTAAAGATATTTACGAGGAAAAAGGTTCTCAGATGTACTTAAAAGATTTCTGGGTGCTCAAAAGTGGGAAAGTATGCAGAACATTTTTTGTTTTGACTGAAAGATTGTTTGATTTTGGCAGTATTTGTTGCACATGCCTTCTCTGTTCCTACATGTTTTTTTGTAACCAGTTCTAGTCATTACATAACTTGAGGCAAATATTTTGCTTTAAATTGTCTGTGCCTTAGATTTTCCAGTTGAGGAGTGGTTGAGAAAAATAATCTACTTCCTAGTGTGTTGGGAAGCTTAATTAATGTTTATAAAGTACTTTAAGACTATTGCATGAAAAGTATTATGGATGTGTAATGCAACATTATTATTAATGCATATTGCAAATTATTTTTTATCTCTGGCAATTTTCCATTACTTTAGAAAATTACTCTAATCTAAAATGTTGGCCAAATAGACAGAATTGCTGCAATTGCTTTAGCAAAAGTTCAGTGATGGAGTTATGTTGACTTTTATCTTCAAAAATCTTCCCTTGGAGTCTCCCAGAGACACAGAACTTGAGCCATGCTTCTAATTGTTGGCTTCAGGCTAAAACTTTTGATCACTTTCTTCTGCTACTTTCCGTTAAACTCATTCAATGAAAAGGCTTGATAACATTTTATACTGACTAATTCTTTATTTTGGGGAATATGAAAGATGAATTTGACCTTCTGAGTTTTTAGTCTAAACTTGTGTAACAGGGAGCATCCTCATTCTTGTTTTCATTCATATTAATACTGCATCTATCTCTTTTGCCCTGTAAAAAGCTATTAATATTGTTCTATTAACCTCTTTCTAAGTAATAATGACCTTTCCCCTGAAAATGCAATTATTGGACTTTTTTCCCCATAATAAATCTCATTTATTAAAAAGTTTGGCCTTGTGCACTTTGTTCTCTGCCATTCCCTTAGAAAAATCATGCTTTATTTTCAAATAATTTGAGAGGAGGTGATAGCTGCTTGGTTCAACTGTTTCTCTACCTTTAGAAAAAAGAAGGCTGTAGTGACCATGCTCTACATTCCTCCATTGCTTGCTGGTGGTCTGGCTGTTTGCAGCTATAGTATTTTGCAAAGCATTACCAACCAGGTCAGTTTGGCTCTTGCTAATGTCCAGTCCAAATGGTCTCTGCTTTGTTAGACAGAGCTCTTATTCCCTCTCTGTGGTGAGCAATGACTTTTTTGAGGTGTTGCCTGGCAAACTTTCTCTATTTTGCCTCCTCCTGACAGGAAGGAGGAGAAATATTACACACCTCTTGTTGTTCATGGCAATCCAAGCTTCTGGGGAGACAGGAGGGGAGGCAGGGGAAAAGTTTTTATTGCACTCCTGCTCTTCCAGCTGCTGCTTTTGTCAAGAGAGAAGATGAGAAAACATTCCTATATTCTAAAGAATACAACGGTAATAAAAGCATCTGTAACCTCTCCACATCTTTGACAAAGCAGTGGCTGTAGCAGAGGGAATTTTTTCACTCCAGTAAAACAATGCTAAAAAGCTGTGTAGGAGAGCATTATTGTCCTGGTTCCTCTTCACTCCCCACCCTACTCTTGTTGGAGGGGTTGGCAGAGAAAGGAGGAAAGTTGTGGCAACTCCCTTTTACTGGCCATTTTCTTCCCAATTAGAAAGAATCCTAGAAGAAGAAATGTGAACATCCATATAGTTTTCACTTCTGATGTAGATAGAAAAAACATCTATAACCACATGTAGGGGGAGAATATTTTTGTGGTTATAGCTCTAGGATGGAGAAGGGAAAAAGTAGACTCAGAGTTTTGGTGTGCCTGATTTTTTTCTGATTTTTTTTGGTAAGCACAGGCAAAAACCCCCACCTTTTTTATTGGACCCATCAAATTAGAATACAAGTTTCTTAAAACATGCACTGAAATAAATGCAGAGGTTACAGAATGTATGTTAGAAATTAGAAGGTGAGGCTCAGCTTTTTTAAGGATTCTCAAAAATTACAGAAAACAGGTGTCAAACGTGTATCATGGACAGAAAGAATGTCCTCCCACGTATTCTCCCCACCCATCTCCCAGATTGATCAAGCATGTTACAAGGAATATTAACACTAGTGATTTCAAGAAACAAAAAAGGGACTTTGTACCATGTAGGTAGGTAGACATGAACTATACCGTACACAAAATTTCAAGATAATGATTTTTTTTAAACTATGTTTTTCTAACATTTGTTTGAACTGCATTCTTCAGAAAACCACATCTTCTTAACATTTCCTGACTCTGTGACTCATCAAAATGAGCTGTGTTAATCATATCAAATGATGTGTTTCATAGAATAAGACAGGAAAAGCAGCACACTGAGTCATTGTCACAGGGAGAGTGGCTGCCAAGCCACTATTAGACAACATAGGGAAAAGCAAACATATTAAATGACTGGGGTCACAGAAACAGAGCTTAGTGACAGGAAATCATTTACAATCAGGTGAACATGAGCCTCCTCATCTTTTTAGTCTGTTTTTTAAGGATGGGAGACGTGCTATCATGATGTCTACCTGTCTGTCAGCTTCCGTCCCTCACTAACTTTGTAGGCCATTGGCCTCTCTCAATAAAATTTGTCAAAGTAGTGGAATTCTCAGAAATATGACATTCTTAACTCATTTCCTAAAAGTTGATGCTTTTACCAAGCAGGGACATATGACTTTTGCTCCCTCCTGAGCAAAGGGCTGTAATGCTGGTGCAGACATCACCTGCTCCATGTGTCCTGCTGCGCTGGCCAATGTCCCACTTTCACTGTCTGGCCTGGCAGCGCTCATGGCATTCTCAGCTCAGCACAGCACATCCTGCCCCTTGCTCTGCAGTCACACAAGGATCTGGGGGTGTTATACAGATGGGTTATCCGTATGGATTTGAGAGAGGAAGCGGAAGAATGAGGTGGCAGCAAAGACTTTATGTGGTGTTACACTACACCTGGTGATGATACACATTGACAGAGATGTGGAAATAAGGAATTGCAATAGAAAGCAATGGCAAACCAGGATTCACTTCTCTTAGTGAAAAGATTTCAGTTCTCTCTAGGTTCAACAAATTGCTGTAGTTTAATATATAACCTAACTCTGAGTGTTCTGGTTATGTCCTTGCTGGAGACTCTTCAGTTTCTGCTTCAGTTCCATTAGGAGTGAAGGTTGATGCAACTATACTGTTTGTCTGCTGTGTCTAAAGTCAGTTGAAAACAAGACCCAGTTTTGACAAACTTGATTGAAGAGTGGAAGTCCCTATTTAAATTCCTGTAAGTTTAATGAAAATTAGTAAGTAGCTAATAAAAATAGTTTATGCTAATTATCTCTCAGCAAGCCAAAATTATCTGGCTAGTCAAACAGCCTTCTCATGATGCCAGGCTAACTATAGCAAGAATTATCTTTTCCTTGCTGTGGTGCTACTCTGACAGGGAAAATGAAGGATATAGGATAAACATTTGTAAGACATGGGGATGTCATTTGTCTTCTGATGAAATAATCTGACTGCTTTGACAAACTTTTCCATGAACACTTTAAAATTTGTAAAGGGGAAGAATGACAACAAAAACTATTCAAGGACACAATTTTTTTCCTTCCCCACCCCCACTGATTCAACTTTAAAATTTGACAACTGTCCGTAATATCTGTATTATTTTTTAGGCTGTGGTGATTTTCACATACTACCCTTATTATTAGTAATACAACACGTATGCTTCACCTGCTTATTTTTAATTATTTTTATTTTTTAACAAACTCATGAACAAGATAGAATCTGAAAATTCCATTATTTTAGCATGTTGAGGTGGATTTGATTTTATTCTCATTAATATAAATTTATGCATCTCTTCAATAGAGTTAAGGAGAAAAAAAGAACTTATCACCTGTAGAGCATGCCATGTCCACTTACATCAATATACCATTTGCATAATGCCATGCATTACTGTAATCTGTAATCTGCATCCCATTCATTATACAGCTCAGATTTCTAAATATTACCTGGGAAAAAGTTTTGCCAAATTTTTTCCCTAATATAGGAATTTTGTGGGGGATACTTTTACTGGGATTTTACTACTGTACTTCTGTGTTCATAAGCAAACACCCACAGTTCATACTATTGAGGTTACTGCTTACTGCCTATAAATATTAGCACGTTTATCTTTCACTCTACCATCACAGAGGACATGAGGGATAGACGTTTTATCCCAAAGATATGTAAGAGATGGGAAAGTCTTTGCTACATTTGCAGATTCAGTTTGCGGGCACTGCTCTTTGACTGGTTTCTATTCTAGGATGTACAGAATAGGAACCAGTAGCAGCCCCTGCGGACTTACACAGAGGTCTGATATTTAGAGCTACTAGGACAGAAGGTCTGTGACTGTTCTACTTTTTTGTGGACTGGCTTATCTTACCTGACGGGTGAAGCCTAGCCTGGAAGCCTTGATGAGAAAGCATAGCTCTCACCTCCTCTGATGAATGTAAGAGGCAATATTTAGTACAAAAGCCTTAAAATTTCTATACAAGCATAGGAGAAGGGGGAAAAGTAATGAGCACTGAGCCACATAGCCCCTGAAGGAAGAACCTTCCCATGTTGCTTTTGTTAGTGAGCTCAAAGCAGGATTGCAAGGACTCCGGCTATCTGAGAGTGAAGATGGTGAGAAGACAGCGCTGGCATCCCTGACATACTTCACTTTGAGCATAGTTTAAAGTTGCTTTTCCACTAATTTACCAAAGAGCTGTCAGGCACCCTGAAGTCATGGGAGAAGAAACACTAGAACCCTTTATCTTATACTAGTGTGCTTCTATCATAGTTCATTTATTTTTAAAAATTATTGCAACTGTAAAACACAGAAGAAAAAAATACAAATCTCCTGTGATTTTCCATAAGTCTTGTTATTTTTATTTTTAATTTATGGCAAAGAAGAGACTATTAATTCATACTTTTTGAATGTGGAGTCAATAATATTGTGATTAGGTTCTGTTCTTGCCCTTTCTACAGATAGTGCTCTACATTGCTGGGATAAACAAGGCAGTGTTTGGAACAGTGGTGTTCTCTGAAACACTTTCAGTTGATACAGCTGACCGCTTTTTATCCTGGACTTAATTTCATTTGAGCTTTTGGTGCTGTTTGGTTTTGGAAGATCAGCCTGTGACTAGGAAAGATCTCCTTTTCACTAATTTTCAAGCAAGCAGGCTTAATCAGGTTTGATATTCCTCCATTCAGACACACATTTTTGTGCACACACATGTACATCATTGATTTCAAAATGCTTTCCAAACTACTCATTGTGTCTGCAGCCCCTATTCATGTTGTCCTAGTATTTTGGTATCAACTTCTTCTAAAAAGAAGTTACAGTGACACCAAGTTTTCCCTGACAACAATTGTTTTGAGAGTATGTGCAGTTGCTGCAGTAATGTAATTTGATAACTGCTTTGGAGGGTAACTTCTCCTCCTCCCCACAATTTCCTGAGTGTAATATGCTTTTGAGCAAGTCCACACACAACTGTCTGGGATCATCCACCTTAAACATGTTTATTTTCAGCAGTACAGAACTATGGCCCTTCTTTCACATGGTACATCCTGGCACACTTCCTGCCCTTGGAAAAGATTACTCCAATACCTGTGAATATGTGCAGTACAAGAGACATCCTTAGACTAGCTTCTGCCTGTATTGAAAACTGAGCTCTGAATATTTCTCTGGGAACCTCAAACACAGAGTATTAGCACAGTGAACAGGAAATGTCTTCCTGCCCCTGAAAGACTGAGGCAGCACAACTGTTAGAGGCTGCGAACCAGTTCCACAGAGCTCAGAAGTGAAAGAGAGAAACGAAACCAAAGCCTCCTCCAGCAAATTTAATCTTACCTCTCTTCTCCCTTTTCAGTACCAAACTGTATTGTCTTAATCTGGGAATGTGATTTATTTGTGAAATATCTAGTAGGTGGCAGAGGTGGGGAGCAAAGCTGTACAAAGCTCCCCAGAGCTGCTGACCGAGGTAAATAGTGTGTCATAACACATTTATCAAATAATAATGGAAACTGTATAAAACACACAGAAGAAGGAGGGGGAAACCCCATTCCCCACTGGGAAGTTACTGAATATTTCAGCCAGTTTATAGAAGTATGTGTACATGTGTTTGGAGGGGGGGAGGTTTTCCTAGCTTCACCTCTGCGAATAAATCATTGGCCTGGGATGTCTGAGCAGACAAGTGAAATGGATGAGTGCATTATGGATCAAGGAGGCAGTATTCCTGCCTTGGTTGGTTTGAGAGAGACCACCCAAGCACTCTGGGACTAAGATGAGACTGTAAGTAGTGAGTGTAGAGTTTTGAAAGGCTCAAGCTGCAGCCTCTGACATGGTAGGAAGGTGGGGAATAAAATAAAGTGTTTCTGAAATAGCAGTCACGACTAGTCATTTATCCAATTTTCAGATAAATTAGGGGTTTTTTAACTTTTAAATTAGCTTTGCTGCTAATATTTTTTTTTGCCTTTGACTAGATTGCCACTATAGATACAATGTCAGTAGTGACTTTCAGAATACAGAAGCTGTCGTCAGATGCTCTCATTGACAATAAGACTCTTGCATCATAACTGGTCTATTGAAGTCACTGGGAATTACTTACGGAAAGAGACATCCATTCCACATTAGTAGGGCTTGCAGAATGTTGATGAGTGTTATCAAAAAATACCAAGTTAAAAGGAACCTGACAGAGATGGCATACTTATAAATATATGTATAATTACAACTTTAGGATTCTTGCAAGGGAGAAGGAGATATGAGTTTTGGAATTATTGTTTTTCACAGGAAAAGCTCTTAGAGTGCAACTGATCACCTTTTTATATTTATACATGGCAATAGTGATTGAAGGCTGATCAGTTTATGATATATTTAGTAATGAATTAGATGAATTTTGGGCTGTAAGGAAGGCAGTAGGAATTAAAAGGAGAAATAGGAAGCGTGTTTATAGAAAATTATCTGCTTTTCTTTTTTTAAAGGAAAAAAGCAGTCTTGATGTTTTTCCATCACAATCTAAAATTTTCTAATCCTTAAAAAATTTAACTGAAGGAATGTTAAAAGGTTGTACTTACCAACATTTCTCTTATGGTAGACAATCTTAAATTGTTTTAAAATCATTTAAAAGCTGTTCCGGAATAAAAAAAAAGCATGTTTTAAAAAAAATGCTGTGTTTTCCACCCATGGAACAGTTTTCTTCCTTGTTTGATCACCTCTAATAGCAATCCATCAGCATTTGCAGTCATATGCAGTCCCTCACCCTGCTAGGTCAGACACTGGTTTTATTGACAATTGAGACAGAATTTGTAAGGTGAAGCCTTGGGGCAGATCACCTTTAACACCATTCAGGGGATCCCCTGGCAGCAGAGGGGTGATGCTGATGGTTTGTAGACACTCTGCCTCCCATAACCAACATCCCAGTGGGGTGCCAGCTGTGCTCCTGACTATGGGATTTTCGGGGTGACGTAGGAGTCTAAGTTGCTTAGCACATGCCATCAATTAAGTTCCTGTATCACATTTCTTAGGAACGGAGATGTTAACTCCCAAAGTCCAGGCCAGATTTCAGTTTCAGCATTTATATTGTGCTTACCTAAATCTCCCCTGAAGTTTTGATTCGATACAGGATCATTCATTTTCTGCCTTAAATGGTGCAGTGCGACGTTGCTGCCCACACTGTTGAACATCTGGTCTTTTTCAAAAGTTGCTGAGTTTTGCCTGCATGAGAAGAGGTGTTTTTTTTGTTTGTTTGTTTGTTGTTTTTTTTTTTTTGCTTGGTTTTGGTTTTGGTTTTTTTTTTTTTTTTTGTTTTTTTTTTTTTTTTTTTTAAGTTTCAGAGACAACTAACTCAGCTGGAGTTCCAACTGTCCTTGGGTAGAGAATGATGAACAACTGGTGTTTGTGCTGGAGAACAAGGTTGAAAAAGACTGGACAGAATCCTTCTCTGCTCAAGGGCTTAAGACACCCAACCAACTGATCTACAGCTTGTACTGTAAACTGTGGGCTAAAGTTGCAGCTGTGATCTCTGAGTTAGATTTACAGTTCATGGATCTGCCCCTGCTGTGTTCCCAGCCCAGCTCCCTATGTTCCCAGCATGTCCTTCAGAATGTGCTGAACATCGGGCTGGGAGATATCTGGAGACTGCTCCACAGCCTTATCAATTCATTTAGACTACCCACAGCCTGGCCACTTGTCTCAAGTCCATTCTTGGAGGTAAATGTTGTGTTATCTAGGACTCTAGGTGCTGTAGTGACTAATGCTCTAGCTACTAATAAAGAATTAAACAAATGGAAGATATTGTTGAATCAAAAGGAAAATTCCTTATGTATAACAAAATTTATAGAGGGGTTTGTTATGGCTGGAACTACATGGATGTTACCATAATTTTCTACTGCTGCTATCTGTACTCTGAGGCTAATTGCCCCCTGTCATGTAGAAGTTTAACAGTGTATCAAGGAGAGAGAGGACAGCAAAGAGAGCTGCCCTGAATGGCAGCAAACCAGATGGGTGGAGAGGATTTAGGGAGGAATGCAGAACCGAGGAGGATCTGTGACCCTGTGAATCCTCTTACTGTCTCTGTTCCCTCATGTAGAGGTTTGTTCAACAAGAGGTCGTTCACAGAAGAGCCTTCTTGCTGTGTCTGCTGGTGCACTTTCTTTACACTTCCTCAGCTCCCTGTTGTAAGGAAACCTCAGTGCATGAAACATGTCTGATAATTCTGCATCTAAATTAATATGTAAGAAATGTCGTATTAGAAAAGGGCCAGAAAAGACTGATTTGTTGTTGAAAGCATTGTCTAATGCACATCGTTGAAAGGATTCTTGAATGCAAAGAAGACAGGTTTCCTTGACGTAAAGAATAGGCCTTGATCCTGTAATTATTTTGGCAGGTGCTTAATTCCCAAAGTGTGAGTTATCCTATGAAATTCAATGCACATAGTGAAACAAAGGAGCGGGAAAGGAGGAGGAAGGGATTACATATGTTGAGAGAAAGGCAAGAGGGGCTCTCTGTACAAATGGGACTGAAAGTGGGATTGAAGGAGGAGACGGAGGGTGATTGGCGGACAAGAAAAGGAAAGCAATTCAGATTTGAAGTTGAATCAGCATTTGCTGACATGAACGTGACACTAATGGAAAGGATTTGGGAGAAGAATAGTTATAAGGTAATAGATTTGTTCTGTTCAAAACATTCTGTATGCAGGTAATAACATGTAGAGTTTGTTCATAATAACTTAAAGTGACATCTTTTTGTTTCAAAGTAAATTCATAGTCAGAAACAAGAAATGCCACACTCACCTGTTTTTCTTCTTCCTCGTTCTTTCTTTCTTGAAATTTATTACTGCAAGTCATTAAAATTCAGCTTCCATCATTTGTAACAAATGATGTGAAGTGTTAGGTACAGTACTTGGAATATATGTTTGTTAAAATGAAGGAAGAGACTCTTCCAACACTTTGGGATTTTATGAATGATTTACATCTGGTGCTAAAGTTCATAAATGAAACGTGGGAGAACCAGATGCTTCATTTCTTGACTGCATCGTGTCTGCACATACTGATGGTGAATTGAAAACAGGAATGTCTCATAAATCAAGAAAATCTATTTTTGTACTCTTGATTTCTATTCTGAACATCCATATAACACCCAAACAAACGTGGTAAAATTGGTTCCTTGAGAAACCCTTTATGCTTAGTAACAGTGTGGACATGTTAATAAAAAAAAAAAAAAAAAGAGAGACTGAAAAAACGGAACCCATTTTCAGAATAAAAAATGCTCAGAATGAGCAACTATTCTTGGAGATCAGCATCAAAGGCACTTCGTTTAGCAAGAGATAGATAGAATGGAAGTGCTAGGTAAATTCTGCCAGTCGTACAAAGAGCTGTGGTGTATAATAAGATGACATTTCACAGCTTTTGGCATTAGGGGAAAAAGAATGATAAAAGAAAGATATGATAATTGCAGGCAGAATCTGGCCCACCTGTTGAATAGAGAGACTGAGGCTCATGAGCTTACATTTGCAGAGAGCTGAGTGAAATTCACAGTTCATGGATCTGCCCCTGCTGTCTATTTTTTTCATCAGTGTTTTGGAATGGTGCTCTTTGCCTACTTTCTTTTATTGCTGATGTCTCCTACTGGCCTAAGAACTGTAAACAATGTTTGTCATGATGCTCAGGTGTCACTATAACTTTTGTAAACAGGTTTTTAAAATATAATTAATTGACTTATAATGAAAGAATAAGCACTAGTCTGTCTACAGGATTTTTTTTTTAATAGAACTAACAGATTCCCTCACCCTTTCCACTTCCTTGATTTCATAGCATGTGTTTATACACACATTTTAAATTATTATATTACAATTCCAAAACTACATCTGAGAAATGGCAGGGTAGCAATAATAAGTTTGGATTAGCAATTTGTACCAAAGGGGTTACCAAGTACCAACTGATGTATGGTAGCTGCCCATGTGTTGCCTCTTAGCCTCCAACACATGCATGGTATTTAGAGTTGCTTAGCCCACTGTGCAGGTGTATTAGGCTGACTTGACTCACCTTGAAACTCCTGTGGGGAGAATAGTGTGCATCTAGGCATTTTTGCAGCTCAGCATAAACTTGTTACCCTGTGGTATCTTGTTTGTGTGTCTAAGCCCTGGGTGTGCACACCTTGTTATTTCTGCTAACAATTGAAAACAAATATTTATTTAAATGTATTTGCACATCCCACACACAGATTGAGTGTAGGTGTGCTGGCAGAAGGGAGACTTTAGGAAGGATTTCATAAAGGTGAAAGAAATGGCTTAGCAGACAGGTTTCAAGGAGGCACCCCAAAGGCAAGGAGCAACCTGAGACCATGGAGGCACTCATGGTGGTATCAAGATATGCACTGAGGGCAGAGAAGGTAGAGCTTGTGAGCTAGGGGAGCTGACCTTGCTTTCAGAGGTAGGTAGGCAGATTGTACAAACACACCATTAGTTTATATATATACTACTCTGATATTCCTCTTCTGGAAGCCAGTGGAAATTTTGCCTTTTATTTCAATAAGAACAAAATCAATCTTTTCAAGGGGGAATATTCCCCCATTTCATGCCGTGCTCCGCACTCACTTTCAAACTGAGGTGGAGTCACTAAAAGTGACAGAAGTGCTCTGTACTCCTCTTACTTACTTAGCTGCTTGAAATATGTCCCTAACTAATACAATTTGCTATATGTCATAAAACACAAAAGAAATCACTTTTCACTCTAAATATCAGAAAAACACTCTCTTTTCTCAACTGCAGAGTTAACAGAAATGATGTGTTCATTTTAAATTCCATTCATGTAGGCCCTAATAAAAGCTATTATAAAATACAATTGTGTGGAGACAAAAAGAGAGATAATATCACTATAGCTCAATATAAAATTTAAGTAATTAAGACATGAAAACTATTACACAATTTACTATGAATGCAATGTGAATAATAAAATGTTTAACCATTTCAATTCTGTTTTGGTGGGTTTTTTTTGGTTTTGTTCTTTTTTTTTCTATCGTTTTATTGTGTCTTTCAAAAATGTTTGAGATTGAAATATTATTGAAATATTGCTAAAGATCTAAATTCCATATTACTTCAGAAAATGAACAGGTCTGAAAAGTAAGCTATCTGGATTTCCAACTAAGTCTTGTACATATTTTTAGATGTTGATGTAAATATGGCACTCTGCCACATAATGGATTCTACATGAAAAATGTCAGTTTCAGGTGATTTTGATTGTGGTTGTAAATAAAACAAGACATATTGAGTGAACTGTGGAAGTATTTCAGCAGTGCATGCTAAGCAGCTGCATAATAGTTATGAAATTGTGTAGACAGACTGATGGATCCCAAGATTAAAACAAAAGTATCCATATAAACACTGGAAAGAAAAGTATTTTTAAATAGGAGGTGCTTAAGCTCTGCATTTTGCTTTCACATGGTTCACCATTGTGTCCTCTTCTCTGGTAGGCTTCAGCAACCCTAATGGTAAATGGTCGAGAGAAAAGCTCACTCTAGCCTTTCCCTAGTGGAGTGAATATCAAAATTCAGCATCTTTAATAGACACATTATTTTCTTGTGCACTGATATATGTATGACAGTCACAGCCGTGTACCAGCACTGCCTAGTAACACTTAGCAACATCTGCTCTGTGATCCAGCCCTATCTTTTTACTTCATTCCAATGTGATTGTGTATGTTTGTTTTCTAGCTCAGATTTGTGGTGAACAATTTGGTTCAGCCCTTATGCAGGCTCTCTCAATGGAATGGCATTCTCTTGAGCTGCAGGAGCTGGGAGCTCGTGCTGGTGGTTCAGTAGGTGGCACTCTTCCCCTTAGATCAGCCTGAGCCTTGGTCCCAGGTGCTGCACGACAGATGAAGCAGTACTTCTGCAGGAAGCTACACGACAGATCCACAGCTTGCACTGCTGGGGTGCCAGGGATTAGCATTTGCCAATGCCCAGGTTTGAATACATCCTATACTGGATGCAGTCTATGTGGTTTGGGGACCATGGCTTGTCTGCCATAGCAGCATCTTCCATACCTGTGCTGTTCAGAGGAGAGAAGCAGGGACCATCCTTTCCATCTGGTCCACACTTACTCTCAGGATCCTGTTCTCCCTAAAAAACCTATACAGGGAATGGAAACAAGATTTAGAGATCAGTAAGGTGCAATTCTGATGTCCAGCGTGTCATTTAGGAAGGCATTTTCTTAAAAAGATCACTGGTCTGTCTTGGTAAATTTAAGGAGAGCTTGTTTGCTAGGTCTTCAGAAACCAAGGACCTGCAGTTCCATTTATTATAATTTTGTAGTACTCAGACCTTCATCTGCCAGGTCCCAGATGCCTAAAACTGGGCACCTTTGTTTATAAAGTCTTAGTCTCAATGTCTTAGTTTCTTAGCTACTAAAAAAAAAAAAAAGAAAAAAAAAGAATTGAGGATTGTACTTATATTTGTTGTTATGATGAGGAATCTCATTATGAAGTTCATCTACTGAACCTTTGAGTTCTCTCTCTTTCCCTATTGTCATGGCTTGTTTCAAATTGGGATGAATCCACCCTGAAACCCCCAAAAATTATAAATAATAAGGACCAAATATACCTATATATATGTAAGTATGACTGTGTGCATATATACTACATTATAGTAATTAAGATGAAAAGAAAAGCTGTAAGGAGGCCAAAATGGAGAAGTAAAGTCATCACAATGTGTAAGTGAAGCAATGATAAAAGGCAGACTCCAATTTTGGCCTATGAGACTTAAATTTTTTTTTTTTTTACTTAGTTTTGTACATCACCTCTTCTTGAAATTGCTAAATACTTTTCTCTTTATAGCAGCCTCACAGTGCTGTGCTAGAAAAGTGATAACACACCAGTGTTTTGGCTACTGTTGAGGAGTGATCCAATGATATCAGTGCTGTCTCTCCATCATTCCATCCCCATCCCCTTCACAGTCCCACTAATAGTCTGGGACCGGGAAATATCTTGGGAAGTGACACAGCCAGGACAGCTGAACCAAACTGACTAAAGGGTTCCTCCATACCATATGATGTCTGCTTAGCAATAAAAGCTAAGAAGAAGGAGGAAGAAAGGGGGGCCTTTGTTGTTTATGACATTTGTATTCTGGAGCAAGCACTACAGATACTGAAGTCCTACTTCCCAGGAAGTTTTTGGACATGAGAATAAAATCTTTTGCTTTTCTTTGCTTCTGCATGTACAACCTCTCCTCTTGCTTTATGAAACTGCCTTTATCTTGGCCCACAAAGGGTTTTTTTTCATTTTTATTTTCTCCCTTCTCCCCTAACCGAGGCTAGGACTGATGGAGCAGCCAGGTGGGCAACTGGCATCCATCCAGTGTTAATCCTTCACACAGGAATATCTACAGAGCCAGATAACACACACCAAATATTCTCACACTTCTATTTGTAAAAGCAATACCATTTTAGAGTAGATGACTCTTCTGTCACTTTACCAAATAGGGCCTGAAAGAAAACATTGACTTTAAAAAAATTTAAAAACTTTCTTTGAAGATGTTTATAAGACATTAACAATGCATGATACCAAATATTGTGTTCTCCATTTTGCCAAGACTTTTTTGCTTCAGTGCCTCACTTTTTTCATCAGACCCAAATTGCAGACAGAATGTCACTGTAATAGGAAAAAATATCATTTGGAACAGTTATTAATATAAAAAAGGCCATGTTAGAAAAGGGTTAGCCATCCAAACGGCCAAGTTCAACCAAACACAAATAGGCTTGCATTATTTCCCTCCCTGGAGCTTAGAGGGGGAATAATTTAGCCTTATGTTTAGCTTTTTCCACTTGGTCATTTAAATTAGTTGCCACTTTTTTTTTTTTTTTTTTAAAACATCTTAACTACCATAGCTTTGATTTCTTCTTCATACTTAATACACTGTAAATACTTGTTTATTCATATAGATTACATTGTAGAAAAGATATTGCCTACAAAAGCCTGTATGTTACCTTCTGTATTAAATAGGGGTGGGAGGTAACCCAGATGGTAGTTGATAAAGACAGAGATGAGGCGTGTGCACTGAGGGAGACATTGAGACTATTGTTTAGAGAGATAGAAAACCAGAAGGACAATTTGGAGTGAAAAAACTTATGAGCACAAGATTTCATAGAGAAAGCTGTGAAAAGCTGTTGAGATGTCACAGGGAAATGTAAGAAGATTCAGACCCTGGAATTTGACTAGAAGAAGAATAGAACAAACTTTAAGAGCGTTTCAGTTAAGTTTCAGTGGAGTACAGACTGAAAATCTGATAGAATAGGTTCAAGAAGTAGGCTACAAGAAATTAATTCAGCAGGAAATTGCAGATGATGTAGACAGATAGAAATTCAATAAGCTCAGCAAGAGAGGGAAAAGCAGGCTGGATCCTAATGGCAGAAGTATATAGGAAAAAGTGTGGACATACTAAGGGTAAAAGAGACTTCTGCCCATATATTTCAATGCAATTACCATAAATGAGTGCAATAGATTCTAGTAAGAGTGATTATGTTCCTGTAAAAAGTTAGCATCATGAGACTCATTTATGCCCTGTCCTCTCCCTTAAAATCTGTCTTCTGGAAATTCTGCAAAAAATTTATCTTAATTTTCTCCTAAGTTTATTAATTAAGACAAAAAGTTTGATCTTATTGCTGAATAAAATATTTTTTTTCCATCTATAGTAATGAAGTCTTAGAATGAAAGGAAAATACTTTGTAAATTTTTACTATTTTTTGTTAAGCCTGTAAAGGCAACACTTTTCCTCCTATTCATAATTTTTAAGTGTTAAGTAACATGCAATTTAATGTATTTAAAAGATAAAATGAAATTCAAATAAACAACAACATAAAATATTCATCTTATTATTCTCATGTATATACATCTCAGTTATTAAAAAGAGACCATTTCTATTAATATTTTTCTAACCATGCATTGCTTAATCTTGCCCTGATGTGCTGGAATAGGAATATATATGATGGTTATCACTGCATGATTTTGAGAATCTTACTGGGGAGGAAAAATATACTTTTAGCCAGCAACACTCCAGCTAGCTCCACCTGGACAGTGTGCCCACTTTCAAGCCTTACAAAGTACCAGATTATGTTTTCTGTGTCCAGCAAGCTTAAAACTTGAATCTGGGAGCTTATGCCTTGTGTTTATTAGTTAGCCAGCATTCAAGATAAGAATTCACATTATGCATTCCACAATGTGCTGTGTCAGTCCTAAGAGTCCTGAGCTGGTGCATCCTCTAATTATCTTGGGTTTGTGCAAAAGTCAGTCACAGAAGTGAATCTTGTGCAGACAATTCCCTACTCACTTTGCTCAATCTTATAAATGACATCATCAACTTTGCTTTCAGAGGTTTGCCAGATCTCTGCTGTTACATTTTGGTATGCCTTTTTTATTTTTTTCTCTAATCAACATATTCAAAGCAGAGCTGAAGAATGTAAAGATTATCCACTTCCAAAATCTTCTCTCCATGGACAGACTCATATAGTATCTGCTGATGAATGACAGCTTATCGTTCATTCTCATTACATTAACGTGTAAATCCACTGACTGTGACTAGGGAAACTGAAAGCTTTTTTGCCCTACAAACTTTCTCAGGTGCCTGCTGGAGGCACAGTATCTCCCCAAACACTGTGCATCACTAGCAATCTGTGAAAATGCAAAACAAACAAATAATCCTAATGCATGTAGCACATAAGTGGCAGGAAGGATATGTTTTAATGTAAAGTGAGCTAAAAGTTCTCAGGCTCAACTGCCTGAAGTGTTTAGGAGTTAGCTGATGGTGTATAATAGCTGCTTAGCCTTTTTCTTTATTTTCGGTGCATACAACATTGATTGGCTGGGCTGATTATAGCCCTGCACGTCAAAAAGGTGCAAGTTGTTCTTAACACTTCAAAATCGGCTCTTGCATGTACAAGCTTAATGTATGATAAGCTGTGTCGTGTAGACATAAATTTTGTGTGCTTGAAACTGAAGTGAACTTTGCTTGTATGACATATCCACGTAGATATGGCCAGTAGCTGTTAGAGTCTGTTGCAGCTCATATTTATTGCTTGTAGTTAAAGTAAAAATCAGTGCCATGTGATTTTATTCAATTCAGGGAAAAAAACTAATTGTCCTTCTGCCAAAGTTTAAGTGCTACATTTTTTTCATTAGAATTTAACAAATGTTCATCTTAAAATAGACTGACAATGGGTCAAACTGTTCCACTTTATCTGTTATGAACTTAAAATTTATCAAAGCTAG
This sequence comes from Platyrinchus mystaceus, assembly GCA_035041135.1. Lineage (NCBI taxonomy): Eukaryota > Metazoa > Chordata > Aves > Passeriformes > Tyrannidae > Platyrinchus > Platyrinchus mystaceus. Next base: position 50,523,160 of record JAWWLV010000179.1, read on the forward strand.
ATCTTGCTCTTCCCAGAGCAATTTGTATTTTCACTCCTGGATTTAACTCAAATTCTCCTCAGCAACGATTATTGAACAGCCACAACATCCTAAAATATTTGAAAAAGATTGCTGCAACAGTCTTCCACTTTCACCTGCTGCACACAACATATTATATAGATGTTTCAGGGCATTAATATTGTTTACAAATCTTTATCTCTAATGCAGAAGTGTAGTATTTTTAGGGAATATTCTTGAAGAAGATTTCTGCTTCCTTGTCCATGATTTGATATTGCTCTTCATCTTGGCCAGCAGTGAACATCCCACGAATGTGTATGAATCAAAGCCAGTTTGGAGTGTAAGCTTAATCTTCCTTCTCCCTTTAGGTCTGTATTCTACTTCATCATTTGCAGACCCACATCTTGAATAGGGACTTTTCTTGCAGTTCCAAGATAACTAATGGTAATACTTGAGGAGGTAGGTGTGATCCAGTATGAGAAAGGGTATCTTAATCTTGCCCTCTCATAGTAAAGTATATTAAATCCAGGATTTAAAAAGTAGACTAAGCATTGATGGGATTAAACGTATTACATATCTTTAAGGAAGGCACATTTATTCTTTAGTGTTTAGTGCTAAGTCCCATGTTGAACTAAATCCAAAAATGAGATGTAGATTCTGGCATATCTTAAAATGTCGAACTGGATCTCTTGGTTCTTGCTTTGATGTGCAATATTCTTTTAGTGCCTGAGCAACATCTTGGGTAGAGGTGAAAATGTAACACAGAGCTTTTTAAATTCATTGTGTTATTTATAACAATTATCAAATTCAAATTAGAAGTAGATGGCTACTAATCTTTGTGTGTATGTGTATGCATGTCCAACAATTCCTAAATGCCACTAGGAAATGAGAGTAATTTTGATATTAAAATGATTACTACCATTTTTGTAATAAACTGATGCGACTTTAGAAGTCTGTCCTTGATATCTTTCATGATTTAGACATCACACAAGCTATAATTGTGCTATTAAAGGAAAGAGAGCTAATCTTTTTGCATTTGAAGTAAGCCCTCATCATCAGACCCGACAATGCCAGACAGATCAAAAAAGAGTAAAAAAGAGCATTTAAGGAAATTAGTACAAGTGTCAGTTAAAAGGTAAAAATTAATGCACTTATTATTGAAATACAGTTGAAACCTACGTTCTTTTCATTTCTTTGATATTGCTAAAGCATAAAACATTCAATTAACTTTCCATTGTGTTTGCAGGGTAGTGGGGAAAGGCAAAGCACTGTCAGTGAAGTGTTAGGTGTGTAGGTGGTGTGTGCAAGGCAAAAATTATTAGATACGAGCATAGGGTAGAGCAAAGGCTTTTAGTTTGCAGTCGACAAAGCCAGCCAACTCTTTTAGTGTTGACATTCCAGGACAATGTTCTTGCTTGTATACTTTTCCTAAAGATACAGTACTGAGCTTCTGAGAAGGTAGCATGCATTCTTTTCATCCTCCTCACCAGGGAGTATTTCTTTTCCTGATTATTAGTATCTACATTATTGAAACCTGCATGGCTTTGCACCTCTTTCATAATAAAAAATGAATACAGATAAATTGATAACATTTTCGACAATTGAATAATAGTACTTTGCAACATAAGTGAAATAGATACATTTAATTCCTACTTACCCTCAGCCATAAATAGAAATTACTGTATTCTTTTATTCTTTGAAATCTGTTAGTAAGAGCACTGATTTGTAAAAACTGATTTAGAATATTTCAAAATATATCCTTGATTTACAACTGTTATGTATTGGCAACACTGAAGCTGCAAATAATTTGTAGTAATGCAGTCATTTTTCCCATCCTTTGTGCTGTTTAAAGTGAAAGTAGCTTCTTTCTTTTCTTTCTTCTCTCTCTCTCTCTCTTTTCTTTTTTTTTCTCTCTCTTTTTTTTTTTTTTTTTTTTTTTTTTATGAGAGCACTGTAACAATGTAAAATGTACAGAGGAAAATTTTGAAAATCATACAAAACTGAAATCCCTCTGAACCCATTTAGCTAGCTGGTTAGCAAAACCTTTCTAATATATTGATGAAGATGTTTTCTCACTCTTCTCCCACTATCCCTACATTTTATATGAATTTCAGTAATATTAAAAGTATACCTTAAAGTTCAACTTGCTTTAATTAAAAGCAGCATTTGCTAATTGGCATAAAATATATGTGTGATTTTTTTCCCTATATTTATGATTTTGCAATAGGAGAACAGCTGCTGAATATTTTCTTACATGCTGATTCCATTTAATCAACATTCTTCTTAATGGTGGCAAGAAAAGTTAGGAATTGTGTTTTACAAATGTATTCCATGGAAACATCAGCATGATGACAAAGTCATGCCCTTTGGGCTACAAATGAGCAGGTTTACCGCAAAACACTTCTATATAGATAGGAGATAAATCTTAGTTTAAAAATCCTTTGCAATATTGAGCACCTTCCAAGCCAAATATGTACTAGCACTTAAAGAAAATATTACCAGTTTTAACACCCAAACTCACTCGATGTTTTGATTACTATTCCTATTAATATGCACATGATAGAAGTTAATGCCACACTGACAGATTTAATGCTTTGTAAATGTGCTGAATTAAACTAGAAAGGTAAAAGCAGCCATTACCCTAAGACCTAAAAGAGAGACACTAATCAGCTGGCTTTTTTCCTCCTATCTTTTTTACAGATGACTGGGAATACAGGTTTTATTTAAAATGCAAGGCTGGAAAAAGCTTAGCCACAGGAAAAAGAAAAGGTCTTGACCCTTAAATATTGATCCCATTCTATTGATTACAAGAGATGAGGGTGGAGGGACTTTTAAAAAATGTAATTCTAAAAAAGGCACAAAGCAGATATAGGTAAAAATCAGCCTTAGTGTTGTTATTTACAGGACTAAAGAGTTACAGAAGAAAAAAAAAAAAGACAAAGTAGGTGGAGCTCAGGCCACCCAAGGCCTCCAGAGCAGATGTTCAGGCTTCATGGACTCAGAAGCCAAAAGCCCTCACCTCTCACAGCAGGAGCACCATCAGTAGACTATGCTGTTTATGGAAGCTGAAATATCTGGCAAGGTCAGGATCTACATTTGCTGGTAAATTCCCTACTATGGGCAAAGGGGCGGTTGCTAAAGTATCCTTCCTCTACAACATGCTGAACAACAGATCAAGAAGAAAAAGTAGTCCCCCAAACATCAATAAGGAGAAAAGGTAACAAAAAAGGTTGTAACCTTGTGTCTTGCTCTGAACTTTGTGAGTCAAGTGGAAAACTGGAAGTATCAGGGACAAACAGAAAAGAAGTCTATTTAGCATGATATTATCCAAGCGAGGCTTTTTAAAGGCCCTTAAAATCCTAGGGCAAGCAAGCCTATGCAGTACAACTTCTCTGAGAAGCATTAAATCTATATGAATCCTGTAGTGCCTGGTTTACTTGAGCAAAAGGCTCTGTAATTTTCATTGTCAAAGAACTGTATCATTTCTGTCGATTAGTGGGAGGAAGAACTGCTCCCTTGCAGTGTGCCAAAGTCACCAAGAATTTGCTATAGATACATTGGCAAATGGAAACATAAAATAAACACAGAAAAATGTGTAAGGCAGTAATATATATTTTAACCTAAACTACGAATATAGTCTCAGTGTGTCTACTTAGCTTTTCCACATTGCATAGCCCACGTTGCTCACGGGACTTTTCCCATTCTTTTGCCAAAAAAGCACAAAATGTGCTAGATTTTTATTTTGCATAAGTTTCTTATAGACTTGGGGTATTCTGCAGACATTTAAACTATACAATATTTGTTGAAAGACTTCTAATCAACAAATTATGATCTGCAAAATGGGTAGATGTTCTAGGACCCAGTCTGGCAGCATGCTGTTCTCTGCTGCATATAATACTCTTGTTGTCTTTTGTGCTGACTCTTTGTAGGTTCTCCTCACTGCACAAGCAAGCCTTCTGGTCATTGCTATTATGTGCCTATTTGATCTGTTCAGAGAGGAGGCCACAAAGTGTGGACAGTCAGTAAGTTAAGGATCAAATACTCTATTCAGGCGAGATAGAACTGAAAATTGTGCATATAAAGTATGTTTCGGTTTTAGCAATCTGTAATAACTTTTAGAAGGAATTGTGAATCTGGACAGTCGGTATTTGGAGGTGATGACCACGTGGGAACTAGGCATGTGTGATCTGCACAGCATGGTGCTTTACATGGGGTGGTTAAGTCCTGCTAAAAAAATTGGGTAGCTTAGTCTCCATAGGGTAACCTGGTGCAACATGACAGTATTGCTGATAGTGATCAGCTGTCTTAGATCTACATGGCATTCCAATGTGCCATATAGGAAAAATACCCTAAACTGTCATGGTAAGTAGTCTTTTCTGATTACAGTGTTTCTTCACCACTGCTCTCATTTGTTTTTTACTGTCTCAAGACAACTCTGGATGATATGTTCTCTAGAAGGTATTTAGTTAGGAAGGGATCTTGAATTTTTAAAGCCACATTTCTTTGTAAATTATTTTCCTCTAGAGTTTTTATTTGTTGCACTATCATCACCTAATTCTGCAATCAGTGATCCACTTTACAGTGCAGTTTTAATGCTAACAAACCAGCAAAAAAATTTTCTTGGTATAGCATCAAAGATGAAATCAAATAATTTAAAGATTATATTTTTTAAACCAATGTTTACTTCTGCCTGGTTTCTCCCTCAATGAAAGAAATCTACGAAATTTTAAAAGACTGATAATTTCTTTTACATATAAACTGAAAAATAGGACTTTTTTTTGTATACGCCTTTTAAATTAAAACATTCAGGACAGTTGATTTCATCAATAATAAACTCCCTTTCCAGCAGTTAGTGACAAAAAGTGTTTCTCAAGGGAATTAAATATTTACTTACATATTTATAAACTTTCTCAGTGCTCTTTGTGAAACTCCTCAGCAACTCATGCAAACTAAAGTGGTAAATTAGAAAATGCACTGCATGATAACAGATATTAATCTTTTTCTTTTACACTTGATCCTTATACAGAGCAAATATTGTAATAGAAAGATTAGCTTCTTCCTCCACCCTGGCAGACTTGCTTGGGTGTTTCCTGCAGTGTTCCCTTTCATGCCAGAACCCATGGGTGAGGTTCCTCAGGATAAGCTGATGCTTCTGTAGGAATGGAAAGAAAGATGGTTACTTTTTCTTGTAAAAAGAAATGGACAGGGAGTTAAGCTAGCATTTACTATATACATTAACCTCTAGAGAGGTTCATTATTTTCTGTTTCAGTAGGCAGGGAAAGAAGTTCTGTTTGAAGAGAGGACCAGTTAATAGGATATGTTGTTCACCTACAAAAAGGGGTGGGTCAAAAGAAATATCAGTTCACTATAAAGTTTGGCAATTTTTAAGAGATATAGAATTGAAGACAGAGAAACAAAGGAGAAACTTAAGGAGAACTTGTTTGGGGAAAATTAATTCACAGGAAAGACAAAATTATGTGCATGGAGGGTAAGTTCTGAAAAAGGATGAGGTGTTTCTGAGTCTTGTTCCTTTCCAAATGCATTCAGTGCTGCACACCAGAATCGTAAACACCAAAAGAAGAGGTACATAAACCACTATGATTTTATTAGATTTTTCTTTGCTAAAAAAAAAGTACAAGTAGCCCCAGTATTACAGAGATAATGGGATGTGTCTTTTGATTCTACTGTTGTTTGAGGATACTGGTCTAAAATGTCATGTAGTAGCCTTGGGCCTCTCATGTCACTTACCTGTGAGGGCTAGAAATTCAATGTCCAGATATCCATGTATTTTCAGGTATGCAGCTGGATCTATGTAAAAGCAGACACTTGTATGCATCATCTATCCTAAACTCATTGTGCTCTGCCCATGTACAAGAGTTGTGGATTTGTTACATTTTCAGGATTGCAGAATGTATATTTTCAATATTTATGTGTCACCCAGAGGCTGCTCTATGTTTTCTGCTCACCCATCCTGCCCAGCCTTACAGACACACTAATTTATGTCGTGATCCATGCTCTGGGAATTAGTGTCATGGCACTGAATAAGATTGTAAAGAAGTAATTTTTTTTTTTTTTAACCTCTGTATGTTCAAGGTACTTATCTTGTTGCATGAATATGGATGATAGTTTCCTATGAATATGGAAAAGATTGGGGAGGGATGGGTCAGTGTTTAACTGCTCTTAACCTCTCCACCAAGCTGACCTTACCAGAATATGATGCATAGGAGGGGTCGGGCTTTGCTGATTTTCTGTAGAATGCCATTAGTAATTTTTGCCACATATATTTGCCCTAAAGCCTTGTTTGCCACCTATATAATTATTAGAAGACTCTTATCATTGTATTTGAAATTCTAAGTTGACACTTATGTCACAGTACTATGGCACAGTATTATGGTTAATTTCTCTTTTGTTAGTCTCATTTAATGTACTAAAGAACTATGCTCAAAAGATCCCACACAGTTCTTTTCCTTACCATTACCAGATATGTATTCCTCCCCTACTTGCTAGATCAATTTAATTAAAAAAATTAGAGGAAAAAATTCTGTGTAGGTTTGCATGCTTAAAATATAGTGTGTAAACACCTCATATAATGTTTTCTGAAGGAAGTGATAAGACATTGATATTTCCCTAATAGGCAGAACTAATAACCCAGTAGTATTAGAGAATGATGATGCCAGATTAATTGTGATTTTGTGCACTATGTCAATCTGAGCTGTTTGGCACAAATTACTTTCACTTGATCCTTGTACAGAGCAAACTCTGTAATTGAAAGGTTAGCTTCTTCCTCCACTCTGGCAGACTTGCTTAGGTATTTCCTGCAGTGCACTCTTTCATACCAGAATCCATGGGTGTGGTTCCTCAGGATGAGGACTCATGCAAAGGTGTTAAATGACAGACACCTGGGCTGCATGTTCCCTGTCACTGGGCTTACCTTGGAATGGAAACTCTTGATGCAGCCATAACTGGTTATCTGTGAATGCTTATAATTGGGTCACACTGTGTGGAAGTGGAATAAGATGATCCCTTGTGCTCCTCTGGTGATTCTGTTGTTAGGTCTTCATGTGGTTGCACCTATCTCTTCTGAAATCTTGGAAATTCTCATCAGCGTTCAGTGCCCATGTGGAGGGTGGTTTGAATTGCTTTCAGATAAGATTGTAAAGTTGAAAATGTATTGAGTTTGTGAGTTTAATTTATTTTTTATTTATTTTCACCATTTCTAGTGTGTTTTGGAAGCAGAGGAATGCAATATGAAGTCACAAAGAAGAAGCACTATTCAGACACAATATAAGGAGTGGAAATGAACCTTTTCTTATTAGTTACTTTGTACTTAGCTGCATCTTTTGAAACAGCTGAAAACTTTCATCCACCTGCTGCAGATTGCTATCTTGACTATCTGTTCCAATTTGAAGTAGTTTTACTGTGGCAGCAACCCTGGTTTACCACTATTCTTCATCTGCTGTTCTCTAAATACCCAAGTTTTGCAACTTAAATTTGTCAGCCAGTAGACCTTTTGCGCTCTTCTCAGTGATTGAAAACTGATGTACCAAGAACATAAGCTAGTTTCCCAGAGAAGATGAGTAAGCACAGAAAGGTCTGATTGGTTTATTGGGCCCATGTGGTTAAGGTGTGCCAATTTCTGTAGCCAAGAGCAATACAAAGGAGTTGTTAGCAGCAGATGTGTGTCTCTCATTGCTTTCTAGCCTCATAGATGAGGTTTCCAGTTGTATTAAAGTAGCAGAATTTTACAGCAATATGAATTGGAACTGAAATTTCCAGATTGAGATCCACAATAGGAATTTGTTTGCCCATAAGCAACTATAAATATAGTGGACATAAGTGGATACTTTTGGTAACAGTGTCTGAAGTCAAGCCCACATGTTTGAATAGCTTTTTGCAGGTGAAGCATAAGCCTGGTTATATCATATCTGCAGTAGTAGCAAGATACTTAGCTCAGTATTTTTATTTTTGTTTGTGCTGTGCATTTCCAAGATAATTCAATTAAGATAATTTTGTCGTTTTGTTAATTACTGTGGACATGTACTGCATAATACAGAATATTTTCTGGATGAATTAGCTCCACGCTGCTGGGACTACTATCTCCTATTTCACTTAAAGGTTATCAGTTACTATATGGTATACAGAGTAGACATATCCATAGTTGCTATCCTGCAGAGTTTATAGTTTAAACATGAAAAATAGGTGAAGAGAAGGGAAGGAGAGAGTTTCCCATGATCTAAAATCAGTCAGGAATTATATGCACAGCCTGCAGGATCTAGGCACTGCTTCATCCATATTGCTGTCCCTTTGGAAGAGCAGTCTAGTATGGATTAAGATACTTACTCTTGCAGAAAAGGGGGTTTGCTTTTTTTTTTTTTTAATTATTATTGTAAAGTAAATGTCAGTGATTCCATCTGCCCCTCAACATAACCATCATTAATTAGTTGATTTATTTTAGACGTTGCAGCAGAGGTGGATTTTTAAGGTTAGATTTCAGAGAAGCAAGGACAATCGCCTGACAGCTCAGTTCAGAGAGGGCACTCCATGTGTGAGGGGCAGGGTGGAGCTGTGTGTGAGAGAAGCTGACAAACGGCAGAGAAGATTGTTATTGTTGGTGGATTTGAAGGAAGAGTGTGAGTGTGTGTGTGTGAAAGAGAGAAAGAGAAATGCAATTAGAGACAAGAACAGACAAATAAAGAAGGGTGGAGTTTTGAAGAGCCTTGAAGCTGAGGACAAGAAGCATGAACTTGCTGTTTTGAAACCAGAAGGGATTGAAAGGGGGATGAGTGATGTGGTCAGAGCACACAAGGACTATAACCCTGAAGTGGAAAAAAAAAATAAAATTAATGACATGCTATTTCTTGATAAGCTCAGAAAGCACAAATTGACAGAACAACCTCTGCTTCCAAAACCTTTAAGAGGCTGAACAATTTTTGAGGAAGAGAAGAGAGATGGCATCCAAAATAGCACATTAAAAAAAAAAAATCTGAGCAAGGGCATTTGCAGTGCTAAAGCAGAATGTTAATTGAAATCCTACTGTGCCAACAGGAACATTGGAAGGAGACCAGTCAGGATTAGACTAATTAAGATGTCTTTAAAAGAAAGGGGAAAAAAAATCTACTGTAAAATGGAACAGGTTGGATTGTCTTAAAGAGGAATTTACCAAATACCCAGAGAATTCTTAAAAAAATTGTAAACTGTGTCCATCTTGCAAAACATGAAGTAGACTGGAATGTTGATGCAGTTAAAGAAAAGTTGCCTTCTGAGTATTTTTGGGAGCCGATGACTGGGAATGTGCTTTAGCACATTAGCTCCTTGTCCCCTCTGTTTTTATTTTGAGGAGAGATGCCAATAGCTACTTTAAGGAAGTTGGTGGCTTCTATATCACCCCTTGTAGTGGCTTTCTCTGACATAAAATACTTAAGACTCAGCACTCCTCTTCCTTGTCATCACTTGCTCCCATTTGGCTTTGTGCGCCCACTTGTGGGAAGAGGCAAAGGGAGGTTTTTGAGTTGGAGGGTGGAATTTCTTCTTTTACAAAGGTAAGGATATTGTCTAATGTGATCTTGTCATAACTTCTTGTGATAGGGATATCCTTCTTTCTGAGCTTTCACTACGCAGTGCTCCAGGCAGCACAAAAGTGTTTATATGGCAGTAGAACTTGGGCATAAAGATGGAGGTGGTGCTTGAACTTGCCTTTGGTACCATGAGTGCCATGCAGGACACACAGATTTGAGTCTGAGATCATCGGTAGAAGCAGTGTTTGCCAGGCAGCTTCCACAGCTGGAGTTGATGACCCACATCCAAGTCTCATACAGCCCTTGGGAAGATAACCACTGCTCCTGACTTTACAGAGTGATAATGGCATTTGACAGAAGAAACCATGAATATTTTAATCCTTTAAAAGGAGTAAGGAACATGTCTAGTGTTGAGTCAAGCTGTTTGAATTATTCAGTGTGAATAAGTGAGCCAATTTATTGGACCTTTTCCTTGTTCACAGATCACTCACAACCTCATCCTTCTTTCCATGACCAGAGTTGCTTTTCTCAAGTTTTCTGCAAATAGTTTATACAAATGTCAGCCAGTGGAACTTGTGATCTCTTTCCTTCAACCATTATTTGCTGTCAGCCTTGCATAATTTTTTAAATTATTGCTTTTCAGTGTTTGGATGGCAGGACTTCTAAAGTGGGGAAGAAATTAAATAGTGAATTTTGATGAAATATACATCTGTACAAATATTGTTCCATACAAAATTTCAGAAATGTCTAGTTGTCCAAAAAGCAGACATTATCTATATAATTATAAGAACAAATAAGCTCCGAACTGAGAGGTGTATTTTTATGGGGTTTGAATTTTGTCCCATGTTGGCCAGAACCACTTGTTCTTAGCCCTGAAAATGTCTGAGCTATCCAGAAGAGCATGACATCTAATCTATGCTTACTGTGTTCAGCCATAGTTTTAAAACCTGTCTGTGTGATTTATTGGATCTGAACAATTGCAAATTTGATGAAGTGTGAATATGAATGGTATTAATATTGTTAAATCAAAAAGAACTCTGAAGAATGTTTCAGAGAGTTGATTTTATACCATTCAACTTACTTGAGTTTTGCATTGGTGTATTTATTTATTTATCAAAGACACAGTCTTTCTTTAAACGTACTCTCTCTGTAATGACATTCTCGGGAGGTCTGCAGCTTGTCTCACATTTGTGCATTTATGGAGTCAACCCAAACAAGTAAGCCTGTCAGTGTAAAATCTGCATATTGATATAGTACCTTCTTAACAACTGATGTGAAACTATACCCAATACAAAACCCAGAATCTTTCTAAAAAATAGCACAGACAGTAAATCCCATTCTGAGCCATTTATCTAAGTAAAGTGGAGTGTACAAGGTACTAAACTAGCCTGACAACCTGTATTTAGTGTAATGATTTATTTGCTCTTTGGCAAGCTCTAACCATTTACTATTAACTATTGCAGAGGAAAGGTAAGGTTATTATTACCTCATAAAGTAAATAGTGATACTTAACAAAACAGAACATCTACCTCCCTTATTAAAATATTTTGACAGATTTAAATTGGTTAACATTTAATCTCATTTGTAATTATGGGAAGCAATAGTATGTGTTCTGAAGACACAAAAATAAATATTTTTGTGATTAGGAAATTTGTTACACTCCAACAACAATTTTTTTTCCTTGAGGTTCTTCTCTTAATCTGAAAGTAACGTAGACATTACTTTGGCATTCTCGTAAATGCTGAGGCTACTTGGAACTAAGCCTACTAGTTTTAGATGACTTAAAAACCCAACCCTTATTTATTTTACTGGCATATAAAAAGGGAAATATAAAAACAACTGTGCTTAGCAAAACAAGTTGATAGACAGGAATCTAATGGGATAGGCCACAATGTTTTTATATTTTGAGAACTAAATCTGAATGCAACACTATCGGATATTTAATCAGATTTTCAAAGAAAGCCTGAAATTCTCTTTTTTGAATGTTTTAAGGGTTGAGGGCAAAAACGGAGTACTAGACCAGTAAAAGAAAATTATTAGCTTTTATCCAGATCTGTTATATTTGGCCCAGTCAACTACATGACCACATGACTACAAGTGGGTTGCCCCAAGATGGGAGGCAGGACCAGGCAGTCAGGAATAGCCAGACCTTCCTGGTATGTGATTCTGTTCACATTTGGTTGAAATGACTCTGTAAATGTGTCTTGAGATGGGAATTACAGAAACTTGAGCTAGGCTATGCTTTTGTAACTTAGGCTGATGTACCTATTTGGCAAGTAACTCATTGCTCTGCATTTTTTCTGCCTTTTTTAGTGCAAGCTAAATATTTTTATTGTCTATGTAGAAAAATTTTTAGCAGTAGGGTTTTGTTCATCTTATACATTTGCACAATATTTAGCATAGTGATATCTGTTTCTTAGCTGAAGATTATCAGTGTGGAACACAGATTCAAAAAATTTGGATGTAACTTTGTGTAAGTGGAACTAGTCTGCTTTGCATCAGCCTCATCATTGCATGTGGCAGAATGTCCGAAATCTCTCTGCTCATCAACTTTGTTTAATATAGCACTTTTTCTACAATGTGTCAAAAGCATTTTAAAGAACAATAGCTACTGAGTTGAATAATCAATTATAGATAATAATACAGTACAGCATAGATAGCACAAAGTGTATAATTATAGTATTTGATTTGGTTCTGTTAGAAGTCAGTGGCAATTTAACATTCACATCATCAGTGGAAGCAGGAAGCCCACTGTAGATAAAAGCTTAGCATATAGTTAGTTGTGAACTCTGTCTCAAACATCCTGTAAAATTTCAGCTTAAGCTGGATTTTTCTGTGCTCAGTTCTGCCTCAAAAATGATCTACAGCAGTTTAAGGTAATATTAGTTTATTTTTTTTTAATTTAAGTATTGACTTTCTGGCCTCTCTGTCAGCTGTATCTATATTTAAAATATTGTCTAAGGTTTGTCACTACAACATGGACTATAATTTATTTGATGGACTTTAACAGTTCTTTTAGAAAAATATTCACACGCAAATTGCAATTTTCTCACAATTTCTCACATTCTTGGAAATTCATGAGAGCAGTTTTTCCTGAGAAGTCCTCTCCAGACTTTTCTTTTAACCTGAAACTGAAAGCTAATCCCTAATATACAGTAATGTAAAATATATAGCTTAGTTGTGACTGGTGATACGATTTTCATGGCCTTGTTTGTACTTCAGATGGATAAATGGAAGCCTTTTAATCTGCTTTCGGATGCAAGGATTTTGGAAAGTGTGTTTTTTAAATTGTATCTCAACACATTGTAGAACATGGCAGCTGAAGATTCACTGTCCCCTTACTCTGAGAAGAGGTCTGGAGAGTATTTATATATATATTTAAATGACTATTCATATGATTTTATTCATTATTCTCTCCATAAAATTAATGAGTTTTCAGAATATAATCTGAGAGTCTTTCCTTTCTGTGTGTTCTTTGTGCTGTTCTGGGGTGTTTTTTTTGTATTCCATGTATATTTTTTAAGGTATATTCTATTTTTGTATTCCAGGTATATTTTTTATGGTCTATCTTGATTCCACTTACATGTCCAACTTCTCTCTGTGATCTTTCTGACAAGATCTTGTGACTAAAAGCAGTAGGACAAGTCAACATAAACAGGCTTGGACCCATAACTTGTACATATTCCATCCAATTTGTCTTAATCTTCAGATTAGTTCTCTGAGTCATGATCCCATCTTTGTCTGAATGAGGTTTTGAGTATTTCTTTGTTTTAGCCTGAAGCAGTTGTGACAGTTGTGACACTCAGAACCCCAAGAGATTATTTTATCTTCTTTGTTAATATTATTTATTCCACGTTCAGTTGGTGGGATGGATTTATTTGTTTGTTTGTTTGCCTGTTTTTTAATCTAGGCCTAGCATAAGCACAGAAGTGTATATATTGAGTGCTGCTTTCAGCCCTGCGGCCCACAACATAAGAAGAAGCTGGACCTGGTGGAGTGAGTCCAGAGGAAGGCCACGAAGACTAGAGCACCTCTCCTGTGGAGATGTGAAGAAGGCTGAGAGAGTTGGGGTTGTTCAGCCTGGGGACGAGAAGGCTCCAGGGGACCTTAGAACACCTTCCAGGACCCAAAAGAAAGTCTACAAGAAATATGGAAGGAAAATTTTTACAAGACTTGTCTTGTATAGGATCAGTGATAAGACGAGGGGTAATGGCTTTGAATTGAAAGCAGGTAGATTCAGGTTAGGTATCAGGAACAAATTTTTTACTGTGAGTGTGGTGAGACACTGGCACAGGTTGCCCAGAGAAGTTGTGGGTACCCTGTCCCTTAAGTGTCCAAGACCAGGTTTGATGGGGCTCTGAGCAACTTGGTTTAGGGGAAGGTGCCCCTGCCTATGGCAGGGAGTTGGAACTAGAAGATCTTTAAGGTTCTTCACAACCCAAACTATTCTATGACATATTCTGTGAGTCTGTTTTGTTATTTGCTTTGATTTTGTATTTTTTTTTTACTTCTGTGTAAGTTTGAGCTGCTTTCTCCATGCATGGGTTTTGAAACTTTTTTAAGCCTCTGTCAAAGACACATCTCTTCTGCATAAAGTATACAGGTGTGCTCCTATAATCAAGTTTTAAGAGAGAGGTGGGTTAAGAACTTATGTTTGGTCAGCCATCTGGAAAGTAGTGGAAGAACAGCTTATGTGGGGGGCTGCAGAGCTGAAAGCAGAACTCAATATATACACTTCTGTGCTTATGCTAGGCCTAGATTAAAAAGCAAACAAACAATTACATAGAAATTTGTAGCTATTACTATCTGTATTGTAAGCTTCAGATCTAGCTTTACAGATAATAAAAACTTCAAAACATTAACCCTTCCACTGCTTCTACGCTGTTACTTAAAATTTATTTTATTTTTTTAAAATTTTTTTCCTCCCACTTTGGTTTTTATAAGAAAAATAGATATTCCCACCCTAAGTAATTACCACCCTTCTTATACAGACTTACAGCTCCATAAGATGAGCTATTGTGCTAAATAATTAGCACATGCCATTCACAATATTCTAAGAATTATATGCAACATCAAGCAGGAACTATACACTGACACATGACCATATTTTCCATGAAGTTACACTAAACAGAAATTAGGTATTAGCAACAGGTGCGTTTAAAACAAGTTATTAATTGTTAAAGGAAAAAAAAAGAGAACAGTGTCATATTCAACAATTAATACAGTAAAGCATTTTAAAGTTTGCAATGATTTGAACCATAACCTCTTTTAACATATCCTTTGTTCATTTGCATACACAAACATTAATCCTGTGCTTGAACACAGAAATGCATTTACATAAAAACTACATTGGGATTTATAATTTATTAAGTAATTGTAGCTGAGATGTTATTGGAAAAAAAGAAAACAACTATATTTAAATGCCAGGCTCTAAGGGAATATAATATATAGGAACTTTTTAATAAGGAAGAGGAAATATTTTCTTTCTAGGATGTTGCTAATTAATACAGATTTCCTTTTTGATATATTTATTTTTTATTGGAATTTTGTGTTTTGAGATGAGCTATATTCCAGTATACTGGAGGCCCAGGAGATTATATTCTCTGCTTAAATAGTGGGTAAAAGATTATCACAAAACATATCCTTACATTGCCCAGCTAACTTGCTAGGTTAAGTCTATTAGAAGATTAGAAGATTTCTGCAGGGTGTACCTTACTTGTGGATCCCAGTTGAAGATGGGAACTGAGCCATGCAGATTGAAGTAATTTTGGCATTTGGAAACAGAACTCAATGCACTGGGGGAAACCAGAGTGATGAATTCAAGCAGCAGATGAACAGAGAGATTTTACATTTCACTTTTGGGATGAGATACCTAAAGCACCAGTTTTATGGCACTGGAAACAGTGCTAAAGTTCTTTTAATGAAATTAAGTCCTTTATGTATGTCCAGATCCTCTAGTCCTTCCTGCCTGTAGAGAGCATAGGACTTGACTGAGGTAGTTTCAGCTGCATCCAGGGATCTCCAGAACATCCTTGTGGAAGAAATGCACCTCCTAGTTTCCCTCGTCATTCTGAGGACAAGCTATTACCTGGATGTGAGGAATGGCTTCAAAATGTCTCAGGGAAAGACCCTAGGCCTTATTTACTTTCAAGTTATTCCTTGTGTTCTTCTCCCTCCTTAGCAGCCTTCAGCCTCAATTTTTATCTAATGCTGGGTTATTCCATAGATTCTCTCTTGCTCTTCCAGTAGATTTAGCATTTGTTCAATCTGTATTCGAATTGACTGTATTTGAGTTGTCCTGCAGGCTGTGAGGCATATGGTCCATTGAGAACACAGGAGGGAGAGTCCTGGAGCCAGCTTTGTGTTGGGAGCCACTTCAAAGCTTTTCAATTCTGTAGGCAAAATTTAAAGGGATAAGGAACTGTAGTCCCAGTTGGATTTTTCTTTTGTCAGGAGAAATAACAGTAAGAGAGGGAGGAGGACTCAGGACAATTATGCTTGCTACTGCTGGAGGAAGGGGAGAACACTACAGGGGAGGGCTGATCTCAGCAGCAGCCCTTTCTCTTCCCCCTGCACTACTGATCCTGACTTTGAACACATTTTGAGCTAGTCCTCAGAGCTAACTGGCCTGACCTTGGGGTTGAAATGGTCTTTAGAGGTTCTGTGATAAAAATATTTAGGGAACAGCTGAACTCTGTAGAGGTTTAGTAGGTGACCAAAAGTAGAATTTCCACAGTGGTACTGTAAGATTCAGCAATGACCAAAGAAAGTCCCAGCCCTGAATTATTCACTATGTGAAGCAGATGGCAAATAATTTCCACCCATGTGGCTAAAATTTGGCAAGATTTGTAACTAACTTTGTATGATGTCCTACCTTCAACCACAAGTTTCACCTCTAATGGTGGCTAAAGTTGGTCTCTGAACTTGGCATTTTATGCTTGTCACAGGCTGTGAATTGGGGCACAGTTTGCATCCTCAGAAGTAAACTGCAGATGCATAAGTTCTGTAGTGTATCAAACACTTTAAATTATCCTACTGAACTATTAAGATAGAAATGACATTTCAATAGTTCTATGTGTTTGGTGAGGTGAATATTACTTTATAATTTTCTTTTGATAACACCATTCTAGGCCTTCCAGAAAGCTGAAATTTGTTTGATTATTAAAAGTTCATTTTAGGCATATGTTCTGTATAAATTTCTTTGGGGGCTGGGAGGAAACTGTATAGAAGGCAAATGAAACTAAATTATAATTTGTGGTTTGCTGCTCTTACAACATCTCAAGCCCATGAAATTTCAGATGGATTTATTGATACTTTGAAAAATATGTAAAAATAAATAATCAGCTGTCACTCTCCATACATGTGCTCTGTTTTCTTTAACATTCTTATGTCAGATTCTATAAACTCCAGCAAGACATTCCTTATGCTATGTACAGCTTGGCAGCTTTAATGACACACTTTAGGACTTTTGGCAAAAAATGTTTGGAAAGCCCCAATATAACAAATCCTTTGGATTTTTTTTTAATAGTTCAAGGTGGCAAATTCCATGGAAAATGTTTTCCAGAGGGCTGGGCAAGCAGCTGTAGGCCAGTGTGTTCCTGCTCCGTATAAAACTCCATGATGAAAACAACTTTCAGTAGTAAGGAAGTTAATACAGTAAGTCAATTTACTCTGTCTACATATACAGTCATAGTCTTTCATAGAAGTATATTTTAGTGAATTATTAATATGGAATTACTCTTTTCTGGTTTTATTTTCCTTCCCCTCTCTTGTCTTTAAGCTCCCAAAGGACAGTGTTTAACTCTAAAACAGAAAACTGGGATTCTGACCATGGTTGTCCTCATGTGAAATTTTATAGACGACAGAAAAGCTCTCTTGGACCTTTGGTTGTATGCTTGAACTCAGAGCTGGACTTGTTAGTCACATAATAATAAGGATAATAAAGAATAAGCCAGATATATTGAAAAAGATCAGATTTCTAGATGACTCTTGCTATGCTCTTTCTTGCTGACAGGTGATGTGTAGAGTTAAAGGAAAATAGTCTGAAAATATGGGTGAAAATTTTTGCTTGTGATTTAGTTAGATCGTCTTTGCTCACATCCACGTTTACATAATCCTTTTAAAGTCACAACAGAGAAACTCATTGTGAAATCTATTGTTAATGTTGAATTAATATTAACTATGTTTAGTGTTTGGGAAAAAATTGAGTAAGCAAACCTTCTAGAACAATCTTTGCATTATTTGTGACAGCTGAAAGCATAAAAGCACTTTTAAATATGTTAGTCTGTAACTGCAGCAGTAGTTCCTGATGCTCTAATATGAAATTAATTAAAAGTAAAAATAACTGTATACAAATTTTAAATTAATGTTCTAAAACAATGACAAAATTTGTTATGTAAGAAGCTGTCTATAAGACAGCTACCTGGCCTGATAGTCAAATAATTATTTATATTCTCCCAATGTTCCTTGTCTTAAATGAAGTTGGTGGTCTTCAGATACTGAACATAGATGCTGAAGAAGTCTATGAAGAGATCATCACCTCTGCCTTTCCTCCATCTCTTTGCCAGAGCTGCCAAAACAGAAGTTACCACTCCTTCAGTCCATTGCATAATCTTTTCTTTTTTTTTGTATATTCCTCCCTAACATACATTAGTCAAAATCAGCTGTGTCTGAAAAGCCCTACTCCCTATCATTTTGACAGAAGAGGATTTAGAGGACAGCTACATGTGCAGTTATGCTGGCAAATCTGAGGGAGGGCTGATCTCTCTTTATCTCAGCTGCACTGTGATGTAGCCATAATTGTAGAATTGCTAGGCTAGATAATATTGCCAAGTCTGATCACTAGCAAAAATCAAGAGTTTGACTGAAAATTCATGAGCATTAAAAAAGCAATATATTTGAAATTCTTTTTATTTGCCTTCTTTTTTTTTTTTTTTTTAAAGGCAGAGTACAAATTTCTAAACTTTCTTTAACAATTCTGAGTGCTAGGAATTAGATTCGTTTTAAAACAAGAGGAGGTGCAAGAGTTAATGATATCATTCCAGCTGCTGTGGTTAAACATATACCTCACTGAAGTATGACAGCTGACATTAAATAACTCCAGTGTGCTGCATAGAGGGACAAAGCATTCAACATGAAATTTGAATGCTGCTTGGTCCTGTTAAAAGATAGAGAATAATCTTACGACCTCTCAAAATTGCCAGTTCTTTGGGAAGAAGGTCTTTCCACAGAAGTCGTCATAGAATGAGGACTTCTGAGGACGCCTTTGCAAGCCAGATGGTACCAAGGACAGAAAGAGCCCAGTGAGGGAAACTGAGTATGCAGTGCGATGACAGTTTAGCAGATTATAGTACAGCCTCAAGCTGCTAAAGTGGTGCCTCTAAGGTGATCTAGGTTAGACTGTGGTACAGAAGTAAAACACTTCAAGTTATCCAGAGTCCTTCTGGCCTTTGATTTCCTCAATTTATATGTGTGCCCAGCAGAGTTTTTGGGTACTACTTTAGCAGAATAAAAAAAAAAAAATTAAAAGAGATAAACCAAAAGGCAGATGTCCTGAAACACTCTTAAGCTTTTGTTTGTTCTGCTCTGGGGTTTTTTTAAGGCTAGCATCTCATGATATATTCATATACAATTATACTTATGTTCTGAGAGATATGTATGACATAAGCCACCCTGAAAGAGGTATTTTCCTCTTAGAAAATTTCTCTCCTTCAGAGAAAGAAAAGAAAGAACAGATAGAGTAAGGATACAGGTAGTTAAAGGCAACAATGAAACATTTTTTGCTAAAACTGTGATTTTTCTCAGATCTTCATCAAAACCCATTCTCAGATCATGTACTGCAGCCAAACTGCATCTCACACAAATATGTTTGCCTTTTTTTGTTAACTGCCCTGTTCTAATGCACTAAGAGCACTCTTAGCTGGGACTGCCAGTCAAAACTAAAGGTCTTCCTGGCCAGGAACTGCCTAATATCTCAAAGATCAGAGTAACTTTTCTGGGACTTTGCTGTTTTAAGAATGAGAATCAATTTAAGTTTGATGTATTTGTAAAGAACACATGCATCTGCAGGCCAGTACAGATACACCAGAGACCACCTGCTTGGATCTTTTCCTAGTAGCTTGCAGCTGCATAGACAGACCTTGGATCTAGTATGAAGTGAAGACCTAAACAAAAATAGGTCAAATTTTAGAAGAAACTGTATTCACGAAGGTACTTGAAGTTCAAGTGTGTAGGACCCAGACAAAATTAAGCTCTTAAAAAATATTACAACTTATGCATTTTTAAGAGCTTTGGTGACTACTGTGTTGCTGGAGAATAATGTGGGAAGTATTTTTCTCTGTGATTATATGAATTCCATTTTGGAAAATTTTTATCTGCAATTTAAATATTGAATATAAAGTGCAGGTGTCTAAGTATGGCTGAGGTCTTTTATTTGCATACAGTGCAGTTTAAAACAACCTTGGAATTATATATTCCAAGTCTTACCTTGGAATATAAACTGCATGAACACAAAAGCAAGAGTTAGTGTTTAGATCTACATTTGTGCCTGGATAATACAGAACAACTGGTGTTACAATAGCGGTAGAGATATTTCCAGTTATGGATGCTCCTGAAACCAGTGACCAGTGTCACAGCTCAGACTTCCTTTCCACTTCTTACATAATCAGTTTGCTTCTTTTATTTTCGGCTGATGGATGTGGTGGTGAGAGAGACCAAGCTAAGGTGGAACAGTAATGCCTATATACATTTGAAGAGCAGACAAGTAAAAATGAACAGCTTAGCCAAGAGACAATACCCGCTGTTCTGCTAGGATTTACTGAGTTAGCATCAAATTTGTAATGACCATAAAGGTTGCCATAGTTAAACATATTGCTTTTGATCAGCAGCCTCTTTTAAAGTGCTGTTTAGGAAAAGCAAGTTATACATAGCTTGAGCTGTATTGTTTCAGTTGTTAGCACAAATTCTGTGTTTCTGTTACAAAAATTAAAAAGAAGATATACTGTAAATATCACAATGCATTAATGAAAATTTTGGTTCCAAGTGTTGGACAGCTGAGAGTAAATCCTTATGGAATGACATTTCTCCTCAAGTTGAAACTTTGTAGTTGAAGAGGCAAATTTTACACTGTAATTATAAAACTCTGAAAGTAGGGTTTGAAAGGGAAATGCTGTCAGACTTCTTACTATGTCAGTAACAGAAACTATATAATACGTGCATTTAATTGGAAAGTGTATATTCCTCTTTTTTGAATAAATTCTGAGAGTCATACACACAGTGAAGTGACTTTGAACAAGAAAAGATGTAGAGGATGAATAGGGAGTTTTCATTATCCACTGAAAATACAGAGAAGGAAGAGAGAGATCTATTAATAATTCTGTTTGTGTATGTGATATATAGCATGATACACAGAATTAATGCAATAATAAATTTATATTTACAGATACAAATCCTTTCTTCAGAAGTCTTAGTCAATATGTAAAAAGAGGGATTGTTGCATTTTGGAATAAGTTCACGATTGAAGTTAATTGTATTGTATTTATAGCCCATAGAGGTGGTTATCATTTTAGATCAGGACTTTCCTTGGTAATGTACTAATAACCACAGGTTCCAAGAGGCTAAACTGAGACAAATACAGAAGAATTCAAATCAAAACATGCGGGGGTTCTACATAAAAGTCACTAAATGGAACAGACAAACTCCTTAAAATAGAAGAGAGGGACAGACATATTGAAGGGGGAGATTTCACTGCTTTAAGCTATATTTACTTTGTTTCATCCTTTTCAGCTTCAGATTAGTGTATTCTGGGCATTCTGAATTTTAATTATTATATATTACTAAAGTCCCATCTGTGGTCCATTTGAACTTCAGGTGAGAGAGAGAAATTGTAAATGAACACATTTTCTCTTTACAAAGAAACAGATTTCAGTCTTAGTATTAGTTGGTAACTGGAAGTTAGATGCAACCTCTTGAACTTGGAATATGTTTGTTCTCTACATCTTGTTTTAAATGTGATGATTTCCCCAAATATATTAAAATGGAACTCAGAAAGACATATGCCCCTGCTTGCAGAACTGACTCTGCCCTGGGCTTCTGCTTTGGTTGCCTATCACAATATGTTTCTTGATCTGTTCTGAAGAAATACAATGGATATTGCCCGACTGGCAGAATTCCAGTAGCTGCATATGTGCTGGGCAGCCTTCTTCTGTCGTCCAGAGTACAGTTTTGCTTTTGGCCTGTAGGGAAATATTGCAATAAACTGATACAGTCTCATGGCTGAATTCCTATCTTCTTACTCATTTTATTGTGGCAAAATGCCAGTATACTTGAGTGGGAATTATGCCTGAGTGGGAACTGAGTCTAAGAACTTAGAGGTTTTGTGTTTGGAGAGTAGTACAAAGTATTAAACCGTAGAGATATCCTTTGCTGTTCATTAAAGGAGGCATCTTTGTTTTATTTTCTTCACTGAAATGTCTCCAGTATACAAAAGGGAATGTGAGTATTTTTTTCATTGTTAACGGTAATTTCCATGAATTATAATGGAAAGGAAGATCTCATAGAAAATGACAAAAGAAACCTGAATTGGAGAAAATTCCACTAAAAATGTTGGTATTGACTTGAATAAAGTTTTCTTTCCTTGAGCAATTCCAATTTTAAATTTATCTCTGTGAGAAAATCATGTATCTAAGTTACATGCTGTTTAATTCTGTTTTATGCAAGCATAGCATGCTTTAGACTTTTTAATTTAAATATTTCAAAGAACCAATTTATGGTAGAGGTGTTACTTTCCTTCTTAAGTACATATTATGCATTTTTTATTACAATTTTGCTACAGCCAAATGTCTTAAAAGCCTGATTCACAAACCACTTCACTGCTCTTCAAGAATGAAAAACAAAGAGTATACACTCAGAACGTGACTTACCTTTTGAAATGTTGTAAAGCCTTAGAAATTAAAGCAATTTGGACCTGGCTCTTATTTTTAGGTTTCAGAGTATTTTGGCATTTAGTTTATTTGGTTTGATGATTATCATTTGATGTAGCTGGAGTTATTTAAAAATGCTGTCTCCATGACAGCCTTGTAAATGAACCTTTTGACTCATATGCATTCTCTTTATTTTAAAAATAAATCTTATTCACAGAAAAAGTTTGCAAATGAAAATATGTACAATTTCTTTTACTGTGGGAATACCATGTGGCTTAACCAATGGTTATTGTTGAGTGAAAGTGGTTGTGACACTGTGTATTTCATGTGATTCAGGGAGAAAATTGATCCATTAGGTGATGACCTCCAAAACTGATGTACCTTAGGAAATAAAAATGTTTTTGTAGAAGAACTGTGAAGTTTCAGAGGAACATCACGAACTTAGCTGGTGACAGAGTGGTTTACTGTCCATGACTGAGCATTCACAGTTCTCCTGGAAAAAAATTGGTTGTGCTGAATGGGACTGGCTTGAATCCTGAACCTCATAAGCAGCCCTCTTGTAGGTTTGTTACCCAGGATGCCAGACAGAGTATTTCTAAATCTCTCTGGTCCCATATCCTATCTCTAACTGGCAGCAGCTGCATCAGTGGAAGTTATAAGAAACTCCAGGACACCAGTGTAATCCAAAATTTGTCAGGCCTTATGTAGACAGAACATAAATTTTGTGCTTAGAGATTAGGAAACCTAAGTTGAACTTTGCCTTCAGGACAAGCTAAACTAGTCATGTGCTTGTCTCTGCCAACATGTATAATCTGCTAATTGGCTCATGTTAACTGAGGCATAGTAACATTGCACTTTAGACAAGGCCTTCCAGTTGATTCATATCCAGCAGTCTGATGAAGTATACTGATAGTTTTAATTGGATTATGAATATTCATCTGATATTAAGTACATTTCTATACATGTACATTTATAATTAACTTATTTTAATCCTGCCAAACTCCTGTTTTCAGGGTAAAGAGTTTTTTTTTTTTTTTTTTTGTTTTGGTTTTGTTTTTTTTTTTTTTGTTTTTTTGTTTTTTTTTTTTTTTTTTGTTTTGTTTGTTTGATTGGATTTTTTGTTGTTTCTTTGTTTTTGTTTTTTTCTGGCATGAAGTTGTAGTTATCAGTTGAAAATTTGTTTTTGTTTACTTGCATTGATCTTTCTTTTACTTTTGTGCTATGACAGAGAAATTTAGGTTATAATGGAAGGAAGAGACTTTACATTCTCCCATTCTGCCTGTTTAGCAGTCATGTCCAAGCCCAAGTTATTTGCAATTTTTTACTACATACAGGGGTCTATGTTCAGAGAAACTGTATTTTAGGAGGACTGTTTTTAAATCTTTACACTAGTTTAATGGTGAACATACAATATTAACCAAACATTATTAATTGAAATATATTAATTTATTAGGTCTAAAAATGGATCAAACACGTGTACTAGCAAAACTAGAATCCTAATTAACTAGGCCAAACTCAGCTGGAAAAAGCTCAGAGAGGTTAAGGGATATTCCCAAGGTCACGTACTAAGATGTTAGTAAAAGTGAGAGCAAGTTATGGAAAAAATGAGTATATGCTTTCACAATAGGAAGATTTTATGCTGAGTGTGCCAGTGGTGGTCTATTAGGAAAATGTGAACGAAAGTGAAACAGACTTTTCTTATTTCAGTAGACCACTGGTTACTACATGTGACTTTAGCTACCAGAGATTTAAATAATTAGCTGCAAAAAGTCTCTTGTCCATATGATAAGAAGGAAAAGTAAAATTAAAAAGAAAATTCTTAATAGCAGGTCAATAGTGAAAAACAGTGGTTGAGGTGGCTCTGACAGAAATCATAAAGAAAGAGAAAGCTCAGAAACCATCTGGAGTTCCAAATTTGACACTCAATAGTTTGGTATTCAACAATCACAAAACTTGATCCATTGTAGAGTCTTATCTGAGTCTTATCTGACTTACTTATTTAAACTACATGGATTAATTTTTTCTGAATTTAAAATTTTTCATTGATTGTAAAAGATTTTAATACAACTATGATTCATCTGTATTTTGTATCTAAAATGAAATAACAGTGAGAAATACAGAAGGAAAGTACACAACTAGGAGGAAGCAGTGGCAAGAGGGCAAATGGAGAAATGTGAAGTGGGAAGGAGAACAAGGTTCTGAAAATTAAAATGATGAGATTCTAGAATTGCCTTCAAATGGACCAAAAAAAGCAGAGGAAAAAAACCCAGTGAAATTTAATTTCTAAGAGAAAAATAGGGGACGTATGGAGAAACTTGCACTTTGGGTAAGTCAGAGTTACATTTTTAGTTAACACGGTCTGTTCAGCTCTTCTTTTCAAATGTATATATTATCACCCTTGAGAGCTATTACCTAAGCTCCAAGATACTGCTTTACTTAGTTAACTGGTTCATTTTTTAAACTCCTCTACCTAGAAAGATTTTTAATATCTAGCAAACTTTTTTTTATTATTTCTGCAAATTAACACATTGCTTTTGTACTGCATTTTGACAAAGTAGTCTTGCCTACTATTTTTAAAATAATTTTTAATATACTGGATGTTTTTGTCATGCTCTTCCTTCATTTTTCTCTATTCTAAACATATTCAGTCCTTTCAGAGTTTCTTTACAGCACTTGTTTTCTAATCTTCTTGCTGGTTCTGACACTTCTTCAGATTTGGTCTATGTCTTGGTTAAATTGAGTGTCCCAAATGGACACAGCTAATGTTGAGGACATTCCATTCCTAGCTGAGGAGAAAACTGTCACTTCCCATTGAGATACTTCTCTTAAAAATTCCAGAATGACACTGGCATTTCTTGCAGTACCAGCATTGCTTCATTCTCAGTCTGAGATCTACTATAATCTCCTAACTACTGCATGCTGTACTAGCATAGCCAATTATTGCTCACTGTAGATTTCTGAACATTGTTTTTTTTGCATCCCTGTATGAAGGGATGTACTCCTTGTGTTTGTACTCTTTTTGTCTTCAGATCATTCTTCTAATTTACTGAGGTTGTTTTTTTAAATTCTAAGCATAACTCACAGGTTTTATAAATTTTATAAATTTGTTCTTTTGTTTGTGTCATCCAAGCTGTCAATAAAAACTTTGAATATAGCTGCCTTTGAAAAAAAAAAAAAATCCTTAGGGGCAATATCCCGAGTATTGAATTGATAGTTTTTTCAATTATTTCCTTTTCTGTAGTCATTTATTTTGCTTATATTTCCATTTGGGGACCCCCGGTGGCCTAGCGGTTAAGATGCTGGTCTCTCAGCGCCAAGGCCACAGGTTCTAATCCCGGT
>JAWWLV010000179.1:50549031-50595870 GCA_035041135.1 Platyrinchus mystaceus
CCTAAAAAATCCATTGCGCAGGCTTGAAAGGTAAAAACACCTTTCCCAGATCTTCGTTCGCGAAGACTGGCCATTATTTCCATTTGGATTTTAGCCCCTAATTCTCCAAGATTTCTAGCTTTTTTCTAGGTAGTTTGTGGTCTAGGAATACTTTCTGTTTTGCTCATTTTTCAAATGACAGTAATTTCACAGTAACTTTCAAATGATTTTGCACATTTAGATTTTCAATCAAATTAAACTAATCAGAATGAAATCTGAAGTAGCTTTCTCCTTAGTTACAACCTCCACCTAAATCCAGAGTTATTGGTTCTGAGTTCCAAGGAAATGTTGCACAGCTTGTGTCCTCCAGCATTGTTAATCAAATAAATTATATCCTTGTTTCCATTTTATCCTGGGCTCTCCTCTGTACTAAATGTTCAAAAAATGTCTCATCTTTCTATCCCAGTTTTAGTGGTCAGAACTAATAATAATGGGCTTGTCTGCTGTGTTGTTAAATTGATTCATCAGTTTTCTATATTATCAGTCTATCAACCCTCACCAAGAGTAAATTATCATTGAAATCTCTCCCACTCCATGTCTAAATGATTAGTGTGGCTGCCCATGCTGTACATTAGAAGCCGGTGAGAAGATGGCCAGAGTACTTTTTTACATGCCATCCTTCCATCTGCAGGAAAAATCTCACCTATTCTGTACCACTACATTTGCCATTTACTGTTTTAAAAGTAAAGACAGGTGGGAAGAACCCCGGAGAAGAATCTTGAGAAGCATATGTGTATGCCTCTGAAGGGCAGGTACAGGCAAACATGTCTCTGCTATGAAATAATGTTCCAGAAATACTTAGTAAACAGATGGTGGGGCTTGAGATTTGCAAGACATTGGGTCATTTTCTCACTGTTGAGGCACCGTCCTTCTTTAGGATGGTATAGCTGACAGTCTCCACAATGAAGTCTTAAAAAGCATAATTAAAGATTGGAAGGAGAAAAGATAATGTAAATTGGGCCCTGGTTATGGGCAATATTACAGACGTTTAAAAATTGTAGTATCATATTGAAGTAGTAAGATGAAAAGAATATTGAAAAGATTGTACTGACTAAAATTGCTGAATCTGAGCTTCAACAAGATAAATTTCCCTCGAACTAATCCAACATTAGACACTTGGGAGCAAAAAAAACCACAACAAAAAACTACTCCAAATCCCTAAATGCAACCTCACCACCAGAACTATCCAATCTGTTTCCTTTGAAGGGTCTGCAAGCAAAAAAGTATTATTTTTGCGCTTGAACAACTGCAAGTAAAGTAAGTTTTAAACATGCTCTGAAGAAAAAAAGACTCAAACAATTTATTTTTATTGCCCATATTAAAAAAAAAAAAAAAAGACTAGCAAGAGGAAACCTGACTGAATCCCTGTTACTTTACCATACGTTGCTGTATCTTTTTAAAATATTTAAAATCTATTGGTTATCTAAGCAGTCCTGTAAGTGTAATATTTTACTGTAACTGTTGCAATGGATATATTGATCATTTACTTAGTATTAAGAAACTATTGCCTAAATGGCTCTACTATTAAAAATAAATCACACTTTTCAGTAGTTTAGATATCAGCTGTCTTAACAAGTGTATCTTCTTTCACTCATCACCAGTGTTGTTTAGTAAAAATGTTACTTTGAAGCAAACTGCAAAAAAGAATTCCCTAAACTTCTTCCTATTAAAGAATAATGTTAATTGGTTAGTGTATATAGAAGAAGGTTATATGGCCCATTGACTTTATATAGATTGAAATGCTAAGCAGGGCTAAGTAGAAGCATCAGTAGGGAATAGAGGGTAAGTGCTCATCAGTTTTATGTTCTCTTTCCTATTTACTGCTTACCCCTTACAGTGTTTTACAACTAGATACACAAAGTTTTCTTGGGTGCTTCATAAATAAAAACATATTTTTGTTTTTCTTGGCTAGCCTGCCAGGTCAGCTGTGAGGGAAATAACACCTACAAATAGGATGCCTAGGGGCAAAAAAAGAAAAATGTATTTGCTAAGAGGAATCACCTGAAAGCATCCAGGCTAAGAAACAGTGTCTCTGTTCAAGACCTTTTTTTGAGTCTGAGAGACAGCCATTTCAATGGAAAAGGATTGTAGAGATTTGTAATACAGATGGTATCTCAAGGATGTTTGTCAAAAGTGTTAGTTTCACGAGAAGAACAAGATGCAAAAACTGAGGGTACAATCAAGAGGCATGAAATATCCCTTGCTTTAATGTAGATGAGGAGGTCCGATTTTCTGAAAAATACAAAACAAGAAATTGAGGGGTGGTGATGATGTCACTGTATTTAAAGGAGTTAAGGAGTTACTGCAGTTAACGAGTTATTGATTGCTCACAGAGTAGCATGTTAAAAAAAAGCCCAAACAAACAAACAAAACAACCCTTTCCTTTCCCAGTTGGGATAGTTTGGAGCATACATGAGATGGGTTGCCAGGACTCGGCCAGTGGATGGTAACGTTTGGAACCATGGTAACCCAGCCTGTATGCTTTCCCACAAGTTTCCACTAGATTTATTTCTTCTTTACTTGAGCATAAAATCAGAATTAAGCTTGCTTATCTATACTTGAAAGACACTAATGATAGTCTAGGGACTGATTATAGTTCAGATTAAGATTTTCTCCCACCTTCAGGAAGATAATGAAGCTTTCAGCTGCATATAAATATAACTCATCCAATGTGGAGTGCAGTGTGGTTATCTGAGTACAGGACTTAGTCTGTTGGCTGTATCCTACTGAATAAATTTTGCAAGACATACTCAGACTTCTGAGACTTTTTATACAATGAAAATCAGAATTTTTCCTGTTATTGTCCACAACATTAAAACAAACAAAACTAAGTACAATTAAAGAACATCAGCCTTTAGGAAATGCCTTTGTATGATGCTTAAATGTAAGGCTTCATTCTGGTCTCGGTGAAAGTCAATGATGAAGTTATAAAGGCATGGATTCTAAATTTCCTTACCCTGTTAAAATAGAAAGCCATCCTCTGAAATCCCTATTAACTTGACATCAGAAAAAAGCAGTCTTTTAGTGTTGGTTTGTGAGATCTGGGGAGGATGCAGCAATTCTAGCTATCCTAAGTTCATAGACAGATTTTCTCATTCTGCAGTCAGTCCTTCAAGAAGACAGGTTTCATTTAAGCTAACATGAGGAAGCTTCCTCACAAAGAGCTGGCATTGGAAGTTGTGAAGGACCTGACACACAATAGTTATTTTCTGGCTCTAAAATGAAAGATACAACCGAGTTCAACCAATACTTGCCTTTTCCCTGCAATCACTAGAGAGTGATTGTGTGGTATACACACAGCTGGTACTAATGGCAGATTCCTTTCTCAGTGCTCTGCTGGGAATCCAGCATAGATGAATCCCCTGGAATTATGTGATTTGCTGGTACAGCATTTTCCTTGCATCTAAGGAAACACGTCCTAAATGTGCAAGGACAGATTGAGGGGTGCTGAAAGTTAAAAGTAGTTGTGATCAAAGAGGAAGCACTGGAAAATAGAAGTAACTATCCTAAAATTAGTCAACTTTATTTTAATCTCTGCTTATATTTTTTCCCCCTTCTGTCTCTGTCCCTGCAGTAAGACTTCCATCCCTCTTGGAACTCCCCAGAGCTAAGTTCAGAAATCAGTCAATGCCTCCTCTAACATTTCCTGAATATTTTTCATCTATTCTTAACTTAAGGCTGGTGTTTTAGTTTAGGGCCATAACTCCCACTGCAGAATTAAGGTGCACAAAGATAAAGAATCAAGACAAGAGCTAATTGATGTTCTTAATAAACTCCTATTCTCCTTACTATTAGTGAGAAATTATTTTTATAATTATTTTACTGTATGTCAAATACATAACGTCGTACCTTGGTGTATAATTGTTTTTTAATTGGTGTTTTATTCCTTCCGTTGAAAATTATGTCAGGAATAAAATGCCAATATTTCTCTTGTAATTGACAGCTCATTCCTGTCATATATTAAGGAGGATTAAAACATCAATTTAATGATGATAGTGTGACATTTTAGATATTTGACCCAAGCTTCAAATGATAGAACAACTCGTGGGTGGAGGAACTCTATTCCTCTATATAGAAATGATGTTAATTAGTTGCAATATTTATATGAGAAGAGGAATAAAAGAGAGAAGGGGAACTTGCCCTGTCAAAATGTTTGCAATTTAATATCAGTGTTTGGCAATTATTAAAAAGGCACAGACACAGAAAAGTTTGCAATAGTAGAAATATAAAGATGATCAATGTAGCAGTTGGTACCTGGAAATCGTCTTCTGTCCACCAGTCCTCCACCAATAATATATTTGTTGAGTCCTCTGTTCTTTCAGGTGAACTTTTAACCCCTTGCCTCCTTCTCAGATGGAGGAGATTATGAAGTAAGACAAAACACACCCCCTCATGTCTGTACAAGGGATTTCATTATCTACTTCAATGCAAAGTGCTCATGGAGGTGGAGTGAACCACGATTTGAGGAGCTGAACCTTGCTGTCCAGGAAGCTAAACATCTATAAATCATAGTCTGTATCAGTTTATCTCTCAAAATGCTTGACCAGGACATTTTGCATTTAAAATATCTGAAGATAACTGGTGCAGCATTTCCTGGATTTACAATGCTTGCCCGATTTGCAGGTAGATAAAGATGAGGCATGGTGTACAGAGGAAAGGTCATAGTAGACTTCTCATAGAAGATAGAGTAGATCTGTGTTGGACCTTTTTGATTGATCTGTCTGAGAATTACAGCCAAAATAAAGCTGCTGCTCTCCAAATAGTCCAGACTTGATGGAAAGCTGAAGCTGATGTACTAAATTCCATTTGCTGTATTGGGAAAACCTGGTAAAATTCCAAATATTTTGCAGTGCCAGCTAATGATATACAGGTGCCCTCTGTACTATTCATGCTTTATTCGCCTCTATATGGAACTCTTTCTCACTGCCTAGATCTTATATTTTCTCCCTTCCTTTACTGTACCTTCTACCAAAGTACCAAAATCACCTTTGTCCCTTTTCCCAGATGGTCTCCTCTCCATAGTACAGTCTCACTAGATTAACTCTTGCACATTACAACCTGTCCTAAAAATGTGTCTTTTGTGCTGCATACACTGAAGCCAAACAACCTAAGTATCAATTGCCTCTTGTTGTTCCATCTCTTCAGCTTCTGTAGTGGTCTGCTTTTGAATGAGGAGCAGTGTGGAAAGAGGACCACTGCTCAAAGTATCAGAAAAGTAACTGTTTTCTCACAGGTAGCACTTTAAATAAGCAGTCAATAACTAATGATGATCGAAAGATGAATTATGTATCACATGCCTGATCCTCACGCATATGGTGAAGTAAATTGTCCTTGCTTGTGTAAACAGCTATGCAGAATTAAACAGCAAAAGTAGCTGTATAAAGCCCCATTTTTCCTTGACATGCAATATTCCAACAGCCTGATCCAGAGATTACTGGAAACATTAGGAGCCTTTCTGCTGACATAAATTATTTCTGGTTTAGACATGAATATACAAAATATAAAGGACATTAAAAATTCTTGTTTGGAAATTGTTATTGATACCAATTTGATTGCCTATCTGAACCTGAGTTGTAAAAAGAGAAACCATAGGTATATATTTTTTGCAATCAAAAATTCCAGTTACTGTCAAATTGAATCTTTATTTGCAGGCCAGCACTGAATCACATTTGTTTCAAGAACATGTTCCACAGAGTTTACTCTCACTGCAAGCAGTTTTTCTGTAACCTAAAACCTAGGTTGTAAAGGTTTGGAGGTTCAAACAAGCCGGCACAGAAGTCAAGATTGCATGTGCTCACCATAGGCAGGTGGCCAGACTAGCTCATTGAAGAGCTGCTGCTAGTCTCATACTCTCTAAAAATCACTCTGCTGTATTGCAAATGACACCTTTGAAAAGAGTTATAATTTTTCCCCTCATAGAACTTACATTCTGAAGAAAGCTTGTCAAAACATAATTGTAATCATGTAGCACAATATTTTGTAGATTTAAGGATGTTTTAAAACTTATATTTTTTGAAGCTTCCAGACTTGAAACTAGAGAAATGTGTAACTACATTGCTTTTGTCTTTTTAATTCTCACGACAATTGTTTAACCTGTTTAGTTTAACACCTACAGTAATCCTCTGATTCTCCTCATAGTACTACTTCTCAGTGAACTCTCATATTTTAGTAAAGTCTTACAGTATAGATATAACCTTGTAAACTCCACTAATAATGCATAGACTAAATCATCCCAGAGTTTAAAAGCTGCTAGTTGCATATCTCGCCTTTTCTGTATGTACACTGGAAAACAACAGTGACTAGATAACAGGAGGCAAAATTAACTAAAAAGAAGAGAGACATATCTCTAGTCTAAACAAAAAGTGTATTTTTAATTGAAATAACATTCAGTAGAACTGAACATCAAAACATTTAACTTTTTCAAAGTTTTCAGCATTAAAGAATTAAGATGAAACACAATTAGGAAACAGAAAACTGCAACATTGTAGAGGATGGTCACTTTTTGTATGTCATGTGGCTTTAAAAACAAGTCAGATAAATGATGATGCCATTAAAACTGAACTAATTAAAGAAAGCTTCTTTTAAGAACTCATTAACTGCAACCTCATTTGCATAATGATGCATATTAATTAAGTTTTAATGAATCTGAATTTGCACCAAGCCTATTCATGTTGGCTTTGAAACAAATTGAACAAATTAGTTAAAAGCTTTTTGGAATCTACTTTTCACACCAAACAGGATATGAATGCAATCATCTCCACAAAAAAGAAATATTTTTCTTTTAATTTAATTCAAAGGTATGCAGACCCATCTATTAATTATTTTTAAATGCAATAATTTCCACCTTTTCTTTGCAAAATCAACAGTATTACTCATTCTTGAGCGGCATGTATTATAAATGTATGTTGTGGGATAAAATCATTACAGCCAATTTATTGAAAATAAGGTGGAAACATTTGACTTCAGGGTGCATTTAGTTTACTTAATACATGGATTTCAATTTTGTTGGTAACCTTTAGGCATTTTGGCTGTCTGCAGAACAACCACTAAAACTGTATTTTTTATGCTGCAATCAATTTTTCAAGATATATGTAAAATAGTAAATTCTCTTATAATACCCATTTCCTAATGTAAGATTTCACAACATCATAAGTCTTATAAGTATTATAGGGGAAAAATAATTTCTAAGCTTTTAAAAGCTGCATGTTCTTGCTTTGGTGCTATTGGATCTTTTTTTTTTTTTCATACATACACACAAGCAGCAGAATCCAATTTTAACAAGTTTGCTTTCAGCTCATAATAAAAACAAGAATTACAGCAGAAACACTATTGATTTCCTTATACTCCATTGTGTCTTCATCAAGAATGAAGAGATTTATGTAATTACTGCTCCATCTTTTGTTGTTAGAAAGCACTTTTTTGTAAGTCAGCAGATACAAAGGCTGGAATGCTTTTATTGTTGAGATTAAAAGATCATTTTTTTTCTCCTTCTGTTAAACTGTTTTTCTGTGATAGGTTCTTCAGGGAGGCTGACAGGAAGATACTATACATTGAAACCTCACTGTTTTTAACATAATTTTTCCACCATTTTATCTTATCAGCTTCTTTTCTTATTAAAAAAGCAACTAAAATACATTGAAGTCGTCCCCCTACCCTAACCAAACTCCTCTCTTTAACTCTCTTTTCTTTCATTGTCCATATTGGTATCCTCTGCCACTAAGCTGATACCAGTGCAGATTTCCTGCAGCAAAGTACTTTGAATCCTTTTATACTTATTTTCATAAATCACAAGATGTTGTATTATCACCTCCTAACAGTTTTACTTTTCCTTCCTTTCTCATCAACAATTTCTCTTTCCCATTCATTAATAAAGTTAAACTTGAACATTAAATATCTGAGAGATTTGAGGACTGTGCTCTAGAATTGTTTTTTCAGAATGCAAATCGCTCCTGTGTGTCCATTCCCCTAGTGGAAACTAGCTGTACTGTAAAAGGCAACGAACCTACTGGCAACATTTTAAGGAATTGCATTACTGGGTTATAGAGGCAAACAAATGCCTGATTATATTGTGATTGTTTGCCTCAGAGTTAAGTAACTGTACGGAAAATTTTGGAGTGGAAAAAAAGATTAATCACACTACAATTATGAAAATTGGAGAAACTCATCTTGATTTTTTTTCACATTTGTTATTAGAATTTCTACAGTTTAACCCTCCTTTTTTACCATAGATTGAAATTTGAGAAATGCTTAAGTTGTGTTTCATTGTCCAGGGTAAAAATGTCATCAAGGCTAAGAGAAATGTAGACTTCTCTGTGATTTTGAAGGCAATGATTATATTCTTCAGTCACTTTAAAACAAGACATTTCCCCATTTTTAACCTTTTTTTTTATTATTGTACTTTTATAGTGTACTGTATCTTGAAAACAAAATGAAGCTATTAAATATTTTAAGTACCATCTGATTTCCAAATAGGAATAAATTTTTATGAGTTCACAACCTGGAATAAAGAAAAAGAATTGCTGTAAGTTATAGAGTCATAATTCTTTTGAATTTTAGGATCCTGGATTAGCCAGTGAACATTAACACCATTATAATAACCTATAATTAAAAAAATAATAGAGGCGGTTGGGACCTTCCATTATGGTCTCTATTTAAGCAGACAGATATCATTACAGATAATAGTTTTATATTTGCCAGATATGCAGTCACCCTAACCTATAGGCTGTTACTGTAACCCGTCATGTAACCCGTTGCTTTTGTACGTTACACTTGAATATTCATGTTTCTGGCCTTAAAGATTTTAAGCTTCTTGGAGACATAAAGCACAATTTGCAAGGGATGTTTGCTTTGTTCAAAATTACTTTTAATCTTATTTATCTGATTTCAGGAGGCTTTTCCTTTGGGAAGTGTTTTGTTGATTTTTTTTTTTTTTTTTTTTAATACAGATTTAGTGTGCAGAGCTGGTTTCTTTTGGGGGAATTTTGACAGAAAGTGTCTTCCTTGGGGGAGGTCAAGAGTCATTGGTATTAAGCTAGACAAGCTGGTAGTGCAGTGTTAATGGAAATGGAAAGCAGATGTTTGGTAATTAGGGGAGATGTGAATGACAAGGCTTGAGAGGTACGGTACATGCGCTAGCTGGCACAAAGCAGCTGTTGTTACCGATTTCACTGTCAGAAATGTACACAAGTCAGACCATCCCCTGTGAGTTTGCCATAGCAGTGACAATTAAGAAAAATTGTATTTGATTAAAATAAGTAATATATCATACAAAGCAATTTTCGTAACATTTAGAAATGGCCTGGGTTAAAGTCCATGAGAATGAACTAGATGTAAACGAAGCTTGCTGAACTGACAGTCCTTAAAGTAGTGAAAGTCAGGATGAGTACTGACAACTGATTCTAAGGCTTTCTAGCCTGACAGAGGGAAAAGAGAATTATTTGAGCTTCTAAAGGGTACAAAAGAGAATATTTGAAAATTAAAAATTAAGAAACAAACTATTTTTTCTAACAAGGCTGTTTTTAGCAGAGAATATTCTTATTTTAATATACTAGTGCTAATGTATTTATTTAACAGAGTTTTCATTCATATTTCATTCATCTTTCATTCATTTTCTATTAACAGAACTTTTGTTCATCTTTTTGTTGTGAATTGTTTAATATAAATATTTTGGAACATTTTTTTTTTATTTGTTTTTTACTATCAGAAAGCAATTTAGTTAAGATGGACCAGCATAAACTGTATTGATAATATAATTGTTATGGGTTATCCTAAATACCTCTTCCCCATTAATTTAAATGAGAGTTGTACCTCCAGTTTGCACTAGACAGCTTGAAAAACTTCTGTGGTAGATGCTGTGCAAACACACACACAAAAAATAAAATCACAGTTTCTCTCTGTTTCTACTGGGTTCGGTATATTTATGCCTTGATAGTAAGATTCTGGTGACTGTTACACCAGTCATCCAAAAAGACTGGGCTTATCTCAAGTTAACTACAATAATAATCTCAAGTTTACTACAGTAAAAGTCTTCTGCCATTTGAAGCCTGTGGTGTTGAAAGCTGTATTACAGGAATAAAAAGGTTCCAGCCTTTCAAACATTAAGCGGTGTTCCATCAGGCCATCAGTGGTGACTGCCTTATATAAAGGAATATTGCTCCTTGTTCATTGGTGTTGAGGGTGAAAGCGGAACCTTCTTTCCTCTTGGCACTGTTTTCCCTTTATCGCTAAACAAAACTATAATTTTCAAGGCTAAATTCTGGTGATATTAATTTCCTATGCCTCTGATACTTGTCTCTAAAACACTTTGGGGAACTCTGGATGTGAAAGATATAACAAAATATACATCCTTTTATGAGTAAATGCTA
Organism: Platyrinchus mystaceus; assembly: GCA_035041135.1. Classification (NCBI taxonomy): domain Eukaryota; kingdom Metazoa; phylum Chordata; class Aves; order Passeriformes; family Tyrannidae; genus Platyrinchus; species Platyrinchus mystaceus. The sequence goes on from JAWWLV010000179.1 coordinate 50,559,435, forward strand.
TTTCAAGATTTCATTTGATAATTGAAGAAATGTAATGGGCCAAAAATATTAGAGATGATTCCTTGATGCATTGTTGTTAACTTGGTACTTGCATAAGGGATATCTGAATTAGATCTCTTTGTATACTTGCAATTAAATTTAATTATGTCTAAGTATGTCTTAATTTATCTATCCATTTGTGAATGAAAATTTCTTCCCATCCATATTAAAAGCTATTAAAAATATTACCTTTCATAAATGTGATTTAAAGATTTTAGAGAACTTTTGTATTTGCTTGGAAAATACCTTCCTCTCCCTGACACATACACACATGCACCCACATGCACACATACTTCCCATGTAGTAGTTTGATCATTTTATTTAAGAGATCTCCTGGGAAATAACAACAAAAAAAATTTCAATATAAAGAAACAATCTCTTCTTTGAGGAAAGGCTCATTTGTGAAGTTTCTTATAGCATAAATTTTAAGTGACACTAAAATATGTTCCCTGAGTGGAAAATAATCACTTTTCTTTGGACGTGTCAAAGACCATAATGTATTTGCAATTGTAGACATTCAAATTCTGATAGAAATTGCAACCTCTACTTTTAAATTACTTAATTCCTTATTTTAGTTTTTCACCTTCTTCTGCTATATAATTTTATACTATCATGTAGGGGCAAATTCTGCCTTTAGATGTGCCCCTGTAGCTTCCATTAACTTGAATGGTGTTCTGTATCCCAAATCAAAGTCAAATTTTGGTTAATACTATGTAACCTTTTCCTTTTATATGTTCACCAAAATGCAATGTTAATTGAAAAATAAAAGTGATTTCATTATGCTTGAGTGAAGAACATGTCATTTTAGGCTTCTGGATCAAAAGTAAAATATCAAAGGGTTGGTGAGTAGTTTATGACTGCTTCTTGTTCAGTCAATGGCAATTTTGCCTGAGAAATACTTCACTGTTGAATGTTATTTGACTGCCTTTAATACGGGTATGCTTTGTTAAGACAATTGAACAATGGAATCATAGAGATTACATCTAGAAGGGATGTTAGATCATCTAATCTTCAGTGTGCCCTATAATCCCTTTCTAAATACATCTACAGATGGTGTTTTAACACCTTTTCTTAGTGGTGGTTTAGCGGTTGGATTGTTCTTACTGCTGACAGAGCTTATTTCTTTTTAATTTTGAGCTGTTTACTTAAAGAATTATTGGTCAATTTTAAATTAATCTTAAATAAGAATGAAATTAAAGTTAGAATATGGCAAATTGGAGCCAAATCCTCCCTCTCTAGTAATGACAACAGAAATTCCTATGTCAGATCTTCATGTAGTATAAATGGCAGTAGTTGCACTGCATGTGAAGAAGGTGTTGTGTGATGACAGAACTGCAGAAACTGTTTCCAAAAAAGCAGCACAGCTGCTGCTATCTGAATTCAGTGCAAAGGCATCATTTGGAGATGCTGTGTTATCAATATCTGCTGCAGGACAAAAGACAGCAATTAGATAACAGTGTTTGGGAAGGTGAGTCCCTGATTAAGCTTGTCTTGCCTGGAGAGCTACGAATAATGCTTATGGGTTCTACTTTAGACAGTTGCAGCTGGCCTCATCCTATGTAGCTTGGGTTAGGAAGAAGGCAACTCAGTTCTTTAATTCCGTAGGAAATTTCCCTGTGTGTAACTACTGTTGTGAAGATGATATTTTCTTTTGACATCCGTGTATAATGTAGTTTTTAGTTAGACTATTTTGGTACTGTTAAAATGGCCCATGACACAAGAATGAAAGCTGATGTTCGATCACTGCCACTGGTAATTCTTAACAATGTCTCAAATTAAAGAAGTGTTCAGACTGAGTAGTTAACTTCTGTATATGACATTACTTCATTACATTTACGTAATACAAAACCAATTGGAACTTACTCAAAAATACAGTTGATATAATTTCTAGAGGAGGGGTAAACCTAGGGAAATTGAAACCTTCTGTTTTTAGATCAGTACTGCTGTTTTGTAACTAAATGTTCAGCTGGTGCAATATGAGTGTTGGTCACTGACTGAAGATCCATTCCTTTGCTTCTTATCCTTATAAGGGCCAAGCCAGGCTCTGGGTTTTCCTGTGAACGCAGGAGACATGGATTAGGATCTTAATGCTGTGTCTTGAAGAGAAGCAACTGATGAAAATGATTCACATTAAGAGAGGTGACAGGACTCCCTCCATCATACATTAAACAAGTCAATAAAAATTGTAAAGTTAATCATGGGATGTTTTGTTTGAAGGATTTGGATGGGGAAGGGGTAAGGTGAAAGGGCTCAGTAGAGCATATGGAGTGAGAGGTGCCTTACTATTGATCTCTGGACTCTGTCCCTGCTTGTAGTTGATGAGTTGGAAAAAGGCCAAAATATACTGGATGTTGAAAACAATCACTCTGGTCAACTATAATAAATACATTATCTGCATAGCAATGTTCTTTTCAATTGTTGCTTTGAATTCATTCTAACTACTTTCAGTGGTGTGTTGGTTCAGCCCTTATTGGAGCCAAGCATATATACATTTCTTGTATTTTGGCTCAGCAATTTTCTACCCAGTGGGAACCAGAAAAAAAAATCCTAATGTATTTAAAATGTGATATGTAGAAAGGAAAACATAAAGAAATGATTCTCAGTTGGCTCCTACTGCCATATAAATATAGTATAGTTACTTGATTTCTATAAGAATTAGACTCAAATCTTTTAAAATGCATGCAAATTCTTGCAGAATATATATGAAAAAGTCACTATAACCGTAGAAACACTTCTGCTCCCTTGATAAATGGGACTTCTAGACCACACTTTATTGAGTCTCAGATTTTTAATAATTTGAATCCTGCAAGATTTAATTCTGCATAATTCTGGCTGAAATCAGCTTTTGATTGAGTTGTAATGGCTGTGTTATTGTAAATATCTCTTCATGCTAATGTTGTGCTGGAATTCAATAATATTTAGATGAAATTTCTAGCCTCAAGCAGTGTGGAAGCTGGATTTAGAAAGCCTGAAAGTTTGTGTCAAAAAGTCATTTATTTTTGGGACCCCATAACATGCACTGTAATAAATGGTCATCCCAAGGTCCAATTTAAATATATATAGTAGAATATAGAACAGTTGGTACAGTGTATTTTTTACACCCTTGAGCTGCTGGACTGAATAGTATTGATTTAGCAGGGTTTTGTAGCCTTAAATGATTTTGTACTGTAATCACCCACAGTGAGAGTAGAGTTGGTGACACCAGATGAACAGGAATAAATCATGCTATCAGAATAAGCAGCCCATAGCATACTGTGCTGTGCTCTGATGCTATAGCAAAAATAACCTGTCTCCAAAAAAAACTTATTCCAAACATGGCTTTTCTGTCAAATCTTTTTGCTTCTCAGGCTAGAAATTACTGCATACATGTAGGGTAAATTTTTTTTAGTCCTTATCTTGTATTATTGTGTTTTATGTATGTGTAATGGTGGAAAGCCTTAACACTTGCAGAAATTTGATTAGAAGAATAAGTTAAAAAAATCCAACCAAAACCACTGAACATTTAAAAAATATTTTTAAAGGGGACAAGAAAAAAGTCTGGAAATTGGTTGGGAAAAAAAAGCAAATAGATATATAACATGAAATTCCAGAAAATCAGGGTATTTTTGTCTATGTACACATATATTCATTTTCACATATATCTGCTTTGGAGCTTTGTGTCCTGTTATGAACCATGGGGCTCCAGACAGGCCTGGCTCCCTTAAAGACAATGGTCCCCCTTTCTGTAAACTGATCCTTAGAAATAATAATTTTCTACTACAGCCCTTAGTTTTGAGAACAATAAATATGATGTGTTGTGTATATATGAGCATTGAGAAATTTCACCATTAGTATACATACAAAGAATAACAACAATATGTAGAAGCAAAAAAGGTTTCCCAGGCAAAATCCTGGTCAGCTGACTTCAGTGAAGCTCCTACCGTGAAGCACTTTTTCTGAGTCAGTCTTTTTATCCCCCTATGTTCTTATTCTTAGTGTCTTTTAAGGACTAAAGATTTCCAATTTAAAAGGTTGTGTATTTTAGATTTTTTTATGAAACTAAGTACAGATTTCCTGACAAAGAACTGTTGAGCTCATTATTTCAATTAGGGCCAGATATATTTATGTCATTAACCCTTTTAGAAAGAAGACATATATTGCATGTGTCTTAGTGCATTCTTGTCTAAGAAGGATTTTTTAGTTTTAACAATTCTCAACGATGTTGGTTAGTTCAGATTTTTGTCTCCTCAGTTAAATACGATGCATATATATGTTACTTCTTGGCTTGTAACCCATCAGAGAAGTTCACATTTACCATAAAAAAAGAAGTAATTCTCTAAACGTATCCTCAAGTTCAGATACAAAACCTGATTCAGCAGCAATATTCATGCCATCAAACATGGGCAAAACTTGGACATTTGAGGACATATCTGCCCAGAAATCACTGCTCTGACATACTCGTCTTCAAGTTCACTGCTCTGGCTACTGCTGGCTGTGTAGCTGCAGCAGAATGCAACTTGGCATGCTCTCTGAAAATCTGCCTTGCAGACTTCCAGGCTATTAGCAATATCGAAGCTTGACTAGGCAAAGTAGACCTGTCTGAAAGACTGTCAGAGCAAGGACTTCATCCCAGATCTATGCTTCAAATAACAGCCAGCTTGAGTCCAGGCTTCTTTACTGGATGAGAGACATCTTCCATGTACACTTATTTAAAAGGCTTATAAACTGTAGAGTCAGTTGATGTTCTTGCCTTAAAATTTTGATTGATTTGGTTGAAAGGTATAAGAAGAGATGGAATGCAAATTTATCTTCTTCCTTCTGGTGGGTACAAATATCTCAAATTAAAACTGCAATTAATATTGCAAGGCATGCCTCTCACATAAAAAAAAAAAAATTACCTCTGAATCTAAATATAGGAACAGTAATCATGAAACAGTCTGCTTCTGCTGTGGATCTCAATGTCAGAGAAGAAAAGTCACTTTTATTTATGTAGTGGTCCTTGCATGGAAAGAAAGATATGACACTTAGAAGTTCTGTAGACAATACTTACATAGAAAGATTATACTTCTTTTCCTATACTTTCTTTCCTTTTACACTGACTCCCCTTCTCCCCTTAAAGTCTGAGGCAAAATGAAATTTACTCAACAACTTTGGTTATCTGCTGGGGGTTTTCTGAGCCAGCTAATATCTAATTTCCTTCTTTTTGTTTGAAAGCAAAAGGTGAGACTCTTTACCAGACTTATCCTATTTCTCTTATTCCCTGTATCTGTTAGTCAGCCCTTGCTGATTATTTTTGCTGTATCGAGCCATAGTATATTAAAAGTGCTCTGCTCTCAAATGAAATGTCTTACAATTTAAATCTCACTAGGAGTGTCAGCATTGCCATGGGACATCTCCATCTTTCCAAAGCAAACAAAATTGACACAGTTGATTTGGTGTATAAATGTCTGCAGCTTTATTAAATATGCATTAAAGTGCAACAGTCATAAATTACATGCACTCAGCTCACTCAGAACATAATGTGTACAGCTAAATAACTTTCTGACTCTACAACCTAAGCAATAAGGCCAACCTAAAGACGGACTGGATGCTGAAAGTCAGTTCCCTGAAGTGTCTGCTACTGGAGTATCATTTTATCATGCTGTTAAGCACCTCACCCCTGTTGTGTGGTGTATATATCAGTAGAGGAGGGAGGGGAAGGGGAAAGTGAGATTTCTGTATTACCTTAAATTATCCATTTCATTTGCTTGTATGTGCATTCCTTGACATGGAAGAATGGGCAGTTTGCTTCTCGGATCTTTCTGCTTATTGTATACAAAGAAAATCCTCTCAAATAAGGAAATAGTTGTTGCTGATTATAATAATACTAATTAATATCTTGTATTTATATGGCAATTTTATCATATGATGTTAATATCTTTAAAAATCCGGACATATACAGGGATCATCCCTTTCCTTCAAAAGTGCCCCATTTTCCTGTGTCACAATGTTAATTGCACACACCTCTGCACTGGAGTGTATACTATGAAAGAATGATTTCTCAGCATGAAACAAAAGGGGCACCATTTTAGAAAAGACAGAATGTAATTACTTACATTCCTGAATACATACTCATTACACAGTGAAGTGTCATGACTTGTTGATATCCACATTTACCCTAGTCCTTTTTTAAATTTGATCCAAAACCTGACTTTAATAGTCTTTCTGGATACTGGTATGATTTTGAAAAGAGGATGAAAATTGTACTCATAACATTAACCATCATGCTTTGTAGTACTTGTTTTTTTCTCTGAACTTATCTCTTCTGATAACTGACCAGTGTCAGCCCAGATTACTTTCTGTTGGCACTTATACAATACCATCACCATTTGGCCATGGAGTGAACTATACACTGCAGCCTTCCCATCACCACTCAGATTATTTTTTTGGTAGTTTGTTGTTTTGGGGGTTTTTTTGTTTGTTTGTTTTTGTTTAGTTTGTTTTGATTTTTCTTTAAGCACTGCGTTGAGCAGAGAGAAGATTTAGTTCCCTTTCTCTGCTTATTCTAACTGAAGTCCTCTCAAATGTCCTTAGGGTCAGTGCCTTTTCAAAAGAATACTCCTTTGTAAAAATATCTGGAACATTTATGAGAAATTAACTTGTATTATGAAAAGCAGGATAGCAAGATATGAACTTTCTGACAATATCTGTAATTCTTGTTTATTTTATTTCATGTTGATTTATTGCCATAAGTCTCTTGGCTCTCTCCCAAACATCTCCTGGCAACAGAGTCAACCAAATTAATTTTGTGCAAGAAAAGATCTACTATGGTAACTTAAAGTCTGTCTTCATCATCTGGTTAATGATCTCTCATGTGCTGCTCTATACTTGGTTTATTTTCCCTTGCTTGATAAATATGAAAAGAAAATCTTTGGGGTACATGTTATAACTATGACCTTGCTTTTCCATTTTGAGAGCACCTTTAATCTCCCATGATCTGTCATGTTGGAAAGGGTTCTTCCTGAAGAATTTTTATTCTTTTTCCTCTACAGATTAGTTTCTCACTTGTCTATTTCTGTGTCATGGCTAATCCTTGCTTAACACTTAAAATATCCTGATATACATTGCAGAACATAGAGTAATTTGTTTCTTTTGGTATTACTAGTTGAATTTAGATAACTATAGTGTTCTGAAGTGTAAGATGATCATGCAGCTTTAACTATATTTCCTCAGTAGTTTACTTTTACCTTATTTACACTTAAAGCTTTGCCTAATTTTTTTATTTCTAATCGCAAATCAAAAGAATTGGTCACCATTTAAACATTAAGTAATAAGTTTTGACCTTCTTTCTAGTTCTTCTGAACACTTCTAAAATGAAGAAAACTCACAGTATATCATAGCATACATTGCACATGTCATACTGGAAATACAGGTGAGCTAGAGGTTATTTTGAGCTCTGATTGGTTGTTGAATGGATAACACTACTTCAAATGAAGTCCTTACCAGCTACTCAGTGGCAATAACTACACTGTTGAAAAAGTTTTGGCTGACTTCAGCTATGAGATGCCATTTTAGCCACCTATGCATTATTCTTTACCTGGTATACCAGGCTACCACCTCTGTATCTGTTTTTTCCAGACTTAGTGAAGTACAGCTTTCTCTTCATGAAATGTAACTGATAATAGGTAATTTTTTGAAATTTCTGCCACTTCACTAACACACGTGTTCTCTGCATAGAGGTTGGTAAATATAAGAAAATATTCCAAAGACAAGAAAAATATTCTTCGTGGCTTATGAATATTTTCAAATCCTTTTATTACAAGTAATCTGCTTTACAACTCTTCAGTTCACAAGAGTCTACCTGTAACCAACTGAAGAAAGCATACAAAAGGGGATGGATATTCTCTAAGAGACAACACAAGAGGCAATTTGTAACCATGATAATTAAAACTAATCCTGAGATATGTACCACTGAAATCTTTACAAAATACATGCTCTTCTGAAGAGTTTGCAGTGGTAAATAATCGAAACCGGTGTTTAAGAAATGGAATTTTTCTGAAAAAAAGTGGTGGCTTATGGATGGTTATAAGGTGTTCTCAGACCAAACTAGTGCCTTTTGCCAGAAGCCTCACAGTGATGCACTAAATATATATAATTAAAATGTAAAGAGTTTGTGACAGACCCTCTGCAGTCTTACCTCTGTATATGATAGCCATTGCAGTTCATATGATACCCATTGCAGTCAGTGGGGACCTGACATCAGAAGATCTGAAAAGACATTGACATCCTTTGGGACCAATAAGGTTGGCAGTCACCTTTTTATCATTGTTTACAGCATGTGGTTTGTGGTGAGAAGAGGAACATTATTTGTCTAAAAGTTGTATCTCCTATATATATCACTGACCGGGTTTTTTTCTTCTTGCTTGAAAACAGAAGCATTTATTACATGACCTGTGCAGAGTTCTATAACCTTCTGACCAAGCAACCCCTATTGTCCAAAAATTCTGGAGAGAGAAAAGAGAAAGGGCGTTCTTTGTATGCAAGAATGTTGTATGCTCATGTTGTATCACATTGTTGAAAATAAAGCACAGTTGCTACACAACTGTTACGATTGTTTCCTGGAAATATATAACTTTTTTTTTCCCCTTTTTTACTCTTCTAACAGTAGCATTACAACCTACAAGATATTTTCCTGGCAATCTGTGTGCCCAGACATGGCAGAGTTGAATTATTGTCCTGTTCTTTAAAGGGATAATAAACTAGTTTCATGTATGATGTAGCAGAAAATGAATTCACTAGGGAGAAATACATACAGCTACATTCAGGCTGTTAGATAAAGTCTGAATATGATTTTGGGCCCAGAAAGAAAGAAAACTAGCTTACTCCTACATATTTTAAGACGTTAGTCAACTACCTAGGATAAAAGAAGAAAGTGTAAATTTTTTTAATTGCATATTTCAGTCTTGTAGGTTGGGTGTGCATGAAGGAGGCCCCATGGAGTGTAGCTGCATACCTAATACCACTTTTAGCGTGGTTGTTGGCATGGAAGTGAACAAATCACTCAAACTGGTGAAATTTGCAGAGTGACAGATTACTGATGAAATATCATTCAGATGGAAAAATAAACAGGTGTAAAAGTTAAGTCCAGGATCCTCTTCAATGGCCAAAGGTAGTTTTGTGTACCTAGAAACAAAGAAGAGTAGGACAAAATTGTGTGAGAAACAACTTCAGAAAGGATTTATTTGTGAATATTCATATATACTCAAATTCCTAGTGAAGTACCATGGTGCAACATCTTAATGGCATCTGCAGGGGCCAATATAGAAGATTTTGTTAGAAATAAAGGAATAGTTTCATTATATATTTGATACAGAAATAATAGCTCCTGAAATAATGTGTCCATTCCAGATATTCATGATTAGAAAGAATACTAAAATATGGAGAGATTGAGATAAAAAAACACTACAGGAATGGTTAATATAATGAAAGACACCTCCTACAGAAAGTAAACTTTAACTAGTTCACACTGTTTTAGATACCTGTTTGGGGAAAATGACAGGATTTTTTGATCTGTTAGGTAGAACTAGAAGAAAAACTCTATTTCTGGATTCTTCAGCAGTGAGGGTTCTTAATCACATAATAGTTTTCACTGTAGAAGACAATAAATCAAGGGGGAATGTATTTGTCTAAAGATTATCTGTTAATCTACCTCAGCAGATATACATTTAAAGTAGAATGGAATATTAAAAATGTATTACTAGAAAAAAAATTTTGTAAATTGGAAATAATCTGAAGCAAAGGTGATAACCAGAAACAATATCAGAGTAGCCTTTGAAGGTGAATAATTTCTTTTCTTGAAAATATTAAGCTACAGCCTATAATGCCTAAGCACATATGGTTAGTGAAATATTGAAGCCTGTAATAATGAACATATTGTAGTTTCTTTTTGTATAGACCTTCTACTTCATTGATTTATCAAAAGAGTAGAATACGCAGAGTTCTCATCAGCATCTTGTGTGCTTTATTTCCAATATATTGGTGTCAGAATATCTGAAAAACTGAATGAGTAAAAATGTATTTTGGATAATAATTACAATTATTTAAAAGGGCAGACATGATGAGCAACAGCGTTGTTAGATTTTTTTGTGCCTTGGACAAGGTTTCTGGATCTTAACTAAGAACCAGCAGTTTCATGAAATTTACACCTAACTTCCTCAGTCAGCGTCGCAGCACCTAAACACCTTCATATTTTTTTCCTGGATCGTATTGAATTTCCTGAATGCATTACAATTATTCATCCTTCTAGTTCCTTGATGAATTACTGAAAGATGCTTAAAAAAGCCCAGCAGATTTTGGAAGGTTTTCTTTTCTGATGTGGTGTTTTAAATTAAGGATTCATTTTGCCACAACATATTATCAGTTTTGAATCCTGTCTAAGATTGGTTCTCTAATTTAGTCCTTCACACACATTCACTGATTCTATACTTTTCTGCTTTACAGGGATTACTAAAAGGTGTTTTTCTATGCTATTTTGGGGGAAGCCAAGTCCTTGGGCTGCATCTCTACAAATAAGATTTCCCATGAAAAGGAATGCTGCCCGCTTTTCACTGAGGTTTCATGTTCTCATTCTTTAAAAACATAGTTTAGTGTTTGTGTGTTATCATAGGAAATGTGTAATGTGTAGCATCTTGTTTCCACAAAACCCCTGTGGAGACAATAATAAGATATAAAGTTGCAGTTATATGTATTATATGGGATCGATTAGAGTAGCTAGAAACACATATCTGCGTTTAAAGCAGCTCAACCTCATTTTCAGTGCCCCTGATAATAAAAGTTCTATCTATCTTTAGCATTTTTCATCAATTGATTTCAGTGTACTCGATCATTTAGGGTTTCATGTTCAAAAGTGTACTAAGAAAATGAGTTTTGAAATAATAAAATCCCTGTAACACAGCGTAGAGTGAATACTTCTGAAGTTCATGGCAAGGGAATCGTCAGATGATATAAGTCAGGCCCATGAACAGGCTGCTGTGAAGTCAACTTCTTCAGCTGTGCAGGAAACCAGCTGCTCTTGCATTCTGCTTTTGTAATACTTTCTCCTTTGTTTGCCCCTTGTAACGCTTTTCCCCCTGCTCAGATTTTTGTGGGTCTCTATCTTTTTCAGTTAGATTCTTTCTTAGAAGTACTCATCAGCAGTAGAGATGCCTCTTGCAATGTAACTGTCCAGAAAATCATCATTCAGTTTTGGTCAGAAAATACAGAACTCTCTATGGAAAAGACAGAATACATCTGTCAGTGTGTACTCCCATGGGTTTTGTTACTCTGAGAAATATGGGAGTAAACATTCCAAATGTTTATAATTCATAATAAGAACAAACAAAAACATGAGAATATTTTAAGTACCGATTCTCTAAGACACTTGACAGAGAAAACCAGAAATAGGGCCTGATGACCTGGATCAGAGACATGAACCTTCTGCTCCCAGGTCTGTTGCTTATGTATTAACTAGAGGGGAATCCAGACTGGTGTACAGAACATATATTTTTTCTAGCATACCCGTAAAGGACTGAGATTATTCTGTGGATAAGTTTTCATATTAACTACAGATACCCATGGAACAGATCATAAATTAATTCAAAATGTCAGCGGACCTGTAAAGAATAACAATAACAATAAATATAGTAAAACACGTGCACACAAATGTCTTAAATTGTACTCTTAATCTGGGCTTCCACAATTTTTATTTCTTGTGTCTTAAGGTTGGGGTTTTTTGTTGTTGTGTTTTTTTTTCTTTTTTAAAATGTTAATACACAGAAAAACTATCAAATAAGTCTGGTAGCAAATACTTTTGCTCTGCTATTTAGTGTCTTTTGAACTTGTGTATCAAGTACACTTTCTTTGTGAGAGAGAATGGGAGGTGTTTTGAGGGAAATTTCAGTCATGCTTATAAATGGAATGTAATGCCAATAAGTTAAAAACATGTTGCAGACTAGTAAAAATTTCAGCCAGAACTAGCCCGCGTTTCAGATGAAGTACTAGACTAACCTTGTCTAATTATACCTTTTAAAAGCTGAAAAGAAGTACTATGAGTTATTTGGTATACAGTGACTGCAAACAGTGTTCTTGCTCTTCATTTGTATTTCTCATTGAGCCTGGAATGACCACATTTTATTAAAACAAACTGTGACTTTGATTCTTTTTTTTTAATTTTATTTTTTTTAACAAGTCTTCTGTGGAGTAAAAATCTGGTTAATATCTGGTATTTGTGTAATGTGTTTTGTTCTAGGCAGTAGTCTCATGGACATTTGAAGTGTTTTAGTGCCTGGTGCTGTTTCATAAGGAATAAAATGAATCTATATGTTTAAAAATAATGTAGGAAATTTTTAATTTGACAGAATAAAATAAGAAAAGGCTATTCCTTAATTTGTTGGTGGTTTGCTTTGTTTTTCTTTTGTTGATAACTTTGCTGTATTTTTTGCACTTTTTTCTGTTTTCATTAAAATAAGAATCAGGGTTGGTTAATATAAAAGGCAGATACCAGGGTGATTTATCATGGATTTGAAGATGTGTGTATTCTTTCCTGATCTTATTGCCACCTGACAGTCATATGATGTCATTAAACTTGAGGACCTTGGACTTTTCACCAGTAAAATATGGGCAGGTGCTTTGCAATTTTTTTGGTGTAATGCTTCTTATATAGACAAGTTGTTACTACTATGATGTGATACTTAGTATTAGAGCAACATCATTATGTCCTTGAGAAAAGTCTTACATTTGCTTCAGAATAGCTCTCAAGTAGACATTTTGCTAGGTACAAGGTGTTGCCATATTGTTTTTTAATAATTTTAGGAAACTATTAAAAAATAATATTTTTTGATCATGAGTAAAAAACAGCACTGACAAAAAGTATCTTCACTGTGGAAATACTTGTTTCATGTACACAAGTTTGAAACAATATTTTATTATTTGGAACTTGATTAATAGTCAAATATTAACAAAAAAGCTCATTCCCCCTCATGGAAAAAGTAGCAGAAAATAAATATTTTATATGAATGTCATTTTTTCTTAGCACTTTTTTTGTAACGTAAATGAAAAATCAATTCCAATTTGTGACAAAATACTAAGTTAATATGGCCCAAATATTCTAATAGTTTTACAGATCACATTCTAGAAAATTTGTCTGAAATATTACAATTGCAAGGATAGCCTTCAGATCCAACCATGTGTTTTACAGAAAGAAAGACAGTTGTTTTAATTAGCTGCATAGTGCACAAAATATGCCACAAAAATATTTGATTATTTTACAAGATTGAATAGATACATTTTCACTGTGTAAGTGGCAAAGTATTTGGTTTCCAAAAGTAGCATAGATTACTGTTTGAACACATATAACTGAATGTAGAACTATTGGTGCAACACAGTATTACAGAAATCTTTTGGCAAGCCAATCCCAAATTGGCTTAACAAATGGAGAAATTTGAGTGGCATGTACAAAGTTTTCCTGGAAAAGCAGAATTTTCATTCTAACATGCAACCTGGAACTATCTGTTTGAAGATGAAAATACACTCTAAGAGCCAGGTGAAAATATTTCTTAGGGTGAACTAAAAAGTGGGAATGTAAAACTCACAGACCAAGAAAGAAGTGTATTGATGTAACAATTATTTACTCATCCCTATAGACATTTTTTGAATTCTATTAAGCCCTACTAAAGGACTGATTTTAATTTATAGAAAAGTACTTATTCCCAACCTGCTCATGTAGTGACATCAGACCGAAGTCTCTTGTGCACCTTGATCTTCTACAGAGAGTACTATGACAAACGAAGCATATATTTCTAATTAAGAGTCAATAAAACAAACTACTCAACCTGTCCCTCTATTACTGAACTGGATGTAATTGTTTTTAAAATACTGAGCTTAATCCAGTATTTTAACATGATCTGGGGTTTAATCAAAATCTTGATTACAGCATATTTTATGATAATGTCTCATTTACTCCACATTTCAAAACACAGTAGGATAGTATAGGAATAAAGGCTACATGACTGCTTCTATCTCTGCCACAGTTTCCCTGTGTCCGGGGAAAGATGTTACCCCTCTGTACCTCACGTGAAATATGCATAATTATACCCTTCCTTAACAGTTGCTTTGAGTTCTTTCAGTGTGCCACATATTATACTATCCACTTCTATTCTGTAATCTATTCATTAGAACTTGGAATGATTAAGCAAGCTACTAGGCTATAATTAAGAAAGCAGTGTCTGAGTATGTAGAGGTCCAAGTGAAGGCTGATGCAGATTGCTAAAAATATTGTTTTTCTAAAGATTTCTGAGGATCATAGTGAAAGTCTGTCCTAAGGCTGAACAAGCTCAGGGAAGATTCCTAGATGGCTTTGCTTTGACAAGAGCAGAGAGATGGCTTTGACAGTTAATGAGGGTAATAACTGAAGTAGTTTTATCCTGCCTAGCAATGTCACCTGTCTTGCCCAAGTTTAGCTGGACCCTCCCGTTTCTCATCCATAAGTATTTCTGATGTAAGAGCCTGCAGACGTGCATGTTAGATATGTTTTCTATGGACACATACAGCAATTTGTGTGTAAACATTTTTTCAGGGACGGTAGTTTTTTCCTCATGTATGTACTGGGAGTGGTCTGCCAACTGTAGCATGGTCATATATGGTGAGTCAGTTCATACTCATACCAGAATATGATTCATCTTGTATGGAATATATTAATCATGTATGGAAGATATAAGGCATAATCATAGCATGCAGAACAGTTCATCTCTGAACTTTACAGTCTTATGAACCGTCATCAAACTCTGCACTTTGTTTACAAGGAGTGAAGGAAGTCTTAGCATTGTTATGTGTTTGTGCTCTGGTACTCTCCAGTAATCCACTTTGTTTTAAAGACAGCTGATAGATCCCACAGTGTCAATGCTGATGTGAGTCTCCTTCCCCAGGCCGTAAGGACACCATCCATCAGTGCCTTCAAAGCTATCATCCTGCTTCATATTTGTGAGGGAGCTGTGTGAAGTGTTTACACCTCATAGTTTCCCAGTAAATGACAATAGACATCAATTTGTATCTATCTCATGAGCTTGAAGCTTTCATGAAGATGAATGGAGCGTGTCACATCAAATAAGCTCAGTGCCCTCCACTACTGTATTGAGATCCTTTCAGAGTTCCTGCTTTGTAGAGTGCATTTCACCTGTATTGAGTATAGTTATTGAAATAGCACAGTCAAAACATTCATTGTTAAGAGAACATATTGGTATCATTTACTTGAGACTGGTGTGTTTTTATGGGTAGTTGTAATCTTTAATCAAGTGAATATTAATAGTTGCATTCTTTTATATTCCTGTGTCTGCAAAGCTCACATTTAGTTACCTCGTCAAAAAAACATAAAAGGCTGTATTGACAGCATTTTCTTTTGAATGTATGATTTCACACATTTTTCTGTCAATGTCACATGAGTGGATTTGGGTCAAATTCGTGGTAATTTGCTGTCTTGGAAGTGAACTTCCAGAAGTTTAAACAGTTGGAGCTGTTGGGGACATATCTACACACACTGAAACTTTGAATGCTTTTTTTTAAAACCCTTGATTCTTATGTAGCTTAGTTGACCTCGGTTGTAATATAGAACACCATCTTAGGATGAGGGAAGCAGCATTTGAATAAAAACAACGATTAAAAATTAAGCACTGTTTTTGACTGATTTTCCTCTTCTGCGTAAATGTACATGTAGAAAACCTGGGACTAAACGTGCTGGTTTTAGCTGCATGATCTGTTAAGGCTTTCCAGAATCAGCTTTCTACAAGTCCTTACTTTTAAAGCAGAAACACTAAGTAGTGAGTCCTACACTGAAAACTGAAAATCACTTGACTGCTAGCATAAACTGAATGAAAATGTTTTCCCTACATAGTATGGAAAGCTCACTATCAACTTCCTTTCATTCAGAGTCTATCACTCTTTTTCATAACGGATTCTGAGAATATTTTAAGAACAGATTACACATTTTCTATTTCCTTCTGTGGTGTATCTTTTCTTTCTCAAAGTACAACTAAATCTTACCCTTCTGGTTTTGCTAACCATTGTTTTGTCTCACACTTTAAATTGTATTATAAATCCTATGTGGCAGGGTCTTTTCTTTCTTATGGTAGTCAGAAGTGCCAAGCAGAATTACGTGTCGTGTAGAGCTGATAAATGGTTAAACACTTTTAAAAAACCCTTTTGGTTATATGCAGTTCTGTGAATGGCTTTGATACTGAAAGGCATGGTTTAAAGAACAGGCTGTGTGACACACATTTTCATTCTAAATAATCCTAAAAGTTAGCTTTTTCAGGCCAGTAGAATAAGCCAAAAGAAATTAAAAATGCAATTATATATTTTTAATATAAGTAATAGCAAGACAAGTTTGAATTATAATAGTGTTACCTTGCTGATAGAGTGACATGCTTTACTCATGAGAGTGCAGCAATATGTTTAATGATACAAACAAGTGATTTAGCAAAGTTTGATAGTAAGTGTGACAGTGGTTTAACAATGTTCGTTGGCAAGGTACACTTGATGTTTTACTGCATTGAGGACAGGGTCAGACAAAACTGTTGGAGAGACAATTTAGTCCTCTATTGAGTCATGAGATCCAGAACAGATCCCCTTGCTTTCTAAACTCCTTCTCGGGAGTCTAGGTGCATCTGTACCCATTCCTAGCCTCAAATTTGGTCAACGGACTATGTGTAGAGGACTATATGTGCTCAGTCTATCCTTGATACCACTCAGCTGTCAAAGTTTATCATGCTATTAATCAATTAGTGAGGATCTGTTGTGGGAAGGGATCTTTCAGCCTTGAGGAGACACCTTGGGAGGTGTCCCTACTCAAGGGAAGATCCTGGCATGGAGCCCACTGCCATATAGGAGAGCTCAATGGGCCCTGAGTTAACCACTATTTATAGAGTGAGTAACTTACAGACATATTTGCATACCAG
This sequence comes from Platyrinchus mystaceus, assembly GCA_035041135.1. NCBI lineage: Eukaryota > Metazoa > Chordata > Aves > Passeriformes > Tyrannidae > Platyrinchus > Platyrinchus mystaceus. The sequence continues at coordinate 50,576,417 of JAWWLV010000179.1, forward strand.
AACTTTTCTGGGTCACTGTTCCAGAAAGCCCTGGGCTACCATGTCCAGGGTAAGCTGGATGCAGCTATCACAGCACCCACTGGTGGCTGTGGCTTAAGCTGGGAGGCAGGAGCACACCACCACACCACATTCAAAGAAAGTCAGAGTGAGCAAAGTGCAGAATGAGGAATGGATCTCAACTTCTCTAGATTTCAACCTGTGGTATAAACACCAAGGAACAAATATTAATGCCTTGTGCCCCATTCACTAATTTTTTATTTTGTACAAGGATTTCACTCTCTGAATGCTGTGATCTTTTTTTAAAGACACTTCTACAAATTACTTTATTTGCTGTTTTACTGAAAGACAGAAATTTGTGTGACATTTTTCATGTCTTTAAAAAGGGTAAACAAAGAAACAAAACTGCTTTCATGCAAAATCATGCCACTGTTCATAAATTTATCAGCAGTGTCAATATTTCTTGGTTCAGCTTCTGGCTACATGTGGAAATACTGCTTGGTAGCTGTGGAGAGCACAGCCAAACACATAGATTTGAAATGCATCTTGGCTACTTGTGTGCAACTTGGGCCTGTTAAAAACCTGTGGTTTGGGTCGTGCTGCACAACAAATGACAACTTCTGAGCTAATCCATCTCCAAAATATGGCAAATGATACTTATCTCTTTCTTAATGAGGCCTTGCTGCATAATATGGGTTATGCAGTGCACGGAATTATTAACGTCAGATGAAGATCTGCAACTCGAACTTGTGGCTCACGGCCTGTTATTTTTTTTGCTAGGCCAAGGGGTCCTTTACAGATGTAATTTGCTTGTATACTCTGGAGCTGTACATAGATTTTTGCAAGACATGGAGTATAGTGGATGAGATTAGCATATCAGGAGTGCCATGAAGCTCTGGGCATGCCTAATGCAGTTAGGTGCTCAGTGTGCTAGAAACAAAAACTCAGAGGAGCTGGCATGTCAGGAACTCTGGGGCTCAAGTACCCTTAGTGCAGATTTAGTTCATTCATAGGAATGACTGAGCGACTCCTGCAGAAAATGTAACGAGGATAGAGAAAGGGTAACTCCGAGAAAAAAGGAGAAAGTGTAGATGATTGTAATAATGTCTGGAAAAATTAAAACTAGAATTCTTGAGTTCTATAATTTAAGTTGATGGACATTTACTGAAATGACTTATTCTAACACTCTTTATGTGCCGTCTTTGTAGGCAAAATGTCCATGGGTACCAGTGGGATTTTTTCTGTGTAAAGAATGCTGAAATACGTTGTAGTTAGTAAGGACTGTTTTGCATCAGAGATTGCTGAGGAATGGTTTTGCTGTGCAAGTATAACTCCTAAAGACTCAGTGGTACAAGTCCCTGTTAAACAGGGTTCATCTATATTGTCAGACTTTTGTCAAAGCTGATGGAGATATAATGTACCTGCCAGCTAAGGAACTACTCCAATGAGAGACTAAGTGTGAACTCTGCTAATGGGGGTGGAAAGAAAGTGGGGGCAGCTTCTACTTGCATTGTTTCGCTTGCATTACCTCTTCTTGGTTTCCCAACATGGTTGGTGATTTAAAGAAACATGACTGAAACTGGGTCTCTTACATGTGGAGAGGGCAGGATAAGAACCATTTATACCTGCTGACATTAGTCTTCATGAATCAGTGAGTAACTGCTTAGGTCTTTCTGAAGTAGCAGGGTTAAGGGGCATTTAATAGTGAGCATTCAGTGTAATTAAATATCTGCAAATACATTGCACATATTTTGTTTTTACTGAAGTTATCAGTAAAGCCCCACATTTCTTAAGGTACTAATGCAGAGTGGCAGAGATTACTATATCATAGAGGGAGGAGGAGAGCTAAAGTACTGTCATATGTAAGCTATTAGTGTAATTATATTTTTAAAGTGGTGCCTTAAATTGGTTACTTGAACTGAGTTTCCAGTTTGTGTAGAGAAAACAGTAGAAAATAATTTATATGAAGGCCTCAACCTTCTGTTTAAGTCAACAGCACATAAAGCATTTTAAGTTTGCTTTTTTATTGTTGAAGTCCCATAATCTATGAGGCACACTTGGTCATGAAGTAGCTTGTTATTAAAATATAATATCATGTTCATCTGTGATTATTATTTTAATTCAGTGCTCGGTTGACTTATATGAAGCTGCCTGAACTCTTTCAGTAACCACTCTCCATTCACCTACATTACATTTAATTTATACCACGATGATAAAAAATTTGATTTATTTTACAACAGATCAGTAATTGTGCTCTACAAATAAGTCCGTAATGATAATCAACAGCATTTTCAACATAATTTAATTTGTCTTCTCCCGAGAGGTAGTTAAATGCAGTAATAATAACACTACTGTTATGGACTCTGCTGCAGTTAATCATGGCCTGAATATGCAGACAGCCCCAATATTGTATTGACAGAAATTAAATTAACCATAAGCTTGGGCAATCAGTGGCTGTACAGCTATTAAAAGTAATAAAGGCAACAAACCCCAACCATAGTCAATTACATTTTGACATATAAATGAAAAAAGACAGATGCTTTTGATTTGAAATTTTTATTTCATTGGAAGTAAAGAAGACATCTTTTCATATACATTATTTCCATGCCTTAATTAACCAATAATACACAACACAGCCTAAGAATCATACTGATATAATGTAATATCATGGGTGTATTCTATGTGCCTGCTAACCCAAACATTTCACTATCTCCATATATATTGGCTTGGTATAGCAGGTTAATGCAAAGGTATATATCAAAATGCATAGACAAGACAAGGTGCAATCAACATACCAAAAGAATTTCAAGAGATTAGCAAAAAAAGTGTGTCTTTGGGTTCATGTGGAATGTTTTTCTTAAATTCCTGCTGAGGTGAGAGGCAAAACTCTGAAAATTTCTGAAAAAGTCAATGACTTGGGTTGTGTTTTGCAGGGGAGAAAAGAAGAAAGAGTTGTTATTTTCACTATGTATGTGTTTATCACTTAATAAATTTTTTCTTATACAAAATGAAGTATCTATAACTTGGTAAAAATTACTTTTATGTCATGTTCCCTTTAATATCTCTTTTGTCTAGGAAAAATCAAACAATGAAATGCATTCAAAAGTGACTAGTTATTTAAATAGTAAACTACAAGGTAAAGTTTAAATACATATAGGCACTTGTATATATAATAAATTACAAAACTTATGTATATTTAAGGGGAAATAGAGTAGATCACAAATTTTATGGATATTTTATCAGGGAAAAATATTTTACTTTAACAAATCAAAGTAGTTAATAGATAATAAAATCTGAATATAGGACTTTTTTTTTTAATTTACCTTGTAGTAGTTTCTATAGATTTACGTCTTGAAAAGTATTTATTTCAGCTTGTTTTGATTTAATCAATAAAACAATAATATATAATAAAACAATATCTTAGGGCACAAGAGAAATAAAATAGTATAATATATAATTAATTTTAATCAAAATCAAATCCAGCACATATAAGTAGAGTATTTTGAGATTTACAGACTTATCTGTCACTTTAGATAGTGTTTCATAATCTTACATAGCAGTTACCTAGTCTATCAAAAACTTTCTGCAGAGTTTGAAAAACTTGGTGTTTTTACAATGATGCCAAGACTTGACTGATGACTAAAGACACTGCATTGTAGAAGGATGTAGATTTATAGATCAGAACTGAATTTGCTTCCCTAACCTCATAGCAAACCATAACCTTAGTTCAAATCCATTGCAAAACATAAATATCTGTTAAATTTGACACAAACTGTTACTGAATTCATATGCTTTTTCCAGTTCCTGAGCACTTTGCTGTATAGGGGTCTTACCCAGGAGAAGTGAATAATCCTTCACCTCTAAATCTTTTGCTCCTTAAACTTATTAAATTCAATATATTTCACTTACATACCAAAGGAGAATAATCCTTCAGGAACTAGGAGATAAAATTGTGTGTCTCATGTTATGCAGGTCAAGCTAGGAGCTCAAGGTTTTTAGAAATTCTCTTCTGGCCATAAAACCCATGAACTGAAGTTCTTAAAAAAAAAAGTTTGCTTTAGAGCAGCCCTGACTGTACGATTGGAGTGACACAGAAGATGTCTTTGTTTTAACAACAATTAATTGTCTGTGAGCAGTAGAACATGCAAGGCCAGGTTTCCTAAGGCACATACTAGGTGCTACCAGACCTTAGTGAAGCCTCAGGTTCCCCCTTGTAATCACCTCTATGGCAAACTCCTGTGCACATGGTGGTTGGTTGGCTACCGCCAAGAGGAGTATGTAATAGCCAAGTTCTCCCTCCTATTCCTAGATGTGAGGTCATAACAGATTTTCCTTCTTCAGCCACCAATTTTCACAAAACATCTAGGAATTTAATTATCTTTACAAGTTTTACTCTTTCCAATATAGCTGCAGTTGGCCAGTAGTTGGAAAAAGTGCAAAAAGAGACAGACATATGGGACAGATTCTCTTATTCCATAAGAAACCAGGCCAAAAATCATTTTGAAGAAGTCATTCTGTAGTATATGTGACAGATCACAGTGTTATAAGGGCTTTACTGTAGCTCATATGCAATCTTCTTTGTAGACACCATGTTCTTGCCTCACCCGTTAACAGGCTAACTATAATAAATTTCTTCAAAGATAACATTTTGGTGTGCCATTTTGGTGTATATTCCATGTGGCATGTTCATTTACTTCTAAATATAAATGTAATAATATGCTGTCAGACGTTAATGTTTAGATGTAGGGTTGGGTTTAGGTATGTCATGTAATGACAAAATTCAGACTTTCTTAAGTTGTATAGGATTGAAAAATTCCTTTTCCAGTTATGTTTCTGGGCTTTAATTTCCTTAGACTTTATAAATAACTTTCTTTTATCAAGAACAATGATTTTGTGAATAGGTAGCACATGAGGGCCAATATCTATTATGACACTTCTTACAAAGACAGATATATCATTCATGGCTATTTCCACGATGAGTTATCTTTCCCCTCTGTAGCCATGAAGAAGCATGTCATAACAGAGTTCAACTGTTATTGTAAAGTAATTTTTGTCTATACAGCGTAAATGGTGTTGATTGCTGAGAGAAACACAGAGGGTGGGAGATATGATTCCTGGTACTCACAGGACAAGAGATACAACTTAGGCAATAGTGAATATTATATTTGATACATATTTGCTTTCATCTTATAAATTTCAGGTTGTCTGCAACTTTCCATAAAGCAATCCACTGTATTAAAACTCAATCTGGAAATTCTGTTTCCTCAGACATTAATATATGTTCATTCATATTTGTTCAGAAGAGTGAGATACACAACATGAGAGCAAGCAGCAGGTTGCCACTGTATTTTTGTAAATTGATTCAGCAAGATGAGTGTCCTACTATGATTATGTGGGTCTATGGGAAAATAAAACCAATCTTTAATTAACACACCAAAAGAAAAGGCTACTTTTTTGCCTACACTCAGCATTAAATTAAAAATTAAAATATTTCAGCCCTTACCATGCTTATATTTATAGAAAGGGAAAAACATCAACAAGATAAATCTAGAATATCCATATTTAGTACCAGTGACAGCAGCAAATTAACTGTTATTTCTTTTTTTCTGGCTCTGAAACCATAGTAATCACAGAGATATTAACAGCGATACGTAAACTAAACCAAGACCAAATCTAAACAGAGCTTAAACCAAAAGCCTTCCAACATATTTGTTCTAGTTTTTCTTTCTGTGAAAAATCTTCTTCAATTTCTTGATCCCTATTTCCAAATGGTCTGATCAAGGTAAAAGAGAATCTAGAAAAACAGCTCTGCTAATTGTAAAGAACCTGCAGATAGTGTAGGTGAAAGCAAAACCTGAGACCAAATGGTCTTGCAACTGGAAAATCCATAATTACCCTATGGCTTCACAAATTGAAAAAAAGCCAGGAAATAAGGTTCCATCTTGCCATTTTGCTATTAGTGATGACAGAGGAGCTGATCCCTAAACATCTTTTTCACCTTTCTAACCTGTTTAGGAAAGAGTTTTGAGGGGTTTATTTCCTATGTGGCACCTCAGTGTACTGCCAGGCCCTATTTGCCACGACAGAATTTCAGCTTGTCTATGTCTCCAGTGCTAGAAACCTTTTTCTTGTAAATGTTGCTCTTTAAACTCTACAAAATGAACAATAGCTACTGAAAGATGCATAAACCTGAGCAGCATTGGCCTGACAGTCCAAATATATAATTAGTCCAGTTATATGATTCATATTGAATGGTAGAATATTTGTGAAATAATACTGAAGCAAATACTGTGTCAGTTTTACAGACATTTGCACATATTTGACCCCAGAAATATTTCTGAGTCTTCAGGAAAGTGACACTCACTGTTTTCTTCAGTTGTAAATTTCATGTACTTTATTTGAAAAATTTTGAATTAGAAATTTTGAAATACAAAACATGATTAAATTTAAATTATATTAAAATTAAGGTCAGGAAATTAAAAAACAGGGCTCTTAAAAACTCCTATTTCAGCTATCTGTTGAATGGTATTTGTCCATTCCAACTGTTCTTATTGGACATGTCATTTATTATAATTACTATTTATGGATAAGATAAAATGAGAAGATATTAGCATTGAACATCCAGTACTGTAAACTGTAAACTGTTAACTTCATTCCTTCACTCTGATATTGACAATCTTAATATTCCATTATCATGCATTTATCTATCTGAAGTTATCTTGGACAATAAGTAACTGTTTTAGAAGAATTTATCAAGAATAGTAAATTTTGAAAATGCTATTCTTACATGCTTGTTACATACAAATATAACATTGCTGTGTTACTAAATGTGTTTGAATTAAAAATATTTGCTTAAATTAATAGCAATTAAGAGTATAGCTACACAAAGAACAGAGAGGTAGTTGTGAAGTGAAATTTATCATGAGGTAATTGTGAGTCAGAATGACTGAAATTTTCACTGAAAAGTAAAAGCTATTTCTTCATGTTCTTTCTTTTCTTACTTTTTTCTAATAACTAAGTTGTAAACTACATTTGAATTTATTTTTGAGAATATAATGAGGCACAATTAATATATCTTCAGTAAGAGGAAGACTGCCTTTTTTAAAAAGTTCTCTAAATGTTCCTATGCTTCCCAGTTTGTTGATTTCTTTTTAATAAATTCTTTCTTTTATTCTGCCCATCCTTTCTGGAATAAAGATGTATTGATAACATATTTGATTGTCTGCACTGCTTGAACTTTGACATCTTATCACAATTTAGTGACACATGAGCAAGGTAGAATCTAAGAGGAGATATTCGTGCATGTCCTGGAAAAGTGTAGACTGAGACAAACAATTGCTTCAGGATGTATATCTTGTTCATGTTGCTTTTTCTGTCTAACAATTTGTTTTGGTCTAACATTAATGAAAACATGCCCAGACTGGTACATAAGGAAACTCTAAGACTGTGGACACCAACTGGTACTGGTATTTCACATTGTACCTTCTCAAAGAGATAGGATATAAAACCACATGATTGAATCTGTAGTATTGGAGTCAATCAGCCAATAACTTGAGGATGAATTAACTGTCCACTTTCAGTAAAAAAAGAATCTTTTCACACTTTCCTTGGTGTTAAGTATGTTAAGGCAAGTGCCACAGATGCAGTTTCTGTTGTCTAGACTGCATGTTTGAGATATCCAGTTATTTGCATTATTACTAATATCTACATAAATACATTTACTCTCTTGCTAACAGGACATGCCATAGGAATGGGAACTGGTGTTTGACTGGCTCTAGACCTGCAGGCTGGCTGCCCAAAACTACACATAACTCAGCTAGTGGGAAGAAACCGTTTGATTATGAGCAACAGTTGAACACTAAGCATCACCCTTGTTATGCTTGTATTGTTTAGAAACCAGAGTGGCAACAGATCAAAACAGAAATCCATAACTTGAAGAAACAACATGTTATTTTGATAGCTCTTGTTTTAAGAATGCAAGCACATACCAGCTTGATTTTAAACATGTTGTTTTAAAACTATAACAGTTGAATGAGACCTTCTCTGGACAAGCTTTTTGTATTAGCTGTCAGTTCCTTGACTTCTGTTTATTCCCAAAAAATACTAAAGGACATGTATCCTTAATCTTTCACGGCCAAGTAGTTGTTAAACTGAAACGTCCAATACATGAGTCTGATCCTTCTGATTAAATTTTGCCATTATTGCAAAGCTGTGTTATTCAGCTCAAATGGCACAAACAGAAGATTTGTTGTGTAAACTATGGAATCTCCATAGATTAGAAATCAAAATATTAAAGGTAACATTCACTATAAGCTCCTATGTTTTCTGAGTATGAGATTTCAGTGGGGAAAAGAAGCAATGCTGAAAATACCACCTCAAACTACTTCATCATTCTACTTGAAACCTTTTATTTTTAAAGCAATTCATGGACATATTATAAACTGCTGCCTTATTGCTTCCCCCTCTCAGTCTGGCTTTGCCTTCTATTCCATTGCAGTATTTCCTTTCTGTCCATGACATCATCTTAACCCTCACTAGGGGAAGGGGGAAAAGACACAGAGAGAGAAAGGAAAAAAAGAACCAAACCACAAAAAACACTTCCTTGGCAACAGAAATACCTTTAAGTGTAACATAATTACAATCTCTCTGCCCTTTCTCCCCCCTCTGAGACTATTCAGCAAACCCTACAACATACACTTAAATCTTCAACTTCTTAGAGACACTACACGCAGATGGGAAAGATTTGATTAAAATTACAGTGCTTTAGGTTCAACTTCACCTATTAAAAAAAAAAAAGGATCTGATGCTGGACTTTTTTCCCTTAGAAATAACTAGGCCACAGTAATTACAGGCAGAGCCCTGCTGTGCACCATGAATAGGATCCCTGGGGTGGTATTTTCCTGTAACCTGTCTATGCAGGGCTGTTGACATCAACATGAATGATAACTATGCCAGGCTTCCTTTTTTTTTGTTTGTTTTACCTTTTGTATTATTATTATTAATATTATTATTATTATTATTCTTTTTATGCCTTAGAAAAAAGAAGGGGAGGAGAAAGAAAATAAGTTCTAAGTGTTGTGATTTACATTTTTTGTGTCAAGGATGCTTTTTTGTACTTTTCTATACATCTGAATATATCTATATATCTGAATATAACTATACATCTGAATATTCTATACATTTGTATATATCAATACATATTTTCTTAGATTAACTTTCTTGAAGTTGAATTTTGGCCCTCAAAAAATAAAGAGACCAACATGAGGCAAGTAATAGAGCACATAACATTAGACACTGTGAAAGTTTAAATTTTAGCATTTTTCCCAGAATCCAAAGTAAGTGGGAGGTTTCATTTTTGAGCACTGACCCACTTTTGGACAATTGACTCATATGACTAGATACTGTCCACCAAATTAATTTTATTTGGATTTCATGTCATATTAGACAGATATATTTTGTTATTGTTTCAGCTGATAAAAGTCCTGAGTTACTCAGCAAAAGTTTTACTTTGCATTATATTGCACTGTCAAAATGGAGACTAGAATTATAGCTCATGGCACACCTCAGGCATCAAACAGAATCCATTGAAAGTGTATTGCAAGAGAATATCTATATAAGAAAGGTGAGGAAACAGCAATACACAATATTGTCAATATGTTAAGACATAAAGAAAAGGTCTAAAGAAAAGTAACTTAAAGTTAGGTTGAGCTCTGATCATAACCAAAAGTGCATAAAGGATACTCACATGGAATTATAAGAAGATGTATTGTCTGTAAGTCTTCCAAAAATGGCAGAAGTTAAAGGATGAAAAAGGAGAATAACAGCAGGAGTTGGAATGGAATACATGTAGTATTTGTTGGAAGAAGCAGACAAAAGGCAGCAAGGAAAAAGTCCTTCCCTTCTCTTTACTGAGTGCTTGAGAAAGAAATATAAAGCACTAAACTGACCAGGAGAGAACCTCACCAAGCTAAAATGAAGCTCAGACTCCGCTAATAATGGAAAATTGAGGGACCTCTCGCATTTTGTCCTCACCTCTACATTCTAGAAGAGCCTTCATGGTTTGGTAGTCTGAGAAAAAGGCTAAATAAGTGAATCTTTTAACTGACTCTTGACTAATATTTGCCTTGAAAGTATCTACTCCTAGCTTTTGTAAGTAAATCTGTCTGTGAAGGAGTCTGTCTCAAAATCAATTGTTAAAATGAGTATAGGTAGCTCAGGATAATGTGGGAGATATAACCCATTCCCTGACAAAAATCTTTACCCTGTCCCAGGAGGATCCTGGAGTAGAAGAGAATCAGGACTAGTACAGCAGCTGAGTAATTGGCTTTTGCAGATATCAAACAAACAAACAAAGTTTTTTTGCACTGAGAATCCTCTGAGAATGCTAATAGTCAACTGGTTCATAGTACGATATCTCAGAAGCTTGAGAAGGAATCATGAATTGGTCTCAGTTAGAGCTACTGATTGAGAAATGACAAATAGACTAAGCCTTGACTATGCTGGTCCATGAAAGTCTGGAGCTGCTAATGTTTGGTGTAAAAACATAACATGCAGCCAAACAAGGGGATACAGAAAGAGGAATGACATGTTCAAAGCAAAGGCCTGAGAAAATGATCTTTTCATTAGAACTGTGAATGGATAAGAGCACAGCCTGGCTGCATTTGTCAAGATTTGAGAAAAGGATGTTGCAGTGATCAAGATGAAAGATATTGCTTAGATGAATGGGTTGCAGAAAGAATCTCAGCATGACTTGAGGGTTTCACTTTAAGGGCATAGACAGAGGGCTCCTTATACAGGAGTTCTGACTTTATGGGCCTGAGTGGTGGACAAGCTGTGAATATTGTCCACAGCGACTGGGAAAAATTGGGAGAAACACCTCTTTCTCTCCACATTAAGCTTGAGATTATTTATATCTGCACAGAGATGTGTGTGAGAGAGGCTTAGATTTTACTTTGAACAGAGACAGACTTCTAAGGGAAACAGTAATGCATAAGACATCTGAGATCTTGGAGCTCAGCCATGAAGGGATGCTGTTGGAAGGCTGCAAAAAATCCAATGCTATAAATGCAGAAACTCAATTGTTTTTTATTTCCTATAACCATGATAAATATGAGACTTACTATTCTGAAAAGCTAAAATAAGGAAAAGGTGACAGGATTGCTATGGGAATTATAGTATCAGCAGTTAAAGAATGAAACTTATGTTTGTTAGAGGTGATGTGTGAAATTCTTTGCTGCCTTCCAGGAACAGAGGGGTTGTAGAGCAGGGTGGAGTACTTGGGTGAGGCTTAATTCCCTATGTGCTTCTCATGTGGAATAGAGATTAATGTTTAAGACATTTCCTCTCTAATTATTGAAAGGGAGGGGCCTGAGAGAGCCATGCTTGGAAGTCTTGTGGGAGGGAGCTCACCTTCAGGCAACTGAGGTGCCACTGCTTTCTCACGTGGAGCAGCCATAAATCCAATCTGAACAGTTCTGCCTTGTGCTTATGACTCATATTCTCCATTTGGTGTTTTGTTCCATTCGCCTTGTACTTCCGTGAAGTCTTTTGTTACTGTTTTTATTTTCTATTTGTTGTCCTAAGTTCCATTCTTCAGTAGTATCATTGTGCCTTTTTCTGTCTGAGATTGTTCAACTCTCCTCTTCCTTGGTTCCTCATTTTCTTCAGTGGCTATTCCTTTTGCTGTCTGGCAATTGAACATTGTATCAGATTCTAACAGGGCAGGACCATTTTCTGCCTTTTTGTTAGCTGAAAGAGTGACTTCTGCACTTTGAGGCAATTGACATATGCAAGGAAACACTTCTGCAGGGTGGGACTTCTCCCCTCCTTCACCCTTCTCAGCTCCCCCAGCTTCTGTCCAACCCTCCTTCCTTAGTTCATTGCTGTAATTCAAATGTGCCTGGCAGTGAAAAAGCTACTCCTGCAGCTCTTGGACTTTGTTCTTATTTATTTATTTATTTATTTATTTATTTCATGCTAAATGCAGAACATAACCTGTCATGTCATAGCTTGCCCTTCTGACTGTTGAAAACGATCTGGGCTCACAATACACCTCCTTTAACAGAAAGTCCTCAGCACAGTTAAGATACCTTTCATCTGCTCACCTTCTCTGGTGGTTTTGCAAGAAATTTGCTTGCCAAGGCTGGGTTTTCCCAAGCTCTCTCACAGTTCTTATGATAATAGTTTTGTGTATACTGTGGAGTGATGCTGAGCTGATCCAGTCATATTTAGTTCACATTAATCACACCCTTTTACTCAAAATAGTATAGCTCTAATCTGAACCAATTAAGCTGGCGATGTTTATACAGACAGATTAATATAGCTCAGAAAAGCACAACCTTTGTCCATAGAAATATCTTAAGACAATGAGTTTTATTCACATGGATTTATAGAAAGGTGAGTTTTAGATGTAGGCATCTAATTGTAAATTCGAAATCAACAGGAAAATAGACTTGTGCAGACAGAGAAATTTCAGCTGCATACACGAAGATGTAAAGAGGAAATTATCTCAGTTTAGAGTGGATGCTTGAGAATATACAGGGAATTAAGGATAGCATCCACAAAATGAAGAGATAAATAGACTGAGAGGTAAAGCAGAAAAAACCAAACAACTTTGCTTGTATTTAAAAATACATTTTCTCCTTCATGCATCATGCTGACTAAAAAACCAAAGAAGCAAATCTTTCTTTGATTTCTCAAGTTATAGTGGAGACAAATATTCTTTTTTATATTTGGAATTTATAGCTGCAGTACAACCTCACCATGAAAAAATTCCTGAACTGTCTGTATCTCTAGGATACAATTTTTAGTTCAGAGAACAGATGAACAAGATGAAATTATTTATAGTATTTGTACCATAATATACTTATGATGCCTGACAATAATTGGTATTAGATCAGCTATCAATTTGTAATTAATTAGAAATTCAGTTAATTTTTAAATTAATTAGATATAACTTAGGTATTATTACAGTAGGTATTAGATGCATTCAAATTCAGCTCAAAGAGCCAAAGTGTTCAGAATAAGACCTGTTTGCAATGAACTGTCATACAGTGTTAGTCCATTATTATTTGGAATGAACCTGATTATCTCAGAAATTTGCTTTAAAGTCAAACACTTCAGCCCATAGGACCCTAATGTGGTCAACAGGGAGAGAACAGGAAAGGCCGCTATGCCCCAGTACCTAAACTCCTGGAAAAGGAAAGAACTGGAGGAAATTACACGTGCTCCAAGCTACAAGGAAAGGCAAAAAATTCCTGGTATCCTTACCCATTTGAGTTATTCAAGAAAGCTATATCAATCAGACATCTGTAAATGAAAATTCACCTTAGATATATATTATCTTGTGTGCTTGTCTGCTGTCATAGACAGTCTGTGCTGATTCAGAACAAGGCAGAGCTGAGAACTTGTGCATTTAGAAGAAATAAATCTTTTCCAACCAACCAAAGCCCTGAAATATGGGTTTTGATATTACTGCTTGTCTGAATGCAGAATTTGTAGTAATTTAAGAGAACTCTTTTATGAAACGTGCAGATGTAACACTCAAAACAAACTCACCTACTTCTTCTCTGTATCCTGCTGGGATTTAGAGATGCAGTCCACATACTTTGCTCAGCAAATGGTTGTTTCCACTTGAAACCTCCAAACAGGTGAATTAAAACATTTCCCCCATCAGGGAACTAATGGGCCTGAAGGACCTTTCCCAGCTCTCCCCAGGACTCCCCCACTCTTTTCTCAGCCCAGGACTCCCCCACTCTTTTCTCAGCTCAGGACTCCATTTCATCCCCCTGGAGCCAACAAACCCTGACCAGTCATGCCACAGCAGAGCTGATCTCCAGCTCTCTGCAGTCATGTCCTGTCCCAGCCATGGGTCCCACCGAGCCACCTGTGGGCCACGTCCCAACCCAACTTCAGTCTGTGCCCAGGGAGGTGCCAAATGCTGGGTGCTGGTGCTGCCACCTCTGCCCCTTCTGCTGCCCTGCCCCTGGTTGGAACAGGCTCCCCAGGAAAGTAGTCACAGCACCAAGCCTGAGAGTTCAAGAAGTGTTTGGACAATACTCTCAGGCACATGGATGTTCCTGTGCAGGGCCAGGAGTTAGACTCAGTGATCCTTTTGGGTCCCTTCCAACTTGGCATATTCTGTGATTCTGAAATTTTCACAGCATTATACACATCAAAAAATACCTTGTGTTGTGGTGGTTGTATGTCTTCTCTGAGCACTCTGTTGAATTTCTCACACAGTGCTGATCAGAAAGTTTTTCAAGTAAATGGTTGCATTACAGCTGGTTGGTAGGGGTGTTGTTCACCACCAGGATTAAATGATACTCAGTCTGGTGAATAGAAATCCTTTGCTTTACAAATGAAAATGTGGATTTTTGCACATAAGATGTATTTATTAACTCAGTACGGTGAGAGTGAAGAGTCCTATGAATGTCCCCATTTTTTGAAAATGAGATATAAGTAAATTTGAATTTGATTTGTTTCTAATGAGTTTAACTCAAGGGAAAATGAAGTAGGCTTGAATGTGGTGCTTCATGACTGAGTACTAAGAACTTATGCAGCTGGATTCAGTATAAAAATAGTATGAACCCATTTTACATTGCATGCAGAAGTTTTTGCACAACTTTATGCAAAGTAACTTTTTATTATACTACAGTTCTGTGCAGTTTACTCTGTAATAGTGCTTTCAGGTAAGAGCTTAAAATTGGAGGTCATGTTTTCTCCTCATGAATATTAAATATCTCAGGATTATTTTCATACCCATACAGATTCATAGCATGCCCTTGAGCAGAGCTATCTTTTCACCAGGTCTGGGTAGTTCTGCACGCCTGCGCAATCAAATGAGTCCCTGTAAGTTGAGACAAAGCTTTGAAAACAAGTCAAATTAGAGACATGATATAAATGTACAAGAGTACCTTTGAAGAGTGGAAAATCCACTGCAAAAATGTTTGCAGAGGATAAATCTCTTGGATTCTGTGAATCCTCTCTTCTCACTATTGTTATGCAGTGGAGTTCTGTACCCTTGGACACATCCCTGCTCATGAACAGGTTATGTTATATCTCATAATTCCTATCTTCTCCTCTCACGTTTCCAGTAAAGATTATCTTCTGTGCTTCTGTGGTTACATTTTAGTGAATCCCAGGGTTAAATATGGGGATTGTACTTGGATATTCTCCCATTCCTTGCTCTGCAAAGAATTTTATTTCATTCTGGGGTTCCTTTCCATAGAAGCTGCGCTAACAGGGAGCCCTATTCAGGCTAAACTCCTTCCTTTATAAGCAAGTATGCGAGAGTTGACACTAGAGAAGGAAAATGGGCTCCTCTTCTTCTATACTACAGGCATTTACAAAAAAGAGGGGTGTGACCCCTGCTGCATCTCTTGTTCTTTAACCTGAGTTTTCTGTAGTCATTCTTACTCTTCTTCTTGTCATAGTGCAGTTAAAGGAGAGGGACATGAGTCACAAGATTTGGGTCTGGATGAACTGGACTGGCTCTAGAGCCATGATCTGAGGAATTCTGAAGACACTTTTAAACTTAAATAAAAAGACTCTTCTGTCTCTTTACATAGTAGGGCAAAATGAATAATTGTAGCAGAAAGAAAAAAACACTTTCTGCAGAATGATTTTCTTTATAAATTCTGTAGAGAACTATACTATATTGTTTGCCACTGGAGTAGATTGGCTGCAGTCTCCATCTGAGATAAATTAAAAAATGCTGTATTTTAGGGTATTTGTAAATGTATCTTAGATGTTGTCATGATTTTGGCTGGGAGAGAGTTAATTTTCTTCCTAATAGCTGGAACAGTGCTCTGTTTTCAATTTAGGATAATAATGTTGATAACACATATGTTTTAGTCACTGCTGAGCAGTGCTGTTGTTACCTCAACCCATGAGTTTTCCTCCTTTTCCCCTTTTGATCCTCTCTCCCATCCCACCTGCAGGGAGTGAGCGAGTGGCCGTGTGGTGCTTAGTTGCAGACTGGGGTTAAACCACCACAGATATACTTGTCGCTGTTGTCTGGGATGGAATCTTCACCAGCTCTCTGCATCTCAGCAAATTTTGCAACTCTGACCTAAAAGCACCTTCTGTAATGTATGCATATATTTCTCTTATCCCCTCTTTGCCAACTGAATCTAATAGTTGCAACATATTAGTATGCATTTTGTTTGTATACAGTCAGCTGCCTATGAACATATATATACACAGAAAGTATTTGGTAGCTTTGCGACCTTGAGATATGAGTAATTCATCATTGACTAGCCTAAGAATACACATCCTGATATGTTTTATTCATATCCCTATATGTGTGTGTAAATATACACATATATGCAAGTAAATATTCATTTTGTACATATTACACATTATAATGAGTGTGCCTTATCATTTGAAAAATGAAAGGTAGTGAGAAAAATTCCTGCAAATGACTTACTATTTTCTCCTTTGATACCTTTCCAAATTGGTGTTTCCATCTCATTGTTTTTGTATTTGTTTTTAACTTTATTTAAAAGATTTTAAAATGGGGTATTATTTAACAAAGAGGAAAACTTTACCACTTTCTCATGTAAAGCTAATGTGACAATAAAACTGTCAACAAGGAGGCGAGATCCATCTCACAAAAGTCTTGAAACCTCTAAGTGGAATTTGCATAAAATAGTTCTGGTATTATTATTCACTGTTCTTTCAGTGACAGATATGTCAAGGCCTTAAAACCTAAAAGAACAATTATGCTATTGTATCTCTCGGAGGATTCAAGGGGTGTGTCTTTGGTGAAAAAGTGCTATTAGAGCTTTGAAAAGCAGTAAAAAGACAGCCCAAGGGGCTCTTTAGCTAGTCATTTTAAAAAGAATGCCTGGGCTTTAAGTGTCTTAAAGTACATTTATTCAACTCTTACTTTGTGCTTTAAAAAAACTACTAATAATTAATGGCTGTAACATTTTTTTAACATTTGCATTAGCTATAAATAAAAACTCTTGATAAGCCTTTATTGATTAACTTAAATAGTGATTCTCTCATGAATGTTTCTGTATTTCTGTCAAGCATATTGCAAAGAATTATACATAAGCTTTTTGGTTAAGCTAATATTGAGGAAATCATTGAACAATTATAGACCAAAACAGGAACTAATCAGTAAATCCATTACTTGAACAAGTAATGTTATGTAGCTTAACATAACATGTCTGATATTAAAAATGAGAGATTGATAAGTAATGTATCATTATAGCTGGATGTGCCATAGAAGACAGAAATCTAAATGTAATTTTATATTAAGCATGTTCATGATTTTAACTTTAGACTTGTTGGATTTGGGATAAAAATATATATATATTTTGTAGTTCTCACTAGAGAACAAGTTGGAACAAGCCTCTAAAGTACAAAATCACTAAGCAAAGAAAGAACATGTAAAATAGGTATAAAAAATGGATAGTTTTCAAGAATATGAAGCAAAGAGTCACCAAAAAGAATTTAAATAGGGAAAATGAAGACCTGAATTAGCAAACTTTAATTGTTGTCGACACTAGCCAGCTAATAAATGTATTTTAGAGTAAGACCAAAAATAGTATGAAATTAATTTATTTCATACCCTTCATTGTAGAAAAGTGTAATTATGAACTTGGCAGCCAGGTGCTAGATTGGCCAGAGACCAGGTTAATATACAGTATTTGATTATAAAATGATTCATTATAAATATGGCAGGTCTATCTCTTTCTTATCAGGATTGTCATATATCAATATAAAGTAAATGAGGAAAAAGTGCTGGCCTTAGCCAGCTATTTTTGTTATAAGAGCATATACTGCTTTTACATATAGAGTACACTGAGTTGATATTCAGTTTCCACAGTAATAGTCTTTATAGCTACTGGTGATACACTGAAACTCTTAGAGCAGTCTGTTTAAAACAGAGAAAACAGATTAAATTATTACCCTGTAAATTTTACAGAGACAGAATACAGAACACTTGCAGTAAAATTCTTATAAATAGGATCACAAGTCAGTAACTTTATCTTAATATTCTTTAGATATTCTATATGCTAACTATAGAAAATAAAACCAAAGTAATGTTCGCTATTTGGAAAAATTAAGCTCTAAAATTTTTCATGGTGACCACTCAGAGTGTGAGTGGTTAAAAAGTCTGATGAGATGTATAAATAAGATTATGTCCATATAATTTCAATTTTGTCATGCCAATATTAAGGTAAAGCCCGTATCAGTTGTTTTCTGATTCTCAATATTAATCTACTTTTTATGTGATATTCACTTAGTGCTTAAGTACCTATTCTAATTGAATTTAGTAGGAATCTTGTAAGATGCAGTATGCAGTTATGCAGGACTCAGGTTTTGCACCATACAGTTCTCTTTGCATTTACATTGCTGAAAGTTTTTTCATCTTATATGCATGTAGAATCAGGACTTTTGTTTTCTGATTTTGGTCACATGTTTTCTGTATTTGTGTAAAAGTGTATTTGTGCATAGATATGAAAGTATAGCTCTGCTTCCATATTAGACCTTAATTTATTGCAACATTTTGATGCTGACACTTGAGCCAACATGCATTTTATCATACTATTAGGTGATTTAGGATTCTGAAAAAATATATTATGCAAGTGTGGATGGATAGCACTTTATAAACATAAGACTGAGCCATGCCTCTTTTCTGTCCTTGAATTTTAGGATTGTCATTGACTTTGCATGAAAAATTCTCCTTAGCCTTCCTCAGTGTACAGTAGTGTTGTCTTTTAAAGATTAGGATTTATAAAGCAGAATATAATTGTCAGATTTTAAAATACAGTTAGGCTTTCTTTCCAGCTGCATTCTTTGTTAAAAGCTGCTTAAATTCCCATATATTTAATGATGTCTTTTTAATGACTTTTTCTGATTTAAACCCTTTCTCCATAATTTAATTTTTCTTCTCCCTTTCTTTTTATCTCCAGCTAATGTAAGAGCTTTCTGACAGGACCATATTTAATTAAGGAAACAGGCCAAATTCTGCCCTCAGTTAAAACTCATTCAGCTTCAAATTTGATGGGCAATGTGGAGATGGAGACCAAGGTGTCATTTGTCCTGGCTGATAGATTTTGTAAAGCCGCAGGCAACAAGCTGGGTCAGAATGGGGCAGTGGTCAAGCACAGACCTTTCTCTGAAAATCCTCAGTGACAAAGCAGGAGGGGAAGCACTTGTAGTTTTTGCTGAATGCTTGATGCAAAAGTAGTCTCGCAATCTCTATTCTTACCCCAGCATTTTTACCAGCCTTTGCTGTACTTTTTCATATAGGCATTTTCATATAGTGCATTAGAAGAATGCACTGACAAGGAATTTAAAGAAAAATAGGGCAGTGTCCTCGCTATTTGGCTAAAAAGGTAGCAAGGAGGAGACCATTATTAGTGAATCCGAAAAACCGGGTATGACAGACTGCCCAGAGACTTTTGATCTTTTGAGCAGCAAGGTATTTATTTGCAGCG
>JAWWLV010000179.1:50595970-50630947 GCA_035041135.1 Platyrinchus mystaceus
AGTTCAATTTATTACCTCTAGGCCTATTACATGTTCTTTCTAAGCTTTGGTCCAGTTAGTAGAACAGAACATCATGTGTAGTTTTGTATGTTTGTATCTTATCATCAGACCCGGATTTCTTTAGTTAACTCTCTTGGGTCTGGTTCCCTGTTTCATTAGTTTGACAGAGAAATAGGGAGTCAGCTCGAATTGCTGCCAGAGTGGTGGGGAGGAGGTTCAGTTATTATAACAGTCAACTTCAGTAAATAAGCAGAACAAAGCTCTGAAATGGGGGGAAGGAGCTAAAATGTCATAGTCAGGGGACTGTTGGATTCAAGGTGTGGGAAAGATACATCAGGTCAGAATGAAAGGCAAAGCAGATGTTCCTTAGTTGTAGAGGATTGTACAGAGAAGAAGGTAATATGAATATGTGGGAGGCTAGAAAGGAAGAGCCATAGTGGATAAGGTAGTTGGGGTAAAAGCAGAAGACAATGGCCTGGACAAGTGTTTCAGAGACATGGTCAGAAAGAAACATCTGACTATTGAAGACACAACTCAAGGAGAAAGGGCAGAATGTGGATACAGGCTGCTTATAGGGGAAAAAATTGAAAGGAAAGAAACCAAAGAACCTACTGAACTGTGGGCCCAATCAAGAGAAAAGGTGATGGTTTTCTTATACACAGTGAATGATGTCAGCATAAGAGGCACTCACAATAGCATTTCTGAAATGTGACAGTGCTAATGGGTTTGCAGCCGTATGACTCAGAGAAGTTGTCCCATTTCTTTTACTGAAAGAAGATGGACTTATCTAGATGACAGAAATAGCTATTGTCCCAGATGTACCATACTTGCTCCCACAGAATTCTTTAGGAATGACTCTTTCAGGCATAGCAGTTCTGTTCTCTAGAAGAAAAGTCTTCCTTTCTCTAAAAGTCTCTAGAAGTCAACACACATCTTTTGAATCGTGCATATATAAGTACAGAATTTTTCCCTGTCTGTGTAGTAGTCTGCTTACCATTTGATATAACCTCTTGTGTTAGCACAAGAAGCACATATGGCAGAATGCTTCTCTCAGCCCCTTAATACCCAGTTCTTTTAACCAAAGGAAAACTGCAAGAAATATTAGTTAATATTCAGATTACTGTCCAGATTACTACACTATGAAACATTGGCTTGAATCTTGTAGCATCTTGATGTGAATGAGGTATTTACATTGTGGAATGTGTATTAAATATTTAAGATGTGTGTCAGATTACTAGTTTTGGAGCTTTGGGGACAGGGACTATTACTTACTGTATGTAATGAACAACACTAAATACAAGAGGGTCTTGACCTGCTGGTCCTCCAGGAGATGCTGCAACAAATAATAGTAGTCAGGGAACAGTCTGTCATTCTAACACATCACTGTTACTCCTGTAGTTCAAAGTGAAATGGAAGAATCATCTTGACAGTACTAGTAGTCCTGGTCTTTGGTGGTTGATATTACAGTGAATTCAGTAAAAGGTACTATGTCAAGACCTCACCCTGGCAGGGGTCTAATGACTTTCTAAAGAAAGGACTGCAGGTGCACTCCAGGTCTTGGCGTCCTTTGCCACGAACCCTTATTCAAATACATTCATGTACACATACCCCTACTGTGTATGGGACACAACACTTGATCATTTGTGGGAAGAAATCTGTGGGTAATCTGAACTCTGTGATAATATCATCACTCTAAAGAGGGAGAGTAGCTAAATAGTAATACTAAAGTGAAGCTGAGAACGTTGTGGCACACTAAATATTGTGCTGTGCTTCTTTGTGCAATCTTCTGCTCTGTCCCTCATGAAATAGATTAGCCTCATATGGCATGTTTTGGACTTGCTATGCCTCTCTTCAGATATTCTTTAGAGAGTTGGGTGGCCTGACCTGCATGTTTGGTTGATGTGGGAGCTGGAGCTGCTCTCTACCATTCAACGAGAACACTTTTCTTCCTCCCATCAAAATGAAAGAAAAAAACATACTGCTGTGCTTATGGGGCCAACTGTGGGTCTAAGATCAAATTATGATGCACTAGCAGTGCCTCAGAAGAACCCTGGAATTGGTGCTATCTCCCAAAAGGAGTACAAAGGGAAGGTGAGGAGTTAAAAATGGAACGAGAACAGGCCCCCAAATGTGCCGCCTTCTAATCCAACTGAGACCTTACCCAAGGAGTTTAGTAGCATATCTTAACTTGGCGGTATCTTAATTCTTTCTGGGTGTCAGTATTTTCAATAATTCAGATGGTGTCACCTGTTGTTAATCTATGCCTCCTTTGACAATCAGGATTCTGACATTGTTTGTGGGTGGGTAACAAGAGATTCAGTACCTGAAAAATTTCATTGTATTCCCTGCTGTTCCAAATCTGAAGAAGGGCTTGCATGCCTGAAAGCTCATCTGTTCTTTTCTAACTATGTCAGTTGGTTTAACAAATGCTATCACCTTTCTGTACTAACCCTGCCTCAAGTCCATTGCTCATTGCACTGTGCTTTTTCCTCAATTACCCTTAAACACAACTCTTTCCTGTTCAGCATTATACTTTTTTGCTGTTTTTCTATTTTTCCTTCTATCATCCGTTTTCGTATATTTATTTTCCATATCTGTTGCCCAGTTTCATTTTAAAAGCCAGAACATAAAATACAAGTTTAAAAATTACACCTTTTGACTATGCTGGTTGTACTATCTTGGCCTGAGTTACCTTTCCCACCTATAAGGTTTTTTCCCTTTTGATCCATTAATCTTCTCCTTTGAAGGCTTCAACATTCTCCTAATAGCATCCTGTTTCAATGGAAAACAAAACTGCAGGACAGACTTTAAAGAAAAGCTAGTTAGAGTAAGATTTGTCTTGACAAAAATGACAGTCTGAAGAAGTTTGTTCTAACAGAATTTTCATCTCACAATTTGGAGGAAAAAGTACTTTGAAAATTTCCAGAGGAGAACAAAAATCATTCAGGAAGGTAAATGTGGAAGTATATTTTACTTTTTTTTAATCTGAGTTATTGAGGCAGCATTCTATTACTAATCTAGGAATCCACAGAAATTACCCAATCCACAATTACTTGTCTATTATTATGTTCCAATGCACTATGCAAATACTTAACTAAAAAATGTTTCATATGGACTGAAGATAGGAGTGTGCAACAACTTTTATAGCTGGAGACCATTCTTTAATTATCAAAATAGAAATTAGGATTTTACATTTGAAATTACAAAAAATCACATTCCAGGAATCTAAACACTTTCTTTTGGAAAGTAATGTCATTTGTCCCCCTTATATTCCTTTAATCTCTGATATGTTAGATCTTATTTTATTGTATCAAGGGCTTTTTATAAGAATACTTTTTCTGCAAATATGACTAGGAATTCTTAAGTCTGCAATTCCTCTATTCTGTGATCCTGCTACTGCTATATTGCTTAAATTGCAATGTTTCCTGTAAAACAAATATATTCTGTAATTTTGTGACTTTTCTGGAGCATAAAGATTTTGTCTTTTCTCTCCTGAGCTTCTGGGACAAGCAAAGTGGGAGATATATTTTATTATTTTTTCTGAGGTTTGGAAGTTCTTTCTGTTTCTTGCTGATAATATTTGTAAGCCTATGACTTGCTATATGGCTTTGGTGGGAGTACGATAGATTGTAGCTCACTCCATCCATTCTGTCAATCTTCAGCATTGATTTTGAGAAATTTCCTTCCTATTTTTTAGGTGATGGTGCATCCTGCCTATCTTCTGAAATGTTAGTGTTTTGAAGAACTTGTTGGCAATACATCAACTTACATGGCCACTAGAAGTCTTGGTTTCCCTACCTGCTTTGTTGCAGCAACATCTGTTATTCAAGAAGACAGAGAATCAAGAGGAGGAGCTTACCAAGGGAGCCTTGAGGACAGTCTCTGCAGGTCAGCTTTAGGCGTATTATTTTGGTAAGGTCTTAATTTCTGTAGGGAAAAATCAGTTAAGAATTGGAATAGGGTAGGACAAGTTATTTTGTTAGCATTTTTGATGCAGTCACTGAAGAATGACAGCTTTCTGAGAAGACTGGAGGCAGAAAGAACATTTATTACTGTCTTTCTGGTGAGGAATGAAGACAAGGAAAAAGAGGCAGGTATTTGAATTTACATATAAAGATATAAAAAAATGGCAAAAAGAGTGAGTTTTCATTGTAACACACATTTCATTTTCTATTTTCTCCTCATACCCTTTGTCTTTTTGAAGAACGAATGATGAGGGTTTAGAGAGTTAACTTTTATCCCAGTCTTTCATCAAAGTGACTAGTAATTCAGATGTAGTTTTACATACAAGTCAATTGCATTTTCAATACACCCTTGAAAAACTTCCTGATTATTCTTTCCTGTCTCAGAATTATTCTTACCCCGACTCCGCAAGACATCACAGAGAAGTTAATATAGAAATGACCTGTTGGTAGATTTCTAAAGATCTGTCAAATCAGGCCCATAACGAAAGCAAATGTTAAGTAATACTGCAGCCTATCACTTCCCCATCATACTGGAAATATCCGTCAATAGTGTACTGAAAAAGAGTTATTCAAACCAAGTTGTAGCAGTAAACAATACTGCAGCAAAAACAGTATTATAAAATTTTGTGTGACCTTTTGAGAAAAGTAATAATTTCATGGGGATTTCTAGGAAAAAGTACCAATTTCATGCAATTTCAGGGGAAGGTAGATTGGAAGGCTTTACTTGGGAAGTATAAAAGCTGTAATGACTGTAAAAGATATACAAGCCTAATAATCATGAAAGCAACACTCTTTTACTAGTGTATATTAATCGCCTCATATCATGCTGGCAAAATGTAGAAACATGATGTTTTAACACAAGTATGATGAAATGCAGCTTTACATTAATTTCCAAACAGTTCTAAAAATGACTTCTTAAATCAATGTCTTGTGGAGTTCTCTGGGGGCTCAAATAGTTCTGCCTCCTTATTGTAGCCTAGAAGTATCAAGGTCATCCTGAGTTTAGATGTCTAGCCAATGCAAATAAACAAGTGTGGTTGATTATTTGAACAGATTCTATGAGGCTGAGCCTTCTGCTATTGCTGCTTCTCTTTTTACTCTGAGGTTTATGGGAGCATGGGCAGAGAACACTGTATGAAAACAGCACATTCAGCCAGTAGTGGAAACAGTTTAGTGTTGAATTTGAAATGAACATAAAATAAAAGATGAGAAAAGTCAGAATTTAAATTTTAAGTTATTTATTTGACTTATCTGCTATAATGCAATCAGTGAGAGCTGTGAAAAACATACCATGTATCCTTCAAAAGGGCAGAAAGTCTGGAATTTGGATTTGTCCATTTCCAAAATTTCATTCAATCTTTCTCTGTAAGTCTTGTCTGGTTCTAGTGGAGAATGCTAATAGCCAGACTGAAACTACCAAAAGAATACAGAGAACTTAATATAATTTTCACAAGAGAGGTAGTGATAGCTGTTCATATGTGGTATGAGCATTTTACCAGCCTTAGCAGTTTAATAACTGAGATTGACTCTGGGGCAGTGGTCAAATTCCAGGTATGTTTAGGCAACAGTTTGAGCCCCTTGGTCCAGATTGGGAAAGCTGCAGAGCAGTGTTTCAGCACCAACCTATTTAAATCTACAAAGTCTTATTCATGATGTTTGTCACCTTGCGATGCAGTTGCATGAGAATGAATGATGTTACATGTTATTAGCTTTGCTGAACTAAACCCAAAAACTTGTAGATTTATTTGCAATTGAAATAGCAGAATTACTGAAAGAGGGATGTTTACCATATCTGACATGGTGTCTCTCTTACTTTGAAATTTGCTGTTAAAGTTCCCTCATCTACATTTGCTGATTATTAATCTCTCTAAGTTTGTTTGAATTGGATTATAAATTGCCTAAAATAGCCACAAACTAAGAGAATCCTTATGGTTTTCTAACAGTTTCTCTGCAGAGTCACAAAAAAAAAAAAAAAAAAAGTTACAGTCAAAATGTGTGATCTCAGCTATCTTCAAAGTGGTTTGAAAAGCACTTCCAGAAGAATGAGGAGATGGACTATAACTTGAGTATAGCGTAGACAGAAATTGTACAGTGTCTCTCGTACAGAATGCTTAATAGAGAGATGACTATAGAGTTGTAACTTTGAAAGGCAGTTTTACTGACTTACAGAATACCTGTAAGTCCACCACAAAATTAAACTTTATCTCAGGGAAGTCCACTATGGTTTAGCAAGAGATCAAACAGTTCCATTGACAGTGCAGTGGGAGGTAAAGTATATATATACACACACACATGTATATATATATATATATATCTCTCAAAGGTTTATGTAGCTCTGATGAGACCCCCCCTAGGGAACTGGAAGAAACTGAATAGGTGATAAGGAGGGAGGGAGATGGGTGGGCAGTTATTGCGAGTCTAGAAGGAGGAGGCAGAACAAATTATTCTAATGGCAGTTTTTAGGAATACGTCTTGAATGCACAAGCTGATAGCAATAATTGAATGTGATAAAATCCTAGACAGTGAACTTTCTTTTAGCACAAACATGTCAAGACAAAAATATCAAGTCATGTAAAGACCCTCCACCCCCTTCCTGACATCATGGTTCAACATTAGTCATGGTTGGCAAACTTACCGAGAACTTACTGAAACAAAATAAAATAAAATAAAAAAACAAAACCACAAAAAAACCCCAAACAAAAAGCAAAACCATAAAAACAACAACAACAAAAAAACACAATGGGAAAAACTGTCACTTATTTTTCCACCGGTTGTAAGTGGAAGGACTTCCAGGGTGCATCTTTTTTGTAACTATTTAATGGAAAAGATAATATTACTGCAGTTCTAAAATCCTGGAAGTAATGGACAGTGTGGGTGAAAAGCCTAGCTAAGGCCATAGGCTAGCTCCTAAACACCACAAACCAACATGCTAAAACTATAGAAATAATTTAAAAGTTATACTTTCTTTGGCTTTCATGCTTATTGTTAGTGAAAACCCAAACCATTTCAAAATTTTGTCTGATGATGAAAGGAAATAGAGTGCTGAGAAGTCAACAAAACTCCCCTTAAATCACACTGAAATTTTGACAGTGCTTGAAAACTGTTCCTGCCTTCTTGCTCAAGTCTTGAGAGCCAGACTGTCCTCTCTGCACCCAGCACACTGTATATCTTCCTCCAGGATCCCAGCACAAATAGTTTCTAAGCCCATGGGTGAGGCTCTCTTTGGATTTGAATATGGAATTGCAGAGCATGATTTTGACCTAGATTCCTATGTGTGACAAAACTGTTATAAAAAAAATACCAGGGAGGGACAGAAAAATAATGAGTATCTTAACACCAAATAACTCCTTTAAAATCTGGAAGTAACAGGTGAGGTCACCAGCGAGGGAGCAAAGACAACCAGGGCCTTCTAAGGGTTTTGTAGTCATCTGGGTAATCATGTATATACTGTTTGATACAGTGAAATTGATGGCTACTGGTCACTGCAGACTTGACATACCAAAATGGTAGTGATATTATACCTGATGGGAAGTCAACACCCATCATCACTACAGGTCAGTGCTGATGAGCTCTGGCAAATGGCAGTGAAAAAGTTGAACACCATCAACTGCATTTAGCTCAAGGTAGAAGGGAGCAAACTACACCCACAACACAAGAAGAAAAACATATTTCCATTTAAATCTGCTATAGACAATTTTTCAGTGCTCGCAATATTAAACTGCGTGATATTTACTGAACATCAAGGTGCAGGATCTGTACTTCATTTCTGAGGCTTTAAAAAGTACATTTACAGGAAATAATGCCACTTCAGCCTCCTTCTTCCACCTCTCCGAAAACATAAAAATCCCACTAGCTTTCTTTTTGTATAACTTCATGTACATTGAGTTTTGTTTGTTAGACAGAATTAGATCCTTTGGCAAATGAATCATCTACCATGCCATATTTTTTCTTCCTTAAGAGGGTAGAGCCTAAGGCCCTGCATCAGATTTTACAGTACACAGTTTTTGAGGTTGTTGGAGTTTATAGTTCTCAAATTATAAAATAGTCAAGTGCAGTCATGAGGTGGAAAAGTGATGATGGATGACTATGATAAATGTACTTTAAAGAAAAATGCCCCAAGAAAGCTGTGCAGATGTATTCAGCTGGATAATATCAGATTTCCATGAAAAGAGTAGCCATTGATATGCTAGAAGATCCACTAATGGAATAGTAATTAGTGCAAGCTACTTGCGTCCTGTGCAAAGTCAACTTTCCCTTCTCAGAGATAAGTAAGTATTAGTATTTTAGTAAAGCTTGAAGCTTTGCTACTTTTACTTCAAAATGGAGTTTAAATTAAACTCTTTCTCAAATGATAATTGGAATTGCCTACTAGAGCTCTATTTGGAATGGTATCTGCTATTTATGTCACTTATGAGATGCTGAAATAAAATTTTGATGTGCAGTGGTGAGGCATGTTCAAGGACCCTGGACTTGGGCAGGTAGTAGCATGGACTGCAGGTTCAGCTGCTGTTTCTATCTGAAGTATCTGCATCAAAGTATCTCAGGTGGTTCACACTGAAGTCACTTTTGCATTTGCAATCTGGATGTACCCACTAAATAATGAAAGCACTGAGTGAAAATAAAGTAAAACAGTGATGTTGATGATTTATCCTGGAAATTTTTTTTTTCAGTCATAGGATTTTGATATTAGATTTTGGCCTAAAAATTGCCCTTGAAATCTAAGGCACTTTAGGATCTTCAAAAAACAAAAAGAAAACAGAACAATCTAGAGTGAGGATATTGTCCCCCACACTAGAGCTGCTCTTCTAGCAATAGATGTGTGGATGGCCTCATCCCCATTCAGGGCTATATATACAGGAATATATACTTAGGTCTTAGCTGTGCTGCTGCTGGCTGTAGTCTTTCTGGAGACTGTAGGCCACAGTATGAGTGCTGATGGCCAAACAAAAAGTAGTTGCAATGCATTCAGCAGAGGTCCATGTACAGCTGCTAGTTGAGAAATGGGTCCTGTTTGTCAGTACAGTATGAAGAACACAAATGCAATGTAGAAAATAGGGTTCTTTGGTGAAATGCCACTGCAAGCAGTGGAGTTTCTCTGATTTATAGAAGAGGAGCAGCTCAACTGTAATATTTTATTATTGCATATTAGTGGATAATTGAATATGAGGAAATTGTGCAAGTGTTAGATTTTTTTGTAACAGCAAAACAGGATTTTGCCAAACTTTTAATAAGTCATTCTTAGTGTGTAAATTCCATTTTTGCCAATGGGTGAATGTATAAAGCATGACTGAATCAATCATATAGTTTTTATTGTAAACTATTCAGTATTAGTTTTCAAAGCATTTTCTTTTGTTCACTACCCTGCTCAAATAGTAGGATTTGTAGCAATATTACTTGGTAAGAAAGGGTTAAGAAATGAAAGATAAAGAGCTCCAAGTGTCATTGTTTTATTGCCAGTAATGTTATGTCTCTGCTACAGTGTATAAAGAAAAGAAAAAATGCTGACAAGAAAAAAAAATCACACTTTAAAAAACTTTCCTGAGTCTAAGGAAGACACTTTTAAATTTGTGCCAGTTACAGTAATTAGTAAACTTGTTCTTAATAGTGTTGTTAAAATGTAATTTTTTCACACTTTCTCTGACTTTGACACTGCTGCTTTTTAAACTTCATTTTGCACTTTGTTCCATTGTTCTTTAATCTGCTGCACTTTGCATTTAGTATCACTGAAATTTCGCACTTACTATGTCAATAACATCTGGCAAAATTGCCACCTATTAAGAGTAAGTGTTCTTTTTTCTCCTGTGAGAAATGTGATGGTGTATTATATTGGTTTCCCTTGAGAGGCTAAGGAGACAATTTTAAAGCAGATAAATGCATTAAAGAAATAACCTGAACTACAAGAGAAGGTTAACGAAAGTCAGAAACTTTTTACTTTTTTTCACGCCCTTTTTTTTTTTAACTTTGATAAAACCATCTTGTACATGTGGGGAGTGAAAAAAAAATTCAGTTATGCAATGTTTTGTACATTTGGATGTATGTTACACTTCATAATGCTGCTGCAGGATACAATATGTTCTCATAGGCTTTTATCTACAACTGTATTTTTCTGCCCATGTTGGATACTTGTCAGTTTAGTGATGTACTGCAGCAAATGTGCTGGTAAGCTGAGCACTGTCAGACCATTGTGAAAACATGGAACTGATTTTCCAGAGATGCTGTAGACAGTAGTAGGCCTGGCTTTGAATCCTCCATCTCCATGGTGCATGGAGTAAGCACCAGGTTTCATCTCACAACAGGAATATTCTACTGAAGGGAGATGGGATGAGTTGGAGTAAAGTCATCACCTTAGTCTCCTCTGCACTTAATAGCCCAGATAAAAATGTTCCTGACCTTTAACTTCATCCATAGTCAGAAGATTGACCCACCTTGCCCATACTGTCTTCAATAAAACCTTCCCAAGTTAGGACATACACATGCATGCCTGCTTATAGTCTGGCCTCTAAAGTATAAAACCTTTTCCCAAACTGCATAAATATCTTGAGTATGTATGTGATACTTATATATATATATATACACTGTGTGTAAAGGAAACTGAAATTAGAGAAGGAAGTACAGCCTGTGTCAGAGTTTTCCTTTGCCTTGGATAAAGTCTGGGTTAAATTGAAACCCCCATGCCATGAACATGCTGAAATGATGCTGAACTTCAAATAATTGCACACAAGGCAAGGA
Organism: Platyrinchus mystaceus; assembly: GCA_035041135.1. Taxonomy (NCBI): domain Eukaryota; kingdom Metazoa; phylum Chordata; class Aves; order Passeriformes; family Tyrannidae; genus Platyrinchus; species Platyrinchus mystaceus. Next base: position 50,606,665 of record JAWWLV010000179.1, read on the forward strand.
AGGAAAAAACGTCACAGAAGCAAATTCTGTATCACGGTTTACACTGTGGGGTCAATTTTCATAATATAGCCTGCCATGGCATTGCAGGAATGTTAGCTGTGAAGGGCTAAAGGAAATACTCCTTGTTCTAGAGACTGTCAAAGACAAAGGAAATACAGCATGCTCCAGAGCCTGTCAAAGACATGGGAAATCTTTCCATTGACTCTGGGAGAACTTTTGGCTGAGTCTGTGTTAAAAATGCAAACTATATGGTTCGACTGAAAAAAACCCAGGAGGAATGGGAATATAATGAACTGAGACATAGCGATGTTGGCTTTTTGGTACTTTGTCAGATTGTGGAAGGGCGTTCCATGTCTGCAAAACCTCATGTCAGAACTCAGTGTTGCAAACACGGTGATATCTGGCTTTGAATGAGGGATATGAATTTTGTGCCCAGCTACATGCACAGCTCCAGTTAGCACAATTAAAAGTGTGCATATATTGAATCACAGAGAGATTAGACTCAAGCATAAGAAGGTCTGTCCCCACGTAAAAGCAACTTAACAATTAGACTAAAGAAATGGACTGTTCTAAAATTGATATACTTGATCTTTTTTTAGCATATTGTTAAAGAACAAATACGCACATTCTTCATCTCTGTACAGATACACGTATGGGACTTAAAAACATAAATAGCTTGAATTTGTATGCATGAATTCGAAAGAAGTTTTACTTTAGTAAAGCAACATAGAAATGAGTTCAATGTCTTAGTGACTTTGATATATAAGATTACTATAGAATACATCTCATCTGAAATAATTTGAACTAATACCATTACAGATTTGCTACAGTCTGACTATAGTACTATGCATCTTTCTATGGTTTTCAATTTGCACATAATATTTGTAATGGCATTTATTAGCTTTTTTCAGTATAAATCTAGCCGGGTGATGTGTTGCTGCTTAAACTTTGAATGTATGTCTTGGAGGACATAGAAATAGCAAAATAAAGCACGCTTGAACATTTCCACTCTTTTCTTTCTTCCATGTGTACAATTAGGGCTCAGATATTTGCATCTGAATTGATCCTGTATTATAATATGAAGTTTACATACCACTGGTTACAAATAATGAGGTGCTGAAGAACAAAAATTGTATTTCTCCTCCCAGATTTTCCCTTTTCTTAAATTTCTCTTCTTCATTCTTTATTGGCTGTAATTTAAAAATCTTTTCCCTGACATGAATGCATTTTCTTCTGACAAAATGACTCTTCTGATGCTTTTGATTTTAAAATAATTTTATATCAAAAAGTGTTATTCTTAGCAATACACAAGTAAGACTTTAATGAGCACAAACATGGATTAAATGTTTGTGTTGTCCAGTGCCATACAGCATGATATTGCAGGGCTCATTTTTAGCTTTCCAATATTGTCAGCTTCAATTTCTTAATTTAGAAAAGATGATTTGTTTCCTTATTCAAAAATCCACCAAGAATTTACAGTAGTGATTCATTAGCTTCCAGTTGGAGACAGAACTGGAGATTCAAGCAAGTTCTTAAGTGACTGTATGTCTAAACTGCCCCAAATCAGTTATTTTTCTGTTTAAAGACACGTTGTGATAGATTACACGCAGCTAGCTCACGTGAGCCTTGTTCACACTTTGTAGTGATTTTCTTGGTAGGTAGTTCCCATGATTTCCTGGGGACGATTCAGAGAGTAAGTCAAGGTTTGGCAACTTTTCAAAGTTGAGGAGCCAGATGGTATTTTTCTTTCCCAAATTAGAAGTTAAGCGTGCTGTTTGAAACTCAGCAAGAGCTGGGAGATACTGCCTTTCACAGAAACAAGATGCTACCAATCACCTTACTGGAGTTATCATTTCTCTGCACAAAGACATAGTTTCTCAGCCCTTGTTGAGTGTGGAAGGTGAGGGAGCCTCTGCCTTTCACATGTGCCCCTCTAAAGATGTGCTTTGTGTCCCAGCTCCTGAGCCTGCATGAGCCCTGCTGTGTGCCATTAAGAGATTGCCTGTGGACCATTCTGGCCAACCAAGCTGAAGGCTGGTGATCCCTAGAAAAAGAATTTTGTTAATGGAGCAGAGATGCCATAACCTAACCCTAGTCAAGGGAACAGGTTTGGATTGTAACAGTGGTGCCTCCATCTGATAGTTTTTTATCAGTGTGCTCTCTATTTTTGTTGTCCCCATGTTGTGGCTATTTTTGGGGTTGTTTGCTTTTCCTTCAAATTTAGTTTTAAATAGGTGTCTAAAAGTCAGGCCTTCAGCCTATAGTGTGTATCTTTAGACAGTTACATTCATGGAAGGTGCTTCAGGAAAAACAAATTTGTTGCAGGTAGTCAAGCGATTAGCTGCTAGCACTCATTTTCTGGCACCTGAAAGTTGGCAGAGAGGATAGTCTACTTTCCTGTTCAGCTGCAGTCTGTCAGCTGAAAGCTGCTGCATTTTGCATTTTTGAGTCTCTTTCGTGTCACTAGAGGTCACAATCCCTTGTCTGGGAATCACCAAACTTGTGGATATCCACAGAGATGCCTCACAGAGTAAAGTCCTTTAAGTTTTCTACTTAGTGAACTAACAGGAGCAAGAAATGTTAGAAAAAATGGCACCTTTTATAACCTGTGAAGTAAGAGATTGTCTTGCACTGCTAACCAGTGCCTCCGCTCAGTGAAAGGGCAATACAAACATACTAAAAAGAGAGAGGAACTTTCTGAAGCAAATAAACACAGATCAATAAAAATGATCTGGCCTGTCCTTCACTCCAAACACAGTCTTGAAACTCCTCAGCTGCTTGAATGAGGTAAGTGTAGCTAAGATGTGGCTCTTGAGAGGAGTCTCTGTAAGTGATTACATGGACCCAGTGACAGAGTCCTCTCAGGCAATTAGTAGGAGCCCTGCTGTGTTATCTGAATTCTCAGTGTCAGGAAGAGCTTTGGAGGAAAACATCACTGAACTGCTTTGAGAGCTGGCTTCTTGTTATATAGCAGAGTGGTTCACTGGTGTCTTGGGCATGAATGTGGCATTTCTCATGAATGTGAACATCATCAGAGTCATATCTGACTAGAGGCTGTGATGAGTTAAAGGACTGTCATCAGAAGTCCAGAATCTCTTGGCTACTACCAATTGACAGCCCATCTCTTACCGTATCAGAAAAAAAAAAGCATGTTGATGCTTTCTCCATCAACCTACTAACTTAACACCACTTTTAAACAAAAAGAAATGCAAACCAGTTTGACATTTACCAAGATTGCTCTGAGACAACAAATATGTTGCAAGCCTGAAGACAGGTGCATTACCACAAAGAAGGATTTTGTTATGAATGTTCTCATTACAGTGTGTCATGGATAACTAACAGCGTACAGTTTGTGCCTTGAGGTTCAGTTTGCTGTTGTTGTATTGTTGTCACATGTTTTTATGTTAATCTTTTAGATTAAATGATAAATATAGAAGTGTTTATTCAATTAACAATGAATTAGTCATTAAGGGATGGTGATTGAAATGAAATGGTGAGAAATATTATCCTCTTAAGTATGAAATTACTGCATAAGAGTGGACACTTGCAGTACAGCGAGGGATGGAATAAAGCCGTAAAAGAGCAAAAGCAATACTGAAACATGCCTCAGCTCTCTGTTTAGCAGGTAAATGTTCAGAATTTACTTAAGTTTTTTTTACCCATTCTGCATGATACACATAATGCATATGCAAATTTCTGCATGCAAATATTCAGACACATTATGTTTGGTATTTACTCTCTCATTGTTTTTAATTCTTTAAAGTTTGCTGCTGATTATAGACTCTCACTGTAGCTTTTATCTGAAGTAAAATAATGGACTGTTTTTGTGGAGTTATCTATCCTGCTTTTAGTAAATGTCCGAGCTGAGGGATGAATTTTAGTCCTGGACTTTTATTTTGACCTGTATTCTGATCAGATCTGACTGTAATAATTATTCTTACTATTATTGTTATTTAAGTGATTTCAATAGAATACTAACAATTACCTGGAATAATATAGCCTATGTATGACAGTGCCAGCCAGCAAGGAAGAAGAGAACCTGCCTACGGAGCCAAAAGAGCAAACTGCAACCCACCACTCTACTTATTAGACAGCTAGGAAATGTCTTCTCTGTCTTTATAGCAGGTAGGCAGATACGAAGTGTGGTAATTACCTGTCCCTTATCTTATCAATAATTAATACTTTTCACTTGCATTCTGTTCTTTCTGGTTACTACACCTTGTTCATCACCACACTTGCTGCATTTCCACAGCTGTCACGTGTTTCTTTTCCTTTACTCTTCTTGGGCAGAAAAGCCACAGAAAATTTCAGATTAATTTTTATAATCTGTATGTCTCTACATACATATATTATTAAATGTTTGAAAGAAATTGAGATCATGGTCATTATCAGTGGGTTGGGTGGGGATGGTTTTCTCTGACTTACTCCGCCAACAGCATGTCAGGTGCAAGTATAAAACACTAAGTACTCAGAGCAGAAGTCTAAATTGTTTTGCAGGTGTTTAGGTTATATTGGCATTTTTCTTTTAATAGTCCTCTGACATATGAATTGTCTTATGCATTGCAGTTTCTTTACACTGCATGGGCATGTACAATCTTACTGTACATGCCCAGCAGGGCATTTAACTGAACATTTTATTTGCCTCATCCTCAGAAGTACGTTTGCTGAGGATCTTTAGCTTTATCCTGACTGTGACAGCGGGACTGGGACTGACAGAACTTGATTTCTCTATCTTTCCATCACAGACAGAAGTCGTTGAGGAACCTATATGACCAGTGTAACTTAGCATAGCTTGGCAACAGCTCCATGCTGCAGTCAGACAGCCTGTTCTGGCTGCAGATGGTACCCTGATTTCTCTCTGCTTAAGCATCCCCTCAGCTCACACCCAGGCTCCTGCTGAAAGTTACTGCCTCCTCAGGTCTACTGGTATGAGTCACAGAACGACTTTCTAGTCCAAAGCAGACAAACTGATGCAGGTTAAGGAAATAGTTTTTATTGAATCAGGTTAGGGAACAGCTAGGTGAGCAGGAAGTGGCAGCTGTGAGGGAACAGATAAGGGGTGACCAGGTTAGGTGGTTTCATCTGCAGTGGTAAGAGGGTGCCTGAGCATCACATAAGTGGTGTCAGTACCCCTGAAAATCTTCTGAGATGTGAAAGGGGAGAGATCTTCTGTGCCCTCCTTTCCTTTCTCCTGAGCCAAGTCTAGCTGTCACATAGAAGTGTATCAAACTCAGTGCTAAAACTTATTTATTTATTATTTTAAGGATCTAAACAGCTCTTACCCTGGTCAGTAAGTGGTTTTTCTAATGTGCTAGTCACAGATCGAATACAGAGGGTAGGAAAAACTAATTACTTCCACTAGCTGCCTTTGTTTGAGGTCTGGCTTTATATACTAGGTTAATTGATTAAATCTTCTTTTTCATTTTCCTTCAGCTGGTTAGTGTTACAGACAGATCACAAAAACTCCATTTTGAGCAGTGATTAGTTCCTGTCTCACATAAAAGGTCTACATAGTTCTGGTCAGAACTTCAGCAGTAACAGCTTTAGGAAAGCAAATTTTTATAGGAAGTGATTGATGTACTGGCTAAATAGGTTGCAATCTTCCCCTGCAGTAGGTGGTGCTCACTGCTTAAATAAAATTAAATAGTGACAGTGATGGGCATACCAGTGTTTGGTTGAGTCCTAAAACCAGTGATGGACAAATTCTGATGCAAGAAAATAAAAATCTATGTGAGAGCAGAGACTTGTTTCATAGGGTGCATTCTCTCTATCTAACCTTTCTTTTTGCAGTTTCACTTTTAAGTACTCTTTCAAAAAAAAACTCCTCTGCATGCTCTCTTGTTGCAGGGACACCTGGCATATATCATTGTACAGTACATTTTAGGAAGGTCTCAGAAGACCAGAAATACTAAATTTTTATATAAACATTGCTAGTTTTGGTGAGAAAAATTGATTGGTAATTTATATAAATGCCAGCTTCACCTGCTCAGCTGCTGTTTGTGGAGTCTTAGAGCAAAGTGAAATCAATAAGAATTTGGCCCAAAAGCTTTCGAAAACTCCTATAATAGTCTGTATGTGTTTTATGCACCAAAGTTCCTTAAAAAATGTGTTCTTCGGTCCTGTGACACCTGTGTGATGCTGTAGAGATTTAGTATGTTCACAGATCCAACTGCCTTAACATGCCTCTTCTCGGTCCTGATGCAGATGTCCTGCTTACAGGTTTACCCAATCCTGCTGCTGCAGGTGTCTGCAGATGCTGGAGTCTGCACCTTGCCCTCTCTGGATTTCCCTGTTTTAGCACCAACTTTCTGGGTTCCTCAGTGAACCTGGGGTTTTCACCAGCAGTGCAAGGGCATTGCAGATAACATGCATATGCAGTCTCGAGTGAGATGATGAGAAGACTTTCCATACTAGGTGTTGAACAGAAGTGGTTATTGAAACTAAATTGAGCCCCCCCTTTGTAATAAAATTTTGGTATTCATACTGGAATTTTGGACCCAGGCCATCCTTGAATTTTTAGAAAAGTTTGGATTAAGACCTGAATTGTGTGACTTATTTCTATAATGGTTTTGAACTGGATGCCAAATTTGTGAGGTCTGCCCTGTCTAAGTACTTGGATATTGGCCTGGCGCTTGGATATCATTGCCTTAAAAACTAAAAATAATTTTCTCAGTAGTGAGAACCTCTGTTTTGAGATTTTTTTCAAAACAGCTGGTCTGGTTACCCCAGCAGAATAAAAATGGAAATTGCATTAAAGAATGTGTGTTAAAAATTTTGTAGTTTGATTTACTATTTGTAGATTTGGAGGTCATTATTTCTGTTCCATAATAATACTTCACCTGGTTATAATACGTATTCATTCCTTCATATTTCTAAAGCCCTTTGAGAACCTAGAGAAGTGCAAAGTGTTATTAAATGAGTTTAAAATTCCAGCTTTTTTCCTGCAATAGATTTTACCTAAAGTAAGAATGAATATTAAAAAAAAATATAACTTTTTCTGAAGCAGATCTTCGCAGACAGTCTGACAAAAGTACATTTCTCAGCATGTTGTCCATCTTTTTTTCTTGATGATATTTAATTTGAGTTTGATTTAGTTATTACTTCATTACTTTAAGAATAAAAGTTCACCAAGGCTGAAACTTGTCTCACAAGTTAAATCTCCAGTAAAAATGAAGTAAACCTCTCCTTTCCAGTCAGAAGAATATTCTCTTGTAATCTTTTTTTCATAAATATTTGTATAGTGCATAATGATGTCTTCTGTATAGAAATCATGTCTCTCTTGAGAAGTACATTGGTATAATAGCCTCAGAGATAGAAAAGTAAAACCCTTAGCTGCCTTAAACCTGGCATTTTCTAGATCCAGTGTTCTGCATGGCTTGGTTTTGTTTTGTTTGAAACCATAGTATTTCTATTATTATAGAACCTGTTGAAATGCAGGCTGTTAGTGTGCTAATGTAAATTGTAAAAAAGAAACTAATTTGTGCCATTTTCTTAGGCTATAACTGAGATTACTTTTTCTATTTGGGGTAAAAAAAATTGCGATGATGTAAAGGTCCGTGAGTTAAACTGCAACCCTTTGTGTAACAAGGAAAAAAATCCACCTGAAAATGTGTGTAAAATGTGTTCTAAGCTGCAATGATCTCTTTCAAAACAATGCTCTCACTGTTTCAGTACTTTAAAGTGACACTGTGATTTTCAAGTATTAATAAGCATCCAGGGGGAGCTAGGGAGTAACAATTTTGCTTTTTCTAATGGTATATAAGGAAATATGAATACAGAGAAAAGTAATATAAATGTCTAATTCTTATTTTGGGGTTAGAGCTTTTTTTTTACTAGGAACTTTTGATGAGAAACTGGTCAGCCATTCTGAGAGTAGTGGAAAGCCCGTCAAGGTCACTGCCAAGGACAAGAGAGTCAATTAGTATGCAGATCAGAGCCAAGGAGTTCAAAGGTATTGTTCCAATTCAATCACATTAGCCAGGCCAGTAATGAACAAACGGCATGACCTTAATCAGGGAGCCTGAACCACTCATTGAAGGGAAGCCTGTGTGTCTGTGTGTATTTGGGGGGGAGCAGGAGGAGGGGTTAGGGTAGCAAAAAGGATGTGGTTTCTTTTGTTGTTGTTGTGGTTTGGCTTGGTCTTTTTTTTTTTTTTTTTTTTTTTTTTTTAAAGGGACAGCAAGCCCAGTTTGCCTAATTAGCCACCAGTAATGTAAACTTATTTCTGGATCCCTGTGTTCTGAAGTACAGAATTGCTTTTATTTTTGGGTAATAACTGAAACAGGCTCAAATGGACAGGTGGCTTGAATATTTTAATAAAATGCATTCAGTGATATGCTAAAGGGTATGCAGGAGGAGGGAGATAACCTTATGTAAAACACCAACCCAAATTTTGCAATTACAGTTTCTCTCACACTGTTCTAATTTTCTAAAAGTCTACATGCAAGGAAAATTCTGGGTGATTTTTTTTCCCTTAGACATAACATAAAGTAGTCCACAATCTAGTTAATAATGGAAAGAATGTTTATTTAGAGGAAAAAATATTTTTTTTGAATTTTCAGTCTGACAGATATTGCACCACACATAATTATATTTTAGATATCCAAATCGCTAAGTTGTTTGATACACTCAGCACAATACACACTACATGTTTCAGTGTGCTTGATTTAGTACAGTCAAAAAGCAGCATTCTGTGTTATATTCTCTTTAACAAATGCCCATTTTATTATAAAATTATATATCTCTCTGACATACCAAGGACAAAATAATAAAATGACAAGACATATCTGTAGTCATTTATATATTATAATGTCTGCATGTTTCTGCAAAGTGGTTTTTGAATGCATACTTAGGACTCCATTGAAATTTACACATAAATCAGGACTGTGTTCCCTTTTTCATAAGCTAATAATTGAATTTGGTGGCCAAAAATATTAAAATAAAAGGTAACATTTTTCTGTGTTCGAATGATGGAAATTGTAAACACATACTTTCTGCGTGTGGAACGATTGGAAAAAAACCCTGCAAGAAATCAATATTAACTATTGAAAATGTGAATGATGTTTAAAATACATTCATATGGTTTACAAGTTACACAGTGTAACATGTACATGGTTACACAAGTTATTGTTTTGTGTTCATGTGGTTTACCTACAAGTTATTGTTTTATGTTTATTTATACAATAAGTTATAAGTTGCCTGTATCTCTCTGGGTAACGTTTGCTCAACAGTTACTTCAATTGGAGCAGATTATCAAAGAAAGCTTCAGGCTTCATTGGGGAGACCGTTTGCAGAAATCACTTCATTTCTCTGTAAATGAATCATGATAGGAACTAAGATTTTAGGAATCAAGGGGCGCTTGGTTTTGTTGTGATTGTTTTTTTTTTTTTTCATTCTTTTCCTCTCTCTTCTTTACTGGGGAGATAGTTCATCATATCTCACTAAAACGGAAGATGCATAACAGAAACGAAACTATTCTGGGCTATGAAGCACCCTAGGGGTTCATGAATGTTGGGGGAGGAACACTGATTATACAATGCAATAACATATTGAGACACTATTTCAGTTTTACACTTGGTATCAAGTAAATACAGGATATCTCACCCATGAAGGGTGATTATCTTTCATGAAGGGAGGAAATGAGTTATTAAGGTCTTTCTCAGGAGCAAAACAAGGATAAGAATCTTTATTAATGTAAGAAACAATTTTTTTCTCCCTACAGTAATATACTTCCTTTTTAGCAAAGATCTGGGGTTTTTTTGTCTTTAAATTGTCTATATCTCAGAATGGAACACATATCAGTTTTAGCTGACACCACTGTAGTGCTTGAGAATATTGTTATAAAACATGTGCTCATTTTTATCTAGATCACAATTAATAACATTTTTAAGCATGCAATGTCTATCTAGTCCCATAAAAACACTTGTAAAGTATTTGATATTTTATTTGAGGATATTAAAAGATTGTTTAAAAATAAACATACACCAGCAGAGCAGAATTTTCACACGATTATTCAGATAGTCAATAGGTCTTCTTTGATCATATTATTATGATGCTTCTGCTGGATTTCAGTCTAAGACAGGCATATTTTTTCCTGTCTCTCTCTCGCTCTGTCTCTCTGTCTCTCTCTCTCCCCCCCACCCCCCGGCAAACAAGGTCATAGATTTTTTTAAATGAGGACTAGAAGTTCCAAGTACAAGATTAAGTAAGTTCTAACAGTGTTATAAAAGTAAGTGCTTTTTTCTATAATAAAAGGTGTTTAAAAGGTTCGCTACAGCTTTAAACAGAATTACAATTTACTTCTTTCAAGTGTCCAGGCCATAAATTCTTCTCAATTCCCTCTCTCTCTCCTTGTCGGAATTAATGAGATCAGATTTGATCAGGGCAGTGATGTGTTCAGAGCCAAATCACACAACAGCGCGCGTGCGGTAATGGAATTTGCATCTAATGCATACATAAATCAAACATCTTTCTGGACATTTTCATATGCATAATGTCATTTCATCCAGTTCTCTCTGTGCAGAGGGGGAGATTTTTCTCTCTGAGAGAATGACTTTCTTTAATGCTTTCATTTTATTTTCGCTGACTACAATCCCCGAGAATGCGCTCGGTCGGAGAATCTTTCGGGGCGCGGTTGACAGTTCCTTTTCCAAGAGGGGTCCTTCACATTTATCATGCCTCTTCCTCGGGGGCTTTGTTATGCAAATGTGGCTGAAATTGATAATTCCAAAGTGCTTCATTTCGGTTCCTTGGCGGTTGGAGATGGTAGATAAAAAGAAACTGACAAGACACACTGATTGCCCTCAATGCTTGTAACTCTCTTGCTAACAAGGCTCGATATTGTTAAAAATTCCTATTGTTATCAGGGTGGCAGTTCCATTATGCAGGCCTTGCAAATTTCTCATTTGAATATTAACCCTTTAATCACCCTGCTCTGCTCCCCTCCCCCTAGCCCCAAACCAGTTGCCCTCGGGTGGGTCAGAACGCAAACTGGGAAATTCTTGCTCTATTATTAGGGCAAACTATGTGTGTGTGTGTTTTGTTCTGTTTTGGGGTTTTGTTGTTTCTTTCTTTCTTTTTTTTTTTTATTAAAATAAACCAAACCCTTCTTCTACATTTCATTTTTTCAATGAGAATTTGTTACCATAAAAAAAAAAGCTTTAACAAAACAAGTCTGTCAGAGACAGACAGAACTGGGTTGTTTCAAGTTAGGTTTGGGAGAATATTTACATCAAAATATCTGTTCACAGAAGTCAAATTCAGTAGCTCCTGGAGAGTGGAGAAGTTTCATTATTTTTAACTTGTTTGTACTTGCACTTTATGTTCTAACTTAGGTAGGCCTCAGGGAGGGGATAGTGTGTCTTTATATACCAGAGATACATGAGATTTTTTAGCTGCCGGTCCAACATTTCTGTCTCAGGCTAGCCAGCAACTAACTTCCAGCCTATAGACAGGTGGTTAAAATAAAGGAGTAGGGAAAAAGGGAACTTGAAAACCAGGATTTTTGGAGCTGTGGGGTTTTTTTAACCTTGAAAGACACATACCTTTAACTTTACTTTCACAGTTAGGCTCTTGATATTGACAGATTTCACTTACCTACTTATAAAATACTGTTAATAAATGGAAAGGGAAAGACTGATTCAGGGACCTGATGCTGCAGTCACTGTGATTCACAGAAGTTTTGCTGGTATCTTCAGCAAAAACTGCATCAAGTCCTAGAAATGATGTATAACTGGGCAATGTCAAGTTCAAACTAAGGATTAGGTCACTCAGCAAGAGCATGACTGGTTGCTAACTGATTTGCTCATTGACTGATGAAATTGTGAGGTCTGGAATTTCAAATATCCCTCTAATATTCCCCTGTGTCTGTGTCCATAGAAGGTGAATTCTTTCCCACCGACTGCATGCCTTCAGGCTCACACTACAATTAGAGATTAATTTTAGTTTGTCATTTTTCTGGAGATACCTGACATGGCTCCAGTTGAAGTAAATCTTAGTGTGACAAAGGTAAGTACTGCAGATGCAGGATGGAAGTAGAGAAAGGAAGAATTGGCACTGTAAAAATGAAACATAGTTCATTGCTAACACCAGGCAGCTACAAAAATATAATATTTCTGTACAATTACAAAGAAGATGCATCTCAACCAGCTCAAGTCAAAGGAACGTCAAAGTTTTCCACTTTCTTAGCTCTGAAGCCTTGCAGAGATGTGTCTGCCAAATTACAGTAAATAAAAAAGACACTTGCGCAACAGTAACCAAGGACTTCCCTCCCCCCATAACAACAACAACAAAAAGGAATAAGAAAACCCTCTCATGTTATTGTAGGAACTCTTGGGAAGCTCATACTTCTTTCTTTCATTTATAGGTGTGATGGCAGATTAAATCCATGACAGGAAACAGTGATAATGCCCACTGTAGAGCTGTGTGAGTTACAGCATCTAAATTTCCCATGTCGGTGCTTTTTCTTTCAATTATCTGAGAACACCCTGTTAATTTTTAATGTGTTCATACCCTCATTCTGTTACCAAAACTGCTACCTTTCCCCCCCTTCCTACTTCAGAAATAGATTTCACTAAACTTGGCTGCTGTAAACTCATTATATGATTCTATCATTTATTCTGTCCATTAGAGTAACCAGTGTTAGTGCTTTTCCCCCTACTTGAGTCTGTCAAGTGCTGTTATTTATGCTCAGTGGTATTAATATCTCTGGTTGTATTATGGTTGTGCACTCAAAATCTCTAATACAATCTAAGCTTGGCAATAGTGACTGCATCAGCTATCAATAATCAAAAATTCTCATGCAAGTTGTATGTACTAATAAGAGTCAATAATTACATAAATATAATTAACATCTTTTGCTTGCTATAAAGAATGATCAGTAGTGCTGATGGCTTTAAAAAGGTCCTCCTTTTCAAAATCAGAGAGCGTGCCCATATTATGAACATGAAAATTAAAGATTTGACAGTATGATTTTGAATGTTGCTTTTTTTTTGCTACCCTTTGCAATGAATCTGCTGTAACCTGGCTATATAATGTTACCCACTGTCTTTAGGTGGAAGAGAGCATAAAAGTTGATTTTTCTTTCACTGCCTGATTTTGGTGGGTTAATTTCACTAACAAAAGAATTTTCTGATTTTCTGTAACAAGGAAGCCTCTTAGGTAATTTATGACCATAGAATTAGAGCAATACAGCTAAACTAATATATATGCAATGTTTCATTATGTGTAAGAGCAGGCACTCTTTACTTTGCAGCCCAAAACACACAAAGCACCCATTAGAATGAAGAGGCCTGTGATGTCTCTTCATGTGCAGAGTGTAAAGGTACATGAATGTCCTTGCTTGTTGGCATTTAATTTACCAGTTGCCTCTGTAGTGGAGCCTTGGCAGATTCAGCTTGAATCTGAAAGACAGGCTGTCATACTGAGAGTCTGCTGCCTACTGCTGAAATTGAGAGGCTTGGCAGATATGCAAACAGTAACTGGGTTTGAGTTGTTTTGATTACAAGTTAAACAGAAAGTCATTGGCAGGGCCAATATAAATCTGCTGAGGTTTTTTGGCAAAATCTGTGGAGGTATTTCTATAGATTCTGCAGAATTCTGTAGCACCTTGATTTCACATCAAAGAGTGTCCACCTCTGAACCCATTCTGCAGATAAATGTGTCAGAAACGTGAGTGAACATGTTTAAGTTGCTGAGAGCTTCCAGATTTGGAAATATAAAGCACATTAACATCGTGCTGTACCAAACCACCTTTGTACAGTTGTTAAATTCTGAAAGCAAATGTTCTATTGAAGTTCCGTTGGATTTTTGGAGAAATAAAATAAGGCAAGTTATAAACAGCTGAAACAGAAAGACAAAATAGATTTTAATGAAAGTTTCAGGTGAACAATTGAAAAAAAAAAAAAAAGAGTATTGTACCATGTCTGTACTCAGCTATGTTGGTTGAAATGCAGAGTTATTTCACCAACTTGTTTTTTATGACACTAATCAAGATTTTCTGAAGTTTCCTTGCTGGCATGCACTGCTTTAAAAGTGGTTTGGATTAGTACAATTCAGTCTACAACTGGCTTTTTTCTCCCCATGTTCAATATCTTTGCCTTGAACATCATATACATCCAGACCTGATAAAATCCAAATGCTCATCCCAAATTTATTTCCTTACAGAGTTCATTTGTCTCGCTGCCTAATCTGCAATGCTGAGTTGATAAAAGTAACTCAAACTGATACTGTATAAGTAAAAAAAAGGAGGCTGTAAACTTTAATTATAAGCACTTTTACAGTGCAACCCCTGCTCAATTCCAACTTAGTGTTTTGAATGCTGACACATCCTTTACTAAAATTGCCTTGCAATTTTAAGGCAAAACCATGTTAATTTTGGAGGGAGGGAAAAGAATACGTATAATTGTTGCTCCTATTGTTTTTGTCTGACTGGCTGTAGAGAGATTTCTGCAAGGCTGCCTTGCAACAATACATTGATTTGCAGAGGCAAGAATATCTCCACAATTCAAACGGCTAAGACACCTTTATTTGAAAACTGAGAATCTGCAAAATGTGGCAAAGTTCTTGGAAAGAAATCAAATGTATGGAATCTTTTTTTCATCGTTTTATCTTTTTTTCTTCCCCACTTGTATCTGCTACTTTACCTATTAAAGCTTTCTAAGCAGAAAAAAAAATAACACCTTTGAATTTGCACAAATTATTATATACCTCATGCTAAATTTTAAGAGAACCTAATTTTGACAAATTGATTAAAATGTAAACATTGTTATCTAAATGCTCTTTATTTCCAGATCTGGCAAACTGAAAAAGCACATTATTTTCCTGAGAGAAGTAAAGGTTTGTTTTCTTTGGAAATTACTCCACTGATTTTTTCTGTCTCATACTGAATGTCCTTTTCCCTTGAGCAAACAGAATAAAGAAGTCTATATGAATGGACCATAATTCACTCTGGCTAATGGATAACAATAGCAGTTTAGGAATTTCATTTTCAGATGCAGGTTGAAAAGATACACTGACTTTCTGCCTCTTTTTGCTGCCTTTCACTGTTCTATATACTTCTCTTCAAAAAAAGTGAATTTAGGAAGCTTTAAACAGCATGCTCACCCAATACTGCAACCCGATGCAAATTTTTAGAGAATGCTTACAAATGTCAAATCTCTCTGAAAGTGATATACTTTATTACTGTTCTTTCTTATAATACAAACATTTCAGTGCAGCTCAGATATTTTTTTTTTTTCAAAATACACAGGATTTTGATATATGGACAACAGGAGAATATGTATTTTAGATATAATGCCATAAGTGCTTAAAAGTTATTTCTGAGCTGATTTAACATGGAAAATCTCTAGGTAGATTAATTTTATAGGCTGCTTTTATAGGTGTAACATTTCAAGATGAGAAAGCTGTGCTTCTGAAATTTAGTTTCGGCAGATTTCATTGGCACCTCCATCTCCATCTTTTATTACCTTAAATTTGAAATTTAATCTCTTTTTTCTTTTTCTTTTTTTTTTTTTTTTTTTTTTCCTGATTTTTCCTTAAATCCTTAGTGAAATGGCTGGGGCTGTATTTTTGTTCTCAGGTTCTGTTGTGTCTATTGCTGTCTAACTATTTATATGCCAAAGGAAAAAAACAAAATCACTACGAAAGAAGTACTTCAATAACTATGCTTAGAAATTGCAAGATGTAGAAAATTTTTACTGGGACAGGCAGCTATAGAAGGAAGTTAAGCAGATGCCCCCCAAAACCCTCTTTACAAATGGCTGAGTTAATTCCCAGTGGTAAGAGCAAACTGCCCTAAAACCAGTTGCTGTATTGTGGTAAAGGCAAAGCTTGAAACTGCAGTCCTTGCGCACACAAAACTTCCGACAGAAACAGGACTTTTTAAAGAAACAACTATTTGTAACATTGCCAACAGGGGCTGTGCTGCAGTAAGAGGAGAATGTGGGCTATACAGAAGCATGTTTATAATATTTCTGGAGGACTCTTAATGTGGATTCAACACACACTTCATAGATGTGTATAGCGAATGTCTGTGAACAATAGTACGCATTTGTGTATCATGTACGTTTTCGTATTTCTGAAACATAGTCCAGAATGCATGAAAAGTGGCTTTTATGAATGTGTTAAGAATGCTTGATAAACCTCAATAATTCAGCCATTTGGTTAATTCTTGTTGTTATTTGTTTCTTTTAATGTACCACAGAGGTAGTCTGTGGTATCTTAAAAGAGTATTCTGGCCTGATGGCCTGCAATATTGCTAAAAAGGAGGAATGGGTTTTTAGATTTCAGAAGTGCAGGTTAAGAGAAAGAAAAAGGAAGCATTTAAATCAGAAAATGTGTGTGTGTGTGGGTGTGTGTCTTTGTGAGCCTCTGTGTGTGTGTGCATGATAGGAAATTCACAAACTAACACTTTCAGGCTATGATCTCAGTTTTTATGACTGAATTACATACCTTAAAATATTGGTCTCACTAATATAAATGCTGAGAAACTCTCAACAATTGTGGTGCCTACTGTAATAAAATTCTCTGTGAGAGAATGACAGAGATACAAGACACTAAAGAATGATGATTTCCTCGCTACCAATACAATTGCATAAATTAGATCTGCATAAGTTCCTAGTGATTTATAGCAGTTGAAACTTACAAAAAATGATTACATTTGATGTTTCTTTAGTAAATACAAAAAAGCTGATGCTTTCTCACAGGATGGTTAAAAGAAGCAGGAGCTAAATTCAGATTATAGCAACTGTCTTATAGTGATCTTTGTATACCTTTTATATAAATTTTTTCTACAAATTTTTGTTGAAGACATATTTCAATAGTCAAACTTGCAGATAATATTGGTTAATTTGGAAAAAAAATTGTTTTAGTTTTTCTCCTCTTGCCCTCATAGCCTATTAGTGGAAGTGGCATCTTATTGATTAGACATTTAATAACAATATTCTTCTATATTTGCTCAAATATTTAACTGTTCGCAGAGTAACTGGTGTAAAGGTCCCTAAGAATGGTAGAACTGAAATGGGAGAATGAAGAAATGTATTGGCTATGACAAGAAGAAGTAATTGCTTTTCCTCAAAGGATCAGATGTGATATAGTTGTTTGAAAAACAATCTAAACAACATTTTGTTCACCATTGATTTTAAAAGCATTAAAATTAGTTTTTATGCAGCTATACTCATTAAGCTTTTATGTATACTGTGTAGGATGAATAGTTAAGAAGTAATAAAGCATTCTGCAGTAAAATATACTTTTCTAGTTGTCAGAAGAAATAAAATACATAGATTTAGAATGTTTGTTTCCTGTAGAATATTGTGATATTTGCCATGTTAATTACAATCCAAATAAAGCTATTTTATTTATGTATTTTAAACAGCCTTGTAGCTGTAGATGACTAATACAACTGTTATTGAAAGTGTTGTGTTTGGAGGTTGTGTGTTCATACTGACACGAAACAAGCATCAGCTAAATATATCCCCAAAATTCTTGCATTTTAAAACTAAAACTCCTCTCAGAAATTAGTGTTCCAAAATTAAAATTGTTAATTTTAACCTCAATAAGCCAAATGAAAGTGCCATTCTGTGCAATCTTCTTCTGTACACTCT
Source organism: Platyrinchus mystaceus (assembly GCA_035041135.1). Lineage (NCBI taxonomy): Eukaryota > Metazoa > Chordata > Aves > Passeriformes > Tyrannidae > Platyrinchus > Platyrinchus mystaceus. The sequence continues at coordinate 50,624,265 of JAWWLV010000179.1, forward strand.
ATATTTTTTTATGTTAAAATCTGCATTCGGACACAGAGTAGTTCCCCTAATTTCACTGAAGTAGTTAACAAGTTATTAAAAAAGAAATAGTCTGGAATACAGCAACAGTCTAGTGCCCAAGGAAAGGAAACTTATTTGGTTATTACTTGCAAGAGCATAACCTTTTATTTTGTTTCTCAAAAATGAAGAGAGGAATATGTGTACAGTACAACAACATGCCATCAGAGAGAATAATGCATATAAAAATGAATTCCTGTTATTGTGTTCAGGTGTGTTTGTGAATAAAAAATGGAATTTTGAAAAGTCAATTAAAATGCATTTAAATTCGGTAACACTGGAATTCTTTAATGTGAAAAATTTTGTTAGACAGTTTGTCAGTATCGCTGTAAGCACTGTGCTGTGATCATAACTGGTTTCCTCCACCTGTGACTGTTGGATGGCTCAGAAATGCATTACAGCTTCCTGTTCCAAATGAGGACACCACTCTTCAAAACATGGAAGTACTTATAAATTAAATAACCTTTAATTAAATATCATTGTCTAGCATTAATCTTTATAGCTCTATTCTCTATGGAAATAAAAGTGGGTATTCAATTTGTTTTGATTATGCATGAATTTTTACAGAAGCATTATTTCTATATTGCTGTATTCTTCAAGATAGCAGCATATTTGTGTCGGCATAAACTGTTAGGAAAAAGGTTCCTCATTAATGTGAAATAAGAGTGACTCATTTCTGTTATATATAAATAGACTGACATTTAGAATGATTAATCATTATTTTCAAGAATAAACATTAATTCATACATGGTTGCTGTAACCTTCCTGTTCTGTCTGAAATCTCAGGTATTTTCAGCGTTAACTGTGAAGTGAAATACAAAGTGTTTCTATTGTTAAATAAGTATTATCTTTGGTACCTGCTGATTTCAAGGATGTTTGGTTGCACAAGTCAAGTTATACTTTTATCCTAAACTAGGCTTTGCATAGTGGGTCTGTATGTACATTCACAAAGAGGATCAGGGACACATACACAAATCCTGCTTTATAATATCTTCAAAACAAACTCCATTCAACAGGGTATCTTCAGCCTCATACAATTTTACTCATGTTTTCCATCTTCACTTAGGAGAGTTTTGTGACAACCATGTCAGGAAAGTCCACCAAAGTCTATCTCAGTGTTAGGTCACGGTGCCAGGGTGCATCCCCCTTCATTAGCCTCTTGTAGCACTCATCAACAGGTCCTTGACTTTTGGCAAACAGAAGTTAACCTACTTTTGGTAAAAATACACCCTCTAGTGCCTGAGCTTCTTATGTCCTCTGTGGTACTTATTGATGAGGGATAAACAAGGAGGGAAAGGGTGGTCTTTCCAGTTGCTCAGTATTAAAGTACAGTTTATGCTCTGGCCTCTAGCAGTGTAGTGAGGAAGGCAGATCTCGTGATGAACGAGGAGATAGACCATAATCTCTATAATAACGTTCTGCCTGACATGGTCTGAGAATGCTTGTCCTCAGTGCAGTAAACACTGGGGTTTTTTGTAGCTGTGTGGTAAGACTCACTTTGCCACTACACTATGGCTATGCATGTGCAGGAAATGTCAGAGAGTGTTTAAATAATGTGTAATGGCGTGTTGCTCTTTCATCATGTAGGGAAGTGGCTCTCCCCTGTGACAGTCATTATATGCTCAGTGCTGAACCTTGGAAAACGCTTTTAATCCTGTCTGTTGTGCCCACACAGCTAGGCAAATGTATACATTCAGCATAGAAGCATTATCCCAATGTATAACATGATGTTTAGTGCTGAAGCCTGAACAAACTGCACCAATACAAACCCTGGGAAACATCCACAGCAGAGGCAGAGCCATGGTCACATCCATCAGGGTAAAGAACTCAGGAGCAGAGTTCTCTGCACCAGGGCAGGGAACCTAACAATTCCTCTCACAGCCCAGTCTTCTACTCTGAAAACAAGGTGAAGAGAGAGGAATATACAAGAGAAGTGAAATAACAGATAAAAGGAAGATCACAGCAGAATATGTCTTTTTAAGGAGCAAACACATTCTTACACATAAAATCTCCACTATGGTTATAGGAAAAGAATAGGGGCTGCAAAGACAGAATGCTTTCGAATGGCTGTCCTGCCATCCCACAATATATTAACAGGATCCCAGACTTCATATACAGTCAACAGAAAGGTACAAGTTTTTACTGCTGATGTTTTGCATTATAACTCAGAAGCTCTACTGACTATGTAGGAATCCTTGAAACTGCCAGAAGATGGACAACACTGGAAATACTATCTTATTGGGTAGGCATTCAGCAACTACATTTTCCTGAGAGTCCCTCCCTTTCTTTCACTTAATGGAAGGTAAAAGGCTGGTGTGGAGTTGTTGAATGTGCAGTGACGAGGTTGGGAGTGTCACAGCCAAAGGGCAAAAGTGTGCTCTCCCACAGGTGTGGGAAGAACTGCAAGAATTATTTTCAGAAGCTGCAGAGACAAAATCTAAAATTTCATCTGGATATATCAGGCTATAGAGTTTCTCTGGATTAACTGTTGCTTCAAATATAATATCTGTGGTTGGATAAATACCACCTTTTTCAACTATGCAGTAACACATTTACTAGTTGTAGTGGGGGACAATCCACCCTAAACCTCACTGAGCAGTTTCAATACTGTTTACACTGAGCATCTGATTTGCAATTTTATTCTTTAGCTGTTTTTTATTTTATTTTATTTTATTTTATTTTATTTTATTTTATTTTATTTTATTTTATTTTATTTTATTTTCCTCCTGGATGAAGATTCCCTGAGTATTAAGTTCTTATATATCTCTAGAAATGTGTCTAAACCACAATCAAGTTATTGCATTTCTCTAAACTAAATAAATAGAGTTATTTATGTCTTTTAATCCTGTTCTCCAGTTCCATCTCTGAAGTCTTTCCTGCTCCAAAGTCTTTCCAACCAATGTAGGACTGGTCCCATTACTATTAAAAACACATGTAACTTTTCTGCTTCTACTCTATATTCCCCTGTTTATTCACCTAAGGACCAAGCTAGCCCTTTTAAATACAATGTCACACATTAAGATCCTGAGCAGCAGATGAATGGGATTAATGGATCTAGGAGTGAATTTTTAAAAATTTACATCAGACTGAATGCTATTATAAAAGCCTTTAATGAGAATGAATCTGTGCAAATATCACTGATGGCAGCTCTTCAGCATTTGTTTTACAGTAGTGATGGTTGCACATTAAATGTCTTTTGGCAAGGGACTTAAGGATTCTACAGGGAGCAATATAACATCTAAAGTTTGGTACTCTATTCTTTGGGAGATCATATTGTTTCCTACTTGAGTAAGTCTATGAAAACCTGCCCTTGCTCTGGAAAGCGTTATTTTGTTAACACTCATTTTCAATCTTCTGAACTTGCCAGTAAAATATATTTCAATGGGCTTGTTCAATGTGGTATGAACACAGACAAGAAGATAGTTTAGTGTGGCTAGAAAAAAAAGTGTAGAAACAGAAGTTGAAAGTTCCCCTGAAAGTATTCTGATCTGAAACTCAAAATCTCAATTATTTGCCATAATTTCTTCTCTAAATTATAACCAACTGGTTATGTCAAAGATGCTACTACTCTCTGAGGAGTAGTGATAATTCAGTAAAAGTATGTGTGTGTGTGGGGGTGAAAGGAGTACAGTCAAGAGGATGTGGTGAGAGGAAATGATGAAAGGCTATATTAACATAGCAGGAAACAGCAGAACATGTGGCAAACATACTGAGGACTGCATGCATTTTATATGTCAAATTACCTCCAAAGAGGTTTTTTGGAATTTAAAGCATAGTGAGAAAGTATACTGGAAAGCTCACAGGACCTAATTACGTGGGACAAATTAGTCTGGAAGACCTTCATAATCTGTCTAAAGATGTGGGTGTAGTAGTAAGTTAACGAGCAGGTTATTATGAACGAGTGTCTGAAACTCCAGTTGTGCCACATGTAAAAGAGCTTATGTGCAATAAACAGAAAACTGCAGGAGGTTTTAATGCATACCTGAAGCAGCATAGTGATGTAAGGGAGATAAGACAAAAGGAAGGAGCTCACAGTGGCTCATTTGGGCAAAATGGGCCCAAAGGTCTTTGAAGACTGGTATCAAGCATTATAGAGCTATACTTTAAGAAAGAATAATCAGCAGATTCTATATTGCCATAATGAAACACATTTTCCTTGTCTTAGATGACTCATCTACTACCTCTAAATACCTCAAGGTATTTAAAAGACCACAGTAGAACTAAGATCTATGAGAAGTTAAAACACACAACCTACATGCAATTTTAGCCTTCAGTTGGGAACCAACTGGCAGCAAAAGTGGATGGTTTGTCTTTTGTCAGAAATTTCAGATGGATGGAAATAATGGTATCCATGAGACAGACTTAGCAGGAACCCTTACAATACAACATGGGTGAGGGGAGATGATAGAAGAGTTGAAAAAAAAAGATCAAATCTTAGTGCTTATGTAGGTTATATATTAGAAAATTTGATTCTGAACTCAAGCTGAAAAAGTGTTAATAGCAAACTTTGAATCATGAATCCTTAAGACTATGATCAAGCCAATCATCTGTGTGGAATATTTAGTGTGTTTGAAGTAATCTTTATCTGGAAAGACAGAGAGAGTTGAAAATTTTTGTTCTCATTGTGTCTGTCTTTTTCTCCACTACCTATTTTTACTGTTTCCTTTAGTTCATGTGTTTAGAGATGTGACTGAAATGTGATCCTTCAGTAACTCTAAGAAATTTTTATTTGATAGGCCAAGATGTTTAGCCAGCTTGATCTAAACCAAAAATATTTTATAATTCATCCTGATGCACTGTTACATCTCCAGAAAAGCTCAGACAGCATACTCTTTGAAGAAAAAGTTTCAAAAAATACAGGGACAAATCCCCAGCATTACTTTCTTACTGGCTGGAAGCATAGCAGTGAATACAGTCATTTTTATAATTAAGACAATTTCCTCTTGAACAATAAATTACAGGTTTGTGTGAAGCAGCTTTGTCCAAAGAAGAGGATATATCTTGAGAGGTGGACTGTAGTAATCTTTTTGCCTATAATTTTTCTTTGTTTTAAATACACAGTTGTTCACAATTGCCTCAGTAAAGATTTGTACAGTGTGTTAACAATGTTCCACTGGTTCAGAAAAATGAGAACAAAATGTTCTCTGTTCAAAGAAACAAAGTGTTAATTCTCCTTCTGTCTATTGATACTTCTCAGTGATCGTCCTTTGGTCCATCGCCACAGAACCTCCTATCAGCTGGGGAAATGATTTTAAGCTTTTTTAATATGGTTTTAAAATTAATGTTTATAGGCACTGTACTTGCAGTGTCAATGTAAATAGACATTTACTTGAGCTCTTAAACCCTTACAATGTCACTGTAACTGTACACTGTGCATCTGTAGTGAGGCCTTGTATGGAAGAGAGATTTGGTTTAAAATAGACTGCAAGTATTTTTGTGTTGTAATATTATCTCTAAAATTCTAAAATGTGTCTAAAATATTTGGACATTTTTATCATGTGGAAACACACTATATATATATATATATATATCAAGTTGCTTGTCTTTCATTTCTTAAAGTTGCATTAGGTTGGGTGTCAGCCTAGGAAGATATTACATGTTGAATTTTTTTTATGTAAAAGTAAAAAATACAAATCATATGGGACATAAAACGATGCATTTAATGAATTTGTGAAGCTCTACAAGGCAGGATCTCCAGTAAGTCTGATAGCAGTATGAATGTACTTCAGGCAATTGCACAAGAAAGTTAGTAAGTAAAAATGGAAGCTGGTTTTATGAGTGAATATTGAATATGATGCTCTCTTGTGTAGAGAGCACTAGTGCATGTGAAACCCTATGTGCTTTTTACATAATATGCCTCTCTAGTTAACATATAACATAAAGTGTCACAGATCTTTTAGAGCTTGATTCACTATGAAAGAAACACAGCCATCTGTAGTGTGAAAGTTTATGACTCAATTGTCCACACCTTACAAAGTGATTCAGCAAAGACATATCTGGGCCGTGGAAACTTTTCTTTCCCTTATACCATTAGTTCTTGCTTTGAAAGATAAAAAAGATCTTTCAGATGCAGTATGCATTTTAACTCTCACATAGTAAGACAGTGTGAAGATTTAAGCATGTGCTTTTACTTATTATTTTTGCTTCACAAGGCCATTTCCTGCTTCTGAATCATATTTAGAATTTTCAAAGGTGGATTAATAAAATGTGAAAAATGGCAAGTCATTTTCAAAGTGATGGGCGTATGGATAGATTAGATTAGACAGAAATCTGGACAGACCGTTGGAGAAATGTTGTTAGACAAAATGGGACTTCTGCAATTACTTCTAGTCCAGTTGTGACCCATTTTGTAGAGGTTATAGAGTGCTATTTTTTAGCTTTCTTTTTCTTACAAATGCAAAAACACTGTGTAGAGCCTTACTGAATATCCCATCCTCATGTCCTCATACAAACTGTGAGGCAGTGTCCAAAATCATCAAGTTTGGTATTATGGGTAGCATCTTTCATCTGTTTCTTTTCTTCTTTTCTCTTTTCTTTTTTTTTCCTTTCCTTCCTTTCCTTTCCTTTCCTTTCCTTTCCTTTCCTTTCCTTTCCTTTCCTTTCCTTTCCTTTCCTTTCCTTTCCTT
>JAWWLV010000179.1:50631188-50651486 GCA_035041135.1 Platyrinchus mystaceus
TTTCCTTTCCTTTCCTTTCCTTTCCTTTCCTTTCCTTTCCTTTCCTTTCCTTTCCTTTCCTTTCCTTTCCTTTCCTTCTTCCTTCCTTCCCTCTCTCTCTCTTTCTTTTTCTTTTTTCTTTCTTCCTTTTTTTTTCCCTTCCTGCTTTCCTTCTCTCTTTCTTTCTCTCAAACACACACACACACACAGAGTGTACATATAAAATGCATAACTCCCCTTTGATGACAAGCCAGCCTGACTCAGCTTTACTTCATATTTGTTGCAGGGAAACGGGATCCATGTGGCTAAATCCAATAGACCAGCTGATACATCCTAGCTGCAAGGACTTCTGCATTTTCCCTCTTTGTTTGGTGTTCTAGCTAAGCTTGGCTGTGTGAAGAGCTTCCCTTTAGGACTCCCCACAATATTTCCTTCTTCCTATCTCATTTTTGATTGGGGTGGATCCATACCTGGCATTGTGAACAAATGAGTCGTAGTAACTTTTAAGTCCCACTTCAAGTCTTACTGAGTTCTAACACTTCCTGACAGGTTGGGGCAACCCTGTTATATATCCTCTGGAGAACTGGTAAGTCTTTTTGCCCTTCATGATAGCTGCCAAGTGGAAGAAGCTGAATGCACACCTAACCTCACTTGGGAAATCACCTTACTTCAGGAACATGCTATTTCTCTCATTTGATATTAAATCTTTGCCAGAATCCAACAGTTTCAGATGAGCCAATTTTCTGAGATAGAAGAACAAGAAAAAGTCAAAGGTATCCCTTTTTTTTTTTTTTTTTTTTTTTTTTTTTTCTGTGTTTTTAATCTTGGCATTCTGTTCATGGAGATATCTTTGTTGCCAACATGTCTGCTGCTTCTCCATCTCTCACCCTTCAGGTTTCTTAAAATAGCTAAGAACACAGAGTTTCTAAGCCCAAAAAACACACTTACTGGGAAAAAGAGTATGCATGAAGTTAAAAAAATATATATTTATACTGTAAGCCCTGCAACCTGGCTTCCTGCCCACGTTTGGGCATCTGTGCTGTCTCTGGATACCTCAACTCACACACACATGCCAGATCCAAAGAGGAAGAAATAAAGGGCACTGCTGGTTTAGTGCTGAGCCCATGAACATAACACAGTATCTTTGAGAGGTGGGTTTTGCCACCATTAGTCTGTTCATTATCACAGGCCTCTGGAGGCTAGGGTTCAGTCTTTATTATCTGAAATTAAAACTTCTTTCATAACACACACTGTCACTTCAAGCAGAATTCATTCATTCATTCTTTTCACTCTCTCACTGCAGAGAGTCTGGAGTATGTTTTGAGGTGAGTGCATCTTCAAGTGCAAATCCAAAGGAAGACATACAGGGCGTAGCAAAAGACAGAAGATGATAATTTAACACATCAGATAATTTAACACATTAGATGATAATTTCATACTTCAGAAGTTCACATATCTAGTGTTAATATGGAATACATGGAAATAGAAACAAAAGTTTCTGAAGGGAGCAAAGCAGTTCCTCAAGTCTGGGCACAGAAATTAAATTTCCCCTTAAGGAAGGGGGTGGGTTTTTAGAAGGAAAAATTCAAATTGGAAGAAAGACTGGTGGCATACAAATGGTGAGGAAAGACAGGAGGAAAAAGTTTTGATACATATGATAAGCTTCAGAAAAGCATAGGGAATTTGGAGGGTTGAAAGAAGAGTAACTGAATTCAGGATCCAAGATGTGTGCTGTTTAATTTCTCTGAACTACTTCTGTTATCTTCTTTTGAAATTTTCATGGATTTGACAAAGGATTTTATTTATGGTCAACAGAGATAAATATATAGCAAGAAGCAAAAAAAAATTCTTTCCAGATGGAGAAGTATGACTAACCCTCTTGATTGCCCTAAAAGGCAGTCCTGAGGCCCCCAACAGCAAATCACACTGTCAAAATGATTTCTAATAGTACTGCTTGCCCTTGGCCCATCCCTTACTACCTGGAAACACTTGGCTACTAATGTTTTTTGACTTCACAGGGTTTATTCAACAAAGAACTGTAAAAACATAAAGATTGTCAGCTCAAAAGATATTTTTATCCTCTCTGCAGGATTCAAGGATATGCAAAGAGAAGCTGGCAGATTTATGGTAGTGAGTTAGGAACCAGTTCTGCACCAGCTGAAGAGCTTGTTGAACTTGTACAATGCATAGGGTACAGGCTAGGTAGGTTGTGCCATCTGCTTAGAGTAAAAAAGCAAGGGAGAATTTCAACAGCTGTTTGTTGAGTCAGATACTCATCCCTGATTGTTTGTGCCACAGTGGCAGATTACTGCCAAAAAAATGCATCCCCTGTTGCTTAATACACCTGACCTGGATGTTATAAAGTTACACCTGCTGGAAACAAGCCTTATGATATAGTGCTCATAAAATGCCAGTGATTCTATGAGAGAAATGTCCTGAAATCAGCATGTTAAGTTCATCCTTGTTTCTCTTTGTAGCTAATAGCGATATAGCAGGAGGCAGCAGGGATATATCCCAGCTAATTCTACAAGGTGATTAGGGCCTGAGCATGATGCTCCATATTGTATTCAGGTTTTCCTCAAGAATGTTCAGTTTTGTTGGGTATGACATACTGCATGTGAGTCACTCATATTCTGCATGAGTCATATGTTGAAGTGTGAAAGCAATGCTGAATCTCTGCCGTTGTTACCCGTTGCTCAGCTGCTGCCATACCACATAGCTCAAGCCAATTGAGCTCACCTTCCCATTTTGAGCCAGCTCTCATCAGCTGCCTGAGCCCTTTAAATGTGATCCATGGTGTTGCCCAACATATAGCTAACACGAATGCCATATTGGGATTCGGCTTTGAGTTATGACTCTGTGGATAAGAACATCCAAGAATTCTTCTGAAAGGATTGTAAGGTGTCCAGAAAACATATAGGCATCTTTAAAATGTATTTTAAAAAGGAAAATAATGTAAGTATTCTTTTAAAATGCACACATCTGTAGTACTAAGGAACTAAAGTGTTTTTGTCTTCCTCACACTGTAAGACTGCAAACCCACTGTGTGTTTGGTGGGTTGCTTAAGGATCAGGTGAACCAAAAATGCTTCACATCTTCAAAGTTTGAAAAACTCGGGTGCAGTCAGACCTAGAAAGCATTAGTCAAACATGGCACAGCCATTTTGAACTGAGGTGAGATTTTATTCACTGATGAAAAAATGGACCTTCAGTTTACAGGTGAGTGTCAAGAAGTTGCAGAATTTATTTTGGCTGTAGCTGTGGCTGTGGTCACCACATAGAGCCCTTAGTTATTTGTGACATAGAAATTTTGTTCCAGTTAGGTGGCAATTAATGCCTCAATTAAAGCTGCTTAACAAAGGAGATAAAGCAGAGTACAGTTATATTATACCTGTCATTTGTAAGTGTCCAGTGATCCTTTTGTGTGATTGTGTGATTCATGGAGCTGAAAGAAGTGATTTGCCTAAAAAATTATCGTTGCTGATTCTGCCTGCAGAACCTCTTAATTCCTGTTACACATGTCAGCATATTATGACTGTAAGCTGTCAAATTCTAATGACTAAAATTTCATTTTTCTGTCTTTTCATGCTGTGCTTGAGAAGTATAGGTTGGGAATAATTCCCTAGCTAAATTCTTCAAATAGTAAACTCAACTGTTTGTATTCTCTCTCACTTTGTCTTCTGTTTCTTTCTAAATTTCTGTTCACATTAGTGGCTTTCTCTCTTCTTATGTCTCTGTAAGAGAAAAAAAAAAATTGATTTTCTTCCCAGAACCACTGTCCATTTTAAAGAACATAATCTGTTTGACAGCACACAGATTTGATGCAAAAAATATTTTTACCCACTGATTTGATCAAAACATGGACTATTTAAAAGAAGAAGGAGGAAGAAGCAAGGTTAGTAGGAAACAAAATGCACAGAAAACTCTTACCACTTCATGTGGTTAAATAACCTTGACACTGGAAAATATTTTTGCCATCCTCCATGAAACAGGAATTTGTTGACACAATGTTCAATAATAGAGATACAGGACTAATGTTAACATGCTGCAAATACTGCACCAAATAGCATCTATTGATCCACCTGTTATTATGCTTGTTACTGAAATGCTGTATGTAAAGCAAAGGAAACCAGTTTCCAATTTAAGTCATTAATAGATTGGTTTTGAAATTTATGTTACACATGTCCAACAAATCAAGAATAAAAGCATGTGAAAGACTGTGTAGTCTGTATTGAATTACTCATTTTTTCCACAGTAAAAGCCTTTAGCTAGAGATTGACCAAAGAATTTTAAATATCTCATTATATATATGTCATTGTTCAAAGTGTCCCTAAATGGGATTAAACAATACTCACTCATGAGTTTCCTGCAATGTCTCTTCCCCTCCTTTCACCCCCCTTCCCCTCCTCACCTTGACTTAAATTAAGGCTAATGATATGTTTTCAGTGTAAGGTAAAAGAAGGATTTTCCTTGAATGACTTTCCAACATTTTCAAATCTAATTCATTATAAGTACTTCTATCAAATGATTACTTATTTCATCTCGTTGTCTTAGAGGATTTAACCCTAAAAGACACATGTTTGATACAAATTTAATGACCATTTTACAAACTGAAGCCAACTGAAGCAGTATTTACCTACAAATTTCTGTTTGTGCTCAGATTAAAAATAATGCCAAGACTATTTCTCAAAAATTAATAGATTTATTTCTAAGTACTGTTTTTTCCCTTGTATGTACCACTTTGTCTTGGCTTCTGATTCTTCAATAAAAGGTAGGAGACAGTCTCATGGGCTGCAGGGGAGAGGGAGGAAAGGGCACAGCACAAGGTACAGTGAAGAGAGGCTATTTTTGGATAAATGGCTACTTTTGAGTACCAACCCAAAGACATTACACATTTTTAAACAAAATACCTATTTCAAAAAACAATCCCCTTTTCTAATCGTATGTTAAAAATATTTCCGTAACCATAGGCATAGTAACACTAAATATCGTTATGAGAAAGGAAGAAGCAAATAGTTTTGGTTTCTCAAAAAAAAAAAAAAAAAAAAAAAAAAAAAAAGTTGAGATAATTAAGGTAGCGAACATATTGCGCTGCTATATTGGTTCAGTCACCTGATCTGTCTCTCCGATCACTATTTGCACGATATACATGGTTTTGACGGGCTTGTGATAGACTGCTGTCTGAAATTCTTTAATCTGGGTCTCCTGTTTGGCAGTGCAGCAGACTTTGCTATTTTGGGTTTTTGAAACAGAGCCATACTCTGGGAGGATAAGAGATAGCTGTGACTCTGTACTGACTCATCAGTATGAAGGAAAGCCAGGTAAACTCAAAAACGACAGTGGTCCTGTTTGTGCTGCCGCTTGTGCAGATGTGCAGCAGAAGTAATCCCACTGAAATCTGTGGTGTTAGACTTGTGTGCATGCCTGAATGTACCTGAGAATCAGGCCCAAATAGTTTTAGTTTAAGGATACTGTAAGAATAAAATAAGCATTTAAGCCTGCAGGAGGTATGTGGGAAAAATTAACCTTTCTTAGACTTTGTTTCAGGAGGTGTAACTGCTCAAGTCCCACTTCGAGGACAGTAGTGTTGTTGCATCAAGGAATGGCTTTAGCATAGGAAAGTAGATGCTGCTGAGACTGTCTTTGGCTTGTGTAGATGGAGAGAAATTCGTTAGCCACTTACCCATAGCTCAAGTGTTTCTACTCCCAGATCACAAAAGCTATCAAGGAAAACTGAGTTTTATGAAATAAAAAAAAAAAAAATCGAATTTTTCTGATTTTGAACAAGGAACATTCATATGAAGAACAGTTCAAATACTAAATGCAACCACTTAATCTATTTATAAATCTATATTTTATCATAAATTCTTGCATTCTGACTTTAAATCATGTTGAATAGGGATTTCCTCTTACTGACCCTGGGATGTACAGGATGTACGTAACTCATCAGAACTTAGATAGGACAGAGGGCTGAAAGTGCAAAAAGGGGTAGAACTCAGGGCAAAATGGCCTTGACCCCCTGGCCTTTATACATGGCTCTGTAGACATTTCGTCAAAACTTTTTTCCTATGTGACTTAAGAATGAAAACTGAGTAGCTGGCTTTTTATACATGGGTTTGAAGAGGAGTTTGCTGAAGGTTGGTAGCATTTAGGAAGTAGGAGCTGCCATTTCCTGGTTGCTTTCATTTCCAGTGACTTATCAGGTCTTTCTTCTGTACTACATGTTTGTTGTTTTTTTTATCCAGACCGTTACAAAAGTGCTTTAAAACCTTAATTTAGCATGGATTTGTTTTTAGGAGATGAAGAATGAATCTGCAGCTAAAAGGGCAAGTGGAGTCTGAAAAGCTTATACTAACATGCTATCAACAAGAACAATCTCTAAATCGGATTGAAATTTAACTAAGTACTGTTTTCCTTACTTAGTTTGAGTCGGTTAGTTGTGGTTATATCCTGCTTGTTTGTGGCAGGTGTATAATTAACCACACTTCTTTGAAAGTGGAGGATACAACTGAAATTCTTAGGGAAAACCTTTTCTTCAGCACTTACACTGAATGTGTCTCTGATGTTTAGCTGATGGTGAAGCAACTTGAACATTTTTTTCTATGGCAAAATACATTTATGACATTCCCTATTCCTGCTCTGTAGTTAGCTGCATTCTAGGATGAACAAGACCAATTGTGAAGCTGTAAAGGGACTCTTTGGCATCGCCTGTCTTTAATCCATGTTTACCACCAAAGAAAAGAGCATATTGTCAAGGTCTGCTTCTTCTTCATGTCAGAGAAGACTGTAAGCAATCAAACTAGGCTGCCCTCCTCCCTTAAAGAGAAAAACAGGAAATTTGTTGCAGGATTTTTCTGACTGTTGTTATCAAACAAGAATGAAATATTTTACAAAGACTATTCCTGGAAGACAGAGTTATTCAATACTCTTTAACTCTGATAGACTCCATGGGATTTCCCTTGCAAGTTATGAAGAAAAGTATTAGATACCAAACCAGGTTACACGATTATTATCAAAACAAAAACAATGAGGGGAAAAAAACTCCACACACAGATTTCACACTGTATATCCCCCAAATCAACTGTGAACAAAATTGCAGATTTTGTTTTGTAGGAGATATGATTTGCTAGCAGTGAACATGTAGGGCAACTGCCTTGTGTTTCTGAAAGTGTTTGCAAAAATGGAAAGATTCACTGAGTTTGCAATGAATGTTTCTCAAAATTTGCATGAAAGTGTGTAATTTGCCTCTTGCTAATAGTTATTTTCCTTCTTAAAATATTTCAGTCGAGGAAGAGCAATGATAGTATGACGTGGATTAGCTTTACATATTTGTTTACATTTAGTATTTATATTGCAGTCAAGCGTAGCAGCTCTCCTCAGGGACTCATCTCTATTCACCACTGCCAGTGCAAATTGCTGAGTGCTGTCTTCCTGGTCTGGTTCTTGTAGCAGAGCTCTCTCATGCTTGGTGTTCTCTGATGGGTGGGAGCACATATGACCAAACCTGGGGTTTCTTATACCAAAGACTTTATAGGAACCAATCCTCAAAGGCTGCAGTGCAGCAAACAAAGCCTGACACGTATTCTGAACAACCCACCCGAGTTCAAGTTATGAGGATTTAGACCCTGAAATTTAAGTGGCAAACTCATGCAGCATGAATGGCAAAGAATCTGTATAACCAGCCTATGAAAAACCTAAAGGCTGAAAGCTTTCTCCTAGCGCATGAAGGAATTAGCAAACACAGAAGAAGATTTGCTTCAGTTAACAAAGATTCACTAATCATAAACAAAATGGAGGCAAGAAAGGACAAGGTGGTGATGAGGGCAAGGAGAAACAAATTCTTAGTAAATAGTTTCATTTGCTCCAATATTTCTTTGTTATCAAGATGTGATTTAACTGCATAACATTCAAAGTTGTTGAGAGGCTGTGCTACAGAGGAAAATGTGTGCATGTGAGCTATGAAGGCAGTAAGCAAATCTGTGAAGAAATCATAGCCCTAATGCAAAATTTATAGGAGCTTATTTCCAAGTAGGTAATAGTGTACAAATTCCTCAGAACCAAAGATGAGTTAAAGGAAGATGTCATGCAGGAGCAAACTGCAGAAAACCCATCAGCTGCTACCCCACGTGACAGACCCAGAGGCAGCTCCAGAGCCATTAACACAACTGCCTGGGGAGTTTGACAAGGAAAAAGATTCTGACACTGGAATAATATCTGCCAGCACTTGGCATCTGTGTCCTGTGATGGCCAACTATCCTCCATGGGTACTGGCTGCACTGCTGGAAAAAGTAGGAAAAAGAGAGCAGTAGCAGAGAGTTATCATTTCCCATATGAACTCATAATCTTCACAGAAATTTAGAACTGTGACCATTTTGCCCATGCATAGTTGTAATTTTTATTTACAAAAAAAGCAAGTATCAAAAATAAGTATTTGAAAAAGTATTCTGGGAACACAGAGACATAGACAGTGACAATAAACATTGAAATAGTACTTTTGCAGGACCCAGGCTTCACAGAGCATATGTGACCTGACCCTGTACTTGCACTAGTTGCTAATTTCTAGGGTGAAAATTATTCTTATTTAAGCAAAGTGTTTGGTTTTCATACACATTTTTTTCCTGTTTGCAGCCAGATCAATAATCTGAAGATCAGAAAAAACTATAGTAATTAGTAAGAACTAAATCTGGCAGTTCCTATGCAAACATCACCGGCATTTGGAAAACAGATAGGACTAGAAGCAATTTTCACTTTAAGAAGCAGCTTTTCAGCTGGGATGTTACAAACAGCTGAAGATTAGACACTGACCTGTATTCTATAATACCTTCACTTACAGAGGATACCCCAAATCCTTGTAATTCTGATCACCTGGCAGTTTGAAAATTGAAAACTCAGTTTTTGAGTATGTTGGCTATTTGAAATCTTGATCCAGCACTTATTTTTAATGGCAATGTTTTTCTACTGCGAGCAAATCAGGCCCTATGAACTCTCTGAGGGATATGACTGGGTGCTTGTGCCCATGTATTCTGGTGCCCAAGTGAAAGACTAGTCTAGCAGGCCCACCCCCTACAGACATTTGATTGAGCATGTACTTCCATAAGCTTGTTGCACTAATATTGTTTATGAAAAAACAGCAAAAATGCCTGCAAATATCCTTTAAGCCAAGCTGGAGTTTTTAATCTGAACTCACATACAAATGCCTCTGCAGCAGCAGCGTTTGTTCAGCTCTCATCATCCCAGCAGAGTAGACCCTGGAGAAAGGGAATTTGCGGTATTCGTCCTCGCTTCAACCAGCGTCCTCTTTGCACCTTATGTGTTGAAAATGACCCTGGCCTCTGCTCCCAAACCATTTGTCTTATTTGTTGCTCTTGTGATGCTGAAAGAGCTCCCCGCTCGTCATGGCTGCAATTATCGTTATGGCTGAACCCCTGGTACTGGAAGTAAGAGTACGGCCCTTGAGAATAAAAGGCTATAGCCTCTAGCATGTTGTTCCAGTCCACTGGCATCTTAACTAGGCAGTGTTAGCTTTAGCATAAAATCCATATTCCTAGCCTTATGGAGGAGTGAGGAAGGTTCTGTTTTCTTTTTCCTTTTACCACAAACATCAAGCAGCCCAACACAAAGTTCAGGAGACAAAAGGCTTTTTTTCTATCAGCTTTTGCCTCTGCATATCTGTCGTTTACCTGTGCCCTGTGAAGGGCGTGACTCACCCTGTAACAGCAAGAGGTAGTGAGAGAATAACCCTATCCTGAGAATAAATGGAATAATTTATTATTTAAATGAGATTTTGAGAGGTAAAATGATGAATACAGTACAGCCCCCTTCTGAGTTTTAAACATTGTTTCTTCGAAGGCATAAATTTGCTTTGCAAAGGTTTCTTGATCTACTGTAGACGGTATTCCTACTTATGCTACATGGTGACAAAACCTAAAGAGGGAGTCAGATGTGTGCTCTACAGTACTTGAGAATTTAAGTTAAATCTGTAATTTTCCCCCCTGCATTTCCTCAGAGAAATTAGCTATTCTATTCACTGCATAAATTTTCAGGTTTTGCTAGCACGACACTCAGGGTGTTGAATTTTTTATGACAAAAATGCTGTAATAATTGTTGAACAGATGTAAGTGTTGGAGAGTGGGCTCTGGCAGACCTCATGAAACCTCTATTAGCAATTTAACCCTGTCGTTACTTGAATGAAATGGAAGTGGAAAAGGACAGAGTTTTGAACTGTTTCATTTAGATGTGCACAAGGGATTCCCAGGTAGGGGGTAAATGACCTTTAATTAGATATATCCTTAATGAAAGTAGGGATTTAAAAAAAAAAATCTTGATCAGCACTAACTCCATACTACAGAACTATTAGGACTTTCCGCTGTGATGTGTGGAGCTAAGAATCATTCTGGATGGAGATATCCCAGTCCAGCGATCTGTGCTGTCTGAAATATTCATAGGACCTAATCCTCCAATTTTAGGTCAGTCTCTGTATTATATTTCCCCTTCACTGTAACTGAGTTAGCAAACGATGACAAGACAAAAACTTTATGTCCAAGAAACCAGAGGAGCTTTAGATTTTCCACACCTGCCATATTAAATAAATGGCTTTTGAAGCCTCCAAGGCTTCAAGAAGGGAATTGAAAGAAAATGGCAGCCCATCAACAGTGTAACTGAGTAACAGAGGGAACTGTCTCTACACATAGGTGATATCAGAAGAAGGTGTTTTACTCTAGCGTTGTACCCGAAGCAGAGATTTTGTGTATTTTTGTGTAGAAATAGACATGCACATATAAACAATCATACAGGCATCAACATAAATTCATACACATAAACACACCCATCCCAAAAATATGCATGCATTTTAAGCTAGTATTATTAAAGAAGTCTTTTTTGAAATAATAATACATGTTTGGTGGAAGACAATAACTAGTTAAACGATTACTTATGTGGTCCTAAGACCATACTATCTGTGTGCTTGGTGGAAAGAGCGAGAGATATATATAACTACATCACACCTGGACAATGTAAAAGTATAGGATTGTTTTGAGATATTTTGCTAAATGGATTCATTCTGATCTTTTCAAGTGAGTGAATAGGTTTGCTATGGTTAGTCCCACTTTGCTATTGCAATATGAGTTAGAAAAGGAGATTAAAGAAAGAAATAATATCTTAGATTCTAGAGAAGAAATAAAGATGCAGGAGCCTATCCTGACTGATGTTACCTATCTTATTAAGTTACTTTTCTTGGTTTTGGTTCCATTTACTAAAGGCTAAAATTTGTTTGGGTTTTTCTTGTGTGTGTGTGTTAATATATATAAAATCTATGTGTGTGCTTGCTCCATCTGCTTTTGTTTTACATGCCCCCGTGGTGCTTAGTGAGGCATGGGGAACTTTAGTGCAGTGGCTCAGAAGTTTTGTGGATGAAAACAGGCAAATTATATTCTAGCTCTAATTTATGCCACACATGATAGGATGCATCTATAGGGCAAGTAAAAAAAATTAAAAATACATATTTTTTTCCAAATCTGTTTATGTATTAGATGTGCTAACTCAGCTTCATTGGAATGGCAATGTTTTCAAAGCCTAGAAAGACGTTTGAACACCTGGCTATTTCTTTATACACATTTACGCAACCAGCTATATTAGTGAGTATAAACAGAGGTATTTCCAGTGTATCTACGTTTTGAAGAACATATTCAAACATTTGTATGTGGACTGCTTCAGAGACATAATTTCACAGCTTTTTCCTGTTTGCAGTTTATTTGCAACTTGGCATTTTTCTGCTTCTTTTTGTTGTTCTTTCATATGCAGTGTTCTTAGAACCTTATAAGTAAATCAATTTTATGTAGGAAGTGTCCAGTAGAAGTACAGCAGAAACTAAGATAATAGTCTAGAGAAAATGTCACTAATGGATTTGACTATCTTTTTAACTTACCTATAGAGATATAGCAACTCAAACAGTTTGTTTTGAATGATTTATCGGAGAGATACTGTTCTCACCCCTAGAACACAGCATTTCTAGTTACACTTTCATTTCAGATTTCATGAAAGAACTGCTGTACTTTGCAAGGTGCTCAGAGTCAAAATGGGGACTGTCTGTAGAGTGTCACTCTGTAAAACTGATTTGATGATGTCATAATTTATGAATGAACACATATAAAATTTGCTGAACCATTGAATCCAGCCCCACTCCAAAAAAAACCCCAAACCCTAAAATGTGACTTCTGACATTGCAAGATATCCTGTGGCTTTTGCAAATTTGGATATTCAGATCTTCTTAGGAAGTGCTCATTTGGTTTGTTATTAATTCATCAGTCAGTACTGAGATCTGGTCTTATTTCCCAAGCTTTGAAGGAACTCTATCTCACCCAGGCTTTGCACATATTACAGTTATTTACATTATTTGTTTAAACAGGAAGAATATTTAGGAAAGCATAAGATATATAAAGCTGAAAAGAATTTGAATACCTGAAGAATGGACTTGCAGTTTTGAATTAATTGCTTTTAATTGTCCATTTTCTTTCCTCTGATTTCCTCTCCCAGACATAGTTTAGCAACCTGGTGAAGTGCATTGGGCATTGAGCTAAAAATATACAATGTCACTCACACGTACATTCCAACCATGCAAAAAAGAGAAGATGTCTTCAGTAGTGATTCTGTAAAACTGACAGCAGGGAGTATTGCCCTTTAGAAGACATACATATATAAATGTTTTTATTACTTAATGCTGCACTAGAAGAGATAGCAGAAGTTAACTTCAGACATATATTTTAATAAATCTTGTTGTCAATAATCAAACATAAAAATGTATATTGATAGAAAAGAGCTGGAAAAAATTAATCTGATATTTATTACCTGTGTATTAAGGTCACCCTAAAATCACAATTGGAAACTGAAAAGCCGGGGGAAGCTAGGGAGTAAATGCACTTGCCACTGTGGCAAGGGCTGTATAAAGATACTAGAGGACAGATGCTGTTCTATGAGCTCATGATATGAACAGATGAAGAATGACTTAGTTTTGCTCAAAACAGGGTCACACAGATGCAAACCCAAAACTCCACCTCATGATTCCTAAAGAGGCTTCCAGGTCATTTCTTTTCCCTCAAGTGTAGTACTTCACTTGGACACCTGGCTGCCAGAGCATGTTTGTGGTCGGTTGGCACTCTGGAAATGAATCTTTAGTTTACAGCAGTGTGAAGTGATGGACAACATAATCTAAGGAAAGGTGTAGGGTTGTACTCCAAGAATAAGGAGCTATTAAATAGCTGGATGGAGACTTTTTGCCAGCCTTTTGACACTGAAACCTTGAAGCCAAGAGGACTGCTGCTATGGATTCAGCATCAAGAACTCTCAGTAGTAAAATACAATATCTTATATGCTCACAAGATGGAAGCCAAAGTGAGACAGACCTTTTCCTTTTTTGAAAAGCCTGTATGCCACTTGCTCGAGGACTGAGGGAAGGGAAATATAGCATAATATGTTCCTGAGACCAGGTCATTACAAAGCTGTAGATTAGAAACTGTAAAAATAAGAGTCCTAAGGAAATGGCACTTAAGTTAATGAAAACTAGAAGACTCTTGTCATAAGTCAGGGAATTAATCTACAGAAAATGTTCAAATTTCATTTTAATCATCTTGTCTGCTTATAAGAGTTGACTGAGTAGTTAATACAGAAAAAGAATATATTCCCAGAATTTCATCTGCAATTCAGTCCAGCCTACTGGAAACTGATCTGCATTTTGAGAGTAGTTACTGATTTTCAGTGTTTGTCTTTGCCCTATAGGAACCAAACCAAAGTGGGATTCTCACATGTAAAAACCAAGGAGGGTGAAAAAAAAAACCAAACCAGTTAAAGCCCAGTCCACAAAGAACATTGCCAGAGGAGTCATATACAGGAATAAGGCATGGTATGGGGAAAACCCCAAGATCAAACTCTTTTTCTCAAGACTTTTGCCTCAGTACTCAGGTAGGAGATCTATTGTCAAACACAGCATTTGCATTGTTGTTTGTACTGTTATGGTCAAAGAAAAGAACATATAAATAAAATTCATTGATTTTTGGTTTATGAGTCTAGGTTTTACCAATTTCTTATTCTCACCTGTGGTTAGTTTACCATCTTTTTTATTTGCTGTATTATGAAGGCTTGTTTTGTGATCTTGAACTCTGACTGTTCTGTTGCCACTACTTCTCACCAGTCATGCACCGACATTTTCTGTAGACAAAATGCCTCTTGATATGAGCTCAAGGGCAAAAAATGAGCTAATTTTTCTTCAATGTATGTGAATCATGGCTTGCCTAAGCTCAGTGTAAATCTGGGTCATTTGTACCATGTGTAAAGTTCTCTTTATACCATTGGAGGGTGTTAGAAGTTCATATTGCTGTAGTTACAAGAGAGTATCTTCACCGGTGCAGGAGTCAGTGCAATTAACACAGGGGGCACAACAGCCCTGTTGGAGTTACTCATAATGAACACTAAAGATGGAGCTTTAAAAAAGGCTGAAGTGACTCACAAGCACAACTTTCATTGTATCACTGGTCACTGATTCATTAATCACTCTTGAACCATGTCTACACAAGGAGATTTTATCCCCACCAGCTAGAGTACTGTAGAGTACTATAGAGTACTGTAGTCACATGGCTATATTCATAGTACCGAAGTAAATCCATAATTTCAGACAAGAAACTCTATCAGAAGTTATGGGACTTATCTAAATAATATATGCATCCATATTGCAACAGTTGCACCTCTTGAACTGAAACAGCACAATCCTCCATGTGAACAAGCACCAGAGGATTTTGATAATCCTACACCTTAACATTGTTGTTTCTTTTGCTAAATAGTCAGAAGTTTAGATCTGATCACATTTTGTTGGTGGTTTTTTTTCAAAGGGATGAGGGAGAAATCTATAAACCACTGGTACTTGAAAACTTTCCTCTACATACTAGCATGCAGTTGGGCCGCTCTGTCCTCGTCAGCAAATGTCACTGAAGTTACAGGGAATCCATATCAGGTTTCAAGGAAAGGGAAAGTTTTTGCAAGAGGATAATTTTATTTCTACACGTTACTGTATTTCTGCTAACAGTGCTAGAAAAGCAAGAAAATGGGAGTTGTGTGTTTAATACAAAAAGTAGATTTGCTGATATAACTGTTATTTTCACTGTTTATATCTAAATGTCCTTAAAAAAAAAAAGCATCATCATAATTTACGGATAGTAAGAGTGTGTAAATCAGAACACTTATTTTTATAGACTAAAATCAAACTATTCCTCACATTTTTCTCAGTTACAGAATATTAAATTGCAGTGTGTGGAATATACTTGCTTTCTTGAGAAAGATATATTCCCAAACTAAAACTGAATACTGTGTCAAGACTTTTAATTTTTTTTTATTAATTCTGAACAATTATTATTTGTCCTACTGTATTAACATAGTACCATTCTTAAACCTGCCCATGGCAATGGAGAGTAGCTCACTTCACAATCAGATTCTTAATTAATTACCTTGTAGTCTGCTATCTTAAAAATACAGGTCGAAAAATGGTATGTTAACCTTTTAATTTTTTTTAACCTAATAAAATAACCAACTTGTGTTGTGACCTGTAATTCTGAATCTGATTGAGTTTTCAATATACTGTAATTCACAGATTTTCTCCCCTCTAGCACTAGGTTTGTATCTGTCACATGGTTTTCAGTGTTCCTAATGAGCTGTTAACAAGCTGTCAATTACCTATGCAAATGAGGCAAGCAGAAATGGAGGGGTTGCTATACCTAGAGTTAAAGTGTGCTACCTCGGATTGTTACGAAATAAATCATTTCAGTTTTAATAGCTGTCTGTGCCCATGTGGCTTGTGTCATGTAGGCACTTTTTCATTATATTATTTACCCAGCAATAAAATGCTGCAGGGGACTTTGGGGTGATTAAAAATTTGAGGGGGGGAGGGGAACTCGCACAAGCGACTTCATTCTTTGCTGCTTTGCACCTTCTGCTCTTCTTGGGTCGGGGCTATGAGGCTACAAGCTGTCAGGTGCCCTTAGCCCTGTAGAAATCAATGACAATTCAGGACTTTAAGCCTGATCCTGCCAGACTATTTAACGAAGGAGCTTGCCAAGATATGTAATGGAGCCTCACGAATATGTGAAGTTAAAGAGTGGAACTAGGAACTGAAATCATTAATTTTGGAGAGAAGGACAGACTTTATATATGCATTCTCAGCCTTTTAAGAGCTTTCTAGACCAAGTTCTGTTAGAAGAAATCTTACACTTTTACTTGTGTAATTCTGAAGGGAATTCTTTCCCCCTTGCTAAAGTCAATGAAATTTCGCCTTCAAATTCTCTTTTCCTTTGCTTTAGCTTTCAATTGAATCTTACTGTAAAACATTTTGTGACACTGTGTATGAAGAATGTTATATAAAGTGAAATTCCATTGTATTTATGACCAGCACTATAATAACGCTCTATCAGTGTTTCCATTATAAGCCCCTATTGTTGAGGGCTTTAAAATCACCCATAAAAATTCACTCAGGATTGCAGCATGGTCTACAAATGGTAAACAAATCCTTTTGCCTATTTTTGAGTTAGAATATGTGAAATAAAGAATGACAATTAGAGGAATGACAGGTTTCCTCTCATTTGGTATGAATGTGTGTGTGTATATATATATGTATTTTAAAGATGGATCAGAAGCATTGTTTCCATTACTTAAAAAATGTTATCAAAAAGCACCTAGGAAAGTTAATGGATTGAATTGTTTTGCTCCAGCCCATACCTAATCAATTGGTGCTTGTTAAATCTTCTGGCAGGATCAGGCTCAAACTCCTGAATTGTCACTGATTTCAACAGGGCTAGGGACATCTCACAGCTGGTAGCCTTGTAGCCAGCCCCAACCCAGGAAGAGCAGAAGGTGCAAACAATAAATAGTCACGTGTGTGAGTTCCCCTCCCCCCTCAACTTTTTAATCACCCCCAAGTCACCTGCAGCATTTTATTGATGGATAAATTTGCACACTCAGCTAACTCAGCTGAAAGGTCATTAGCATATGGACTTTTCTTATGTCCATTATGTTTAAGGTTCAGGGACCTGAAATCGTGCACACTGAAGCCAGGAAACCTGGTGTGAAACAGAGAGAAGTGTTCTGGTAGGAAGCCAGAAGGAGAGGAATTTGGGAAATACAATGACATGAAACCCAGTAAATAGAAGTGAATTAAATAAAAATCATGAATGCCTTTTCAGATGGGAGAAACCCCAAAGAAACAGTCTGTGAGGGAATTAGTAGGCTAAGTCTTTCACTGATCAATCCCGATGGAAGCTTTCTGGTCAAAATGTCAGTGGTAACTTTATTTTCTGCTGGTATGTACAATAATCCTTTTGTTCCATCTGCAAACACTAGGGGGTAAATTTTTAGCGTGATGCTTAGGGATTTAGCTGTAGGACTCCCATTAACGATAATGGGAATCATGTAGCTTGAGCACTCTGCATCGTGCTGAATATTTACCCCTCAGTTCAGAGCACTCTCTCGTTGAATTTTTAATTATATTTACAGATAAATTCCATAACCAAATATCATCAGCTCTCAAGCAGATTGTTTTATTAAAAGGTGCAGATTTCCAACTTCATTTTGAGCTGCAACCTACAGTGATTGGTTTAGCAGCCAAGTAATTTTTTTAAAGTGTCTATTTAATAATGCTTGATTTGTCAGCTTCAGAGCATTTGGGGGACAATAAATATTAGAAAGCATCCCACCCTGCATGCATTTGCTAGAGAAACGCAAAATGTGAATATTCTACCTTGTTCAGAACTTTCAAAAGATGCGTCACGATGCAGCACCCTCTTTCTGGGAAATACTACTTTTGCATAAATCTGTTGTTAAAATCAGTAGTAGTATACAAACATCCAGCACTAATATGACATAGGTGGCAGGATTTTATTTGCATTTGTGAAGATAAACAAAAGAAGCCAAAAAAGTTAGGAAATTTGCCCAAGGCCAAAGGGGTTCATGTAAGAGAAGATATTAGGATTCAAAAGTTCCTTGCTTCTCTGCTCTGTAGCCTATAATTACATCAAAATCTAACACCAGTATAAGCAGGTATAGAGGAGGTAGTGTACCCATGCTGATCTGCTTAGCTCCTCCCTGAGGCAAGCTTCCACTTGCTTTTGCAGCTCTTATTTTTTGAAGTAGCCACGCCCAGCTCTCTGCTGTGACCCTGTGGAAATGACCTGTGAAGTAAGAAAGATTCTGCTGGCTATTTCATGTTTGTCTAGCAGTGACATTAGAAATGCTCTTTGTTTTAAGATATGGGTGAGATTAATCTTTCTTTTCAGGTATTTTCTAAAGGAGACTTAAAGGCTTCTCAGTTGGCGATTGGAGGGCTGCGGTGCAGCTATTTTTCTGTTGGAGCTATTCTAGGGGCCCCCATGCCAGGCCTCAGCTGCTGTCAGCAGAGGTGTTTGAATAAAAGCACAAATTGTAACATCTTTTTAGTGCCACTCATGACTGATCCATGTCACTTTAGCTTGCACCAGAGGACTAGACTGACACAGAGCAATCTTAAGATCAAAAAAGCACTAAGTCATTTTGACTGAGCCTTGTTGTCCACTCCAGTTTCTTCCCACACAATTTTTAGTTGTCCTCAGCTGAAACAGCTGTTTCAAAGTGTGTGACCATAAAAGCTTGCCTGCATAAGAGGCTGCCTTTGAAGGTTTTTTTGGTACTCTGTAAATGGACCCACGAAATCCATAAAGTTTCTGCATCGATCAATTCACAGGAACTGTCCTGATGTGAATGTGCTTGCTTTGACTCTTTGGGAAGTGAGGTGATTTCTGTGAAGGGGATAGCTGCTTTTGAGCATCTGACTTGAGAGCAGAGACCCTGCCAGGGTGTGGTCATACTTAATCTATTCAATTCATACTACAAGCATCAAAGTTCAAATAAAAAAACACATACAGCTTCCTCACCCTTTCCAGTAACCTGCCAGTGAGGGAAGCAGCCATGCAGTGCCTCTGTGTGCTCCCAGAGTCTGAGATTGCAGTCCCACAGTTCCTACTGGAGCGGGACTGGTGAAGTGTCCATTTGACTTTGGTAGAACATAACTGAACACCTATCTCCATTCATGGCAACACTCTAGAATCAGGATTGATTCCCCCTCAAAGTCAGTGGAAATCCCTATTGTGGTTGATAGCCTGAGATCAAACCAGAATATCCTTTGGAAAAAAAGAGAATGAATAGTGATCAGTCTCTCTTCCCAGTGCTAGCAATTGACAGTGCAAGACAATCAAAGAACCTCCACAATATTTTTCCTAGGAAAACTTATTTTTTGTATGCTAATCTTATCTCTGAATATATACCCTCATCGTAGTATTCATCTCTCTGCCCTTGGTAATCATCAGCCCATCCCTAATGTTTCTTTTGTTCAGAAAAGGTAAACTCTTCTCACTTTTCAGTAGCAGATTATACAAAGGGAACTTTATGGTATATATTACACTCACAAAGCAGTTTTCTCCATCTTGCAATCACTTAAAAAAAAAAAAAAACTTTCTTATCTCATCTTCCTTCCTGCATGAATGTCTGAGATAATCAATGAAGTTCCTGTGTAGAGAATAAATTGAGCTCGAATGGCTCCTCTTAAACTGTACAATCAAAGAAAGAGGACGTTTTTGCTGATGATTTTGATATTCAGTTTAACTTTCTTCACAAGGCTGTCAGCTCAGTGAAAGTGAGGTCAATCTGACCACACTCTTCCTAAAGGATCCTCTTCTGAACCATCTACTTGAGTATACATCTCCTGACAAATCAATGGCAGAATGGAGAGTTATGTACTTTGCACAGAAACCTGGGGGCTGATTGTCCTTTGCTGTGCATCTTATGTAGTCATTTAGGTGAGTACAGCGTGGGCATAAGACAGGGCCCGATAACAATAGTACTGTTTAGCATCTGCATCCTGGTGATATAAATGCCTGCCTGAAGATGCAGGACAACAGAGATGCAGACCTGTGTCCTACAACGCGAAAAAATTCAGATTGTGGCACTTACACACACATACACACACACACTCATTTCAGTGAAAGGGTGGCAAATGAGTGACAATTTTAAACTAAGTTTCTGAAGTCACTGATGCAGAAATCTGAGTTTTTTACAGGACAGATGTTGGGAGGCAGGCAAAATATAGGAACTTAAAGAGACCAGTGTCGTGGTTTGAGGGCCCTAAAAATCCAATTCCGAGTTCAGGCCTCCCTCCCCAATTTTAACTCGGTGTGAGATGAGTTTTCCAGACAAAACACACAAGACTCAAAATAGGGGGAAGGGAATATATTACAAGACTGTACAAATAAATGAATAT
>JAWWLV010000179.1:50651586-50709574 GCA_035041135.1 Platyrinchus mystaceus
TAAAGATCACCACCCCCTGGGGGTTTACCATTTTCTCACCTTCAGGGGGGGAAAAACTGTTTTCCCCCACCACAACCAAGAAACTTGTCCTTCCATCTTTCAGTGTAATTTTGCATTTCTTGGCCAGGAGCACTTGCTGCCAGCTCTGGGGTAAGGGCTGTTGCACTCCTGTGAAGTTATAGCACAGTGAGACTGCTTCACAACAGCAACACAACTAATTGTAATGAAAGTGACTAAAGTCCCCCAAATATTCTTTGGCTAAATTGTCTAGATCAAGCCAATTGTCTCAAGTGAACAACAGTTGTTTGAACCAGTTCAGATCTGTCTCTAGGGTTACTGCCCTCAGACATTTACCATTATGGGCCTATCCTGCTCAACGATGAGAAGGGAGGAACAAAGTAGAGGAGAGAAGTAACAAAAGCAGTGACAAAGAGTAGAGGAGGACCAAAACTCAAGAGCATATCTGGAGTGCTGGAAAACTGGTTAAATTCAGAGAGTTCCTTAAAATTCTTACCTAGTGTAGAGAATCTGTTCCTTGCACTTGGGCCTGAGAGGTTTTGTTGGTGAATCAGATTCAGCTGTTCATGGACAAACCCTCCTCCCTCTTCCCCCCGTTTCCTCCCACAAGTTCTCTTCTGAGCTTGTCTGCATCCTTATGTGAAATGAAGTGGTATGTATGAGAATAAGGGTATTACATCCTGGGTAATATCCATTATGTTGCTTTCTATTAGCTCTCAATTCTTGGGAGTGCGTTACTGCATTATTTCTTTTGTGCCAACGCTATTCCATCAAGGCCAGTGCTGGCTTACTCAGTTGTATCAATGATTTCTTGTAAGGCAGCATAGGCAATATGCTGTAATATATATTATACTATGTGATTTTTAAATCAGCCTTGCAAATGTATTCTAAAAATTTTGCAGCTCTTCAGTCAAATCCTATTGTCCATCATTCCTAATGATGATTACTGGTTAGCAGAAAACAAATAAAGAGGTGATTTTTATACACATAAAAAAGATCAATTGAGTGAACACAATTCTTTAGGAAGCTTAGGAATGAGAATTTTGCTTTGACCCTTTCTGTAGAAAGCTTTTCAGTTGTTTTGTAAAACAGGAAAAAAATACATTGCATAATTTTGAAATTGTATATGTTACAATACAAAGGTGTTAAAGAGTTAGATGTGAATTGAAACATATTTTCACTTACTCTGAATTACAATTGTAGTCAAACATTTTTTCAGCTGAACAAATGAATTAAATTTTATTTCTTCAATTTTTAGAGCATTAAAACACTGTTACTTTTCTGGTTTATGAATGCAATTTTAGACAGCTAAGATCACATTTCTATTCCAGAAATGTTACAGTATTTTTAAAGTAATGTTGATATTTAGAAGCATTTCAAAGTTTTGGTTTGTGCTTTTTTTTTTTTTTTAATAAAAATGGTTTCTTTCTGTCTTATGTTCTTCCTGGGAAAAGTTATACTTGCTGCAGTACTTTTAAAATTTCTTTGCATACCATATTAGCAGTGAAAAATGCTAATATATAGGGGGTTTTGTAGCAATGTGTATTTTATAGTCAAACTTCCTATGAATGGTAGGTGATATTCATTAACCTAAAAAGACTGAAGCCAAACATGGGACACTCTGTGGGCAGGAGTGCTCTGTCCCAGGCGAAGTTTCCTTCTCTGGGTTGCCTCACCTCTGCTCCATGCACACAGACAGTGCGCAGGGACAATGCCAGGGACAGGCATAGGAGAGGCAGTATTTTTGAATGGCCATGTTAAATAAGGCTGAATTGAGCATATGCAGGACTCAAGCATGATTCTCTGTTGCTGGCCAGGCTCTGCCCCTCCAGCCTGAGCAGGTGAAGTTTAGGAAGCTCCATGCAGTCAAAGAGTGAGTCCTGACCTCTCACTATGATGACTGAGGTTATTTTGTTTGTCTTGGGGACACCTTTCTACTCAAAGGCAGCATTCACCTGCCTTCTCACACTAAATTTTCTCATAATGTTTCACTTATAGTGGCCAAAATGATGCTGCATGTATCTTTGAGAGATGAAGCTTAAGAATCAAAGTGTACACAAGACAAAAGAGAATAGAGAAGTGGAAGAAGAGAGGACTGATGCTGGTAGGGATAGTTGAAGAGCAGGAGGGATGCAGGATATTTATCAGAAAGACCAAGCTGAAAGGCATGTAAATCCAGTTAACTGCTTGAAAACAGGTAGGCACATTAAAGGAAGTGGAAGTAAAGTTAATTAGTGGCAGGAGGCATTAAGTTGGGGGTGTCAGCTGGTGAATGGTGGCTAATTTGATATAGTCTAATCACATAGTTTGGCTATTCGATTACCAAATTGAGATCCAAACACTGTATCTTCCAGGGCAATCACTTCAGAAAGAAGGGTAGCCGGAATTGTCATGAGATCTGATCCATTCCTTAATTGAAATTAGTTTTCAGTAACTGTATCACATGTGATGTAAAGCCATGAAGTAAATAGTTGCTGAAATGAGCTGTGAAATATGGCTGTTCAGGGAAGATGAGGATGCATGAACAACGCATGCATGGGCTAAGCTGTAAATGTGCCTGTGGAGATTCACACACGTGCACCAAGAGTGAGCCTGTAGAGATACTTCCCTGTCTGCTGTGCTCCTGGTCTCCAACTCACTCTCTATGGACTGTTGTTCCCATTTGGATGAAATGTATTGAGAATGCCAAGAGTTAGTTTACTTTTTAGTGACCAGCTGGTAGAGATGTATTGATACACGTCTGAAGATTGTATGCACCTTGTACAACTTTGTAAGAGCCTGGGCAGCCTCTCTAGCACTGTTTACTGTCTGGCATTAACAGGAATGGATGGGTAGGGGAAAAGAAGAGGAAACAGGAGATATATAAAGTGATTTTTTTCCCAACAATCAATGGCTTAGCAATTTCCTGAATTGGAGATTATATCCAGACTTAGGAAGCTATGCTCTACAAGTTTCTCTAATATTTTCAAATCTATTATTTTTTTGGCCTCTTATAATAATGTTGCAGCTGAAAATTTATACAATTATGTGCTCTGTGGAAAAAAATGGTTTTGTCTGTTTTAAATGTGTTTCTTGCTCACTTTATTGGGTGCCCCTTCCTTCTGATAATGTGGGAAGAGGTGCAATCTATGCTTGTGGGCTACTGCTAGGCAGTTTTGAACTTACATGTCTCTGTTAAGTCCTCCTCAATCATTTATCTTCCTCATTAAAAATTTTAAATTTCTCACATATCCTTTGACTTCAGCCATGTGTCCATTCCCTCTACCTTTTTTAGCTGTTTTTCGTATTTGATGACTGGGTTCAGGCTTCAAGGTTTTCCTCCCTCTGTATTATTTGCCCATTATTTGGTGTATACACTGCAGAAAGAGGAAGAATGTTCAGGGGAAGAGAGCTTCTCCATGTATCTTACCATTGCATTCCTGAAAACATTCTGCCCATTCTGGAGCTTACCTTGAGGCTGGATGCAGAAAAACCTTTGCCTGTATCATAGGCAGTATTTCTGATGTCTGTGATCTGTTAAGTGGAACACGAGAGCACAGCGTGTGCTCCTTTCAAGGACCTCTTTGATGCTACACTGTAGACATACTGGTCATGATTCAGCATGAAGTTGCCCATCTTTGTGCAGAGAAACACTCTCAATAAGATGCTTTGAGTTAGGCATATGCTTAACTATGCCAAATTGTTTTAAACCACTGATGTAAAAGGTGGGTATGGGACTAGAGAGATGTTGAAGTTTCCATTCCTGCTTGCAAGCACATATCATAAGTGCAGATCAAGCTGAACTTACACTTTAGAGAAACAGAAAATCACCCTTCAAAATGACTGCCTTGTAAGAGAGCTGCTCCAGTTTACACTAGAGTTTAAATGAAATCTAAGTTCTTTTTCTTTGCAGGTAGGGATAAATATCATTTAGGAACAAAGGAACAAATGAAGGAAGTATCCTAGGCAATTTTTGCAAAGAGTTTATTTTTTTGGGTGGTCTGGGGATCAGCAGGATTGGACCTTAACATCAGCAACCTTGAGCAGACTGCAATGGCTCTGCCTTTAATACACTTCCACCTCAGTGTGTTATACAGCCGTAATACTGAACACACGAGGCAGACAGCTGCCCTGAGGCATTCTGCGTAAAAACTTTCATATCACCACGGAACTGAACGTACCATTATAACACCACGTCTCCTCTTCTTCACGGTAAGAATTTTTCTGAAAACCAGGCAATGCCATGGAAATGTTATAATAGATACATCCAGAATATATGGGTGAGTTAGTTGTCCCCAGTGATATATTTAAGCTATTCCTTCCACTATATATAGAGCAGGTTAAATATAATTAACATTGGTCAAAGGATCCTTTTACTTTACGTACTTTATGAATGCATTGCCTCGATTATCAGGAAGGAAAAAAGGGAAAGTGTATTTCTTAACATCTGCTGATATGAGCTCCTCTAAGGCACTTCTGTTGCAACATGCATTTTTGCTCTTCGAAAAGCGTAAATATTTTCTCTCTCCTTAAATCACATAATTGTTTTATTGCTACATTAAAAAATGTAAATAATCATTCCTCCTTCACACAATAAATTAGGCACAACCTGTCTAGCTCTGAAAATGAACATTTCAATAACTTCAGTCACACAATGACATCATATCAATATTTAAAATCATTTTATGCATGTATTCCAGGTTGTCCAACTTCATTAAGGGCATTCATCAGCCCTCCGGCTACAGTGTATTCCCATCGGAGTTGTAGGCCTCAGGCCCTACCAAACAGAAATTTAAACTAACTTGCCTTTTTAATTCACATTATTCTCAAATATTCTCTTTTTTAACCCCCGTCATGACTAAGGCATTTAGACCTGGCTATGATTCTATGCACATCAAGATTTAACAGAAAAAAATCCCCATTTTTTTGTCAGAACTTGAGTACATGTAAATAATAGTCTTTCCCCTCCTCTTTCCTCATCCATCACTATTTCTTGAGTGCAGTAATAACTGTGCTTCTTTTAATACTCTATGCAAAGTTAATAGCTTGAGCTACAGGTTGATAGGGATATGGGGTTGTTGGGGTTTTATGTTTAAAAATTTACAAGCAGTTCAAACATACTAAGTTTAATTCTTTTTTTCTCTTTCTCTTTCCAAAATAATAAAAAATCCCCTCTTGATCTATTTTTTATACAGCTAAGGATGCGCAGCATGAATACATATCCCTGCTAGTGGCATCAAACGTTGTATTAGTATAAAACTTTTTCCCCACCAAAAAAAAATCCAAAACAAAAAACCACTCTTCCCATAGTTCTGATCTATAGGATGTCTGTTGATCTGCTCACCAAGATGTTTACTGATTTTCAAAATTCCTGGGTAAAACTCACACCTACTATACAAAACAGGAATGATAATTTTTATATAAAAAAAAATGTCTTTGCTGCTGGCCAGACAGTGTAGCTTTGGCTGAAGCCTCTCATTTATCCTCCCAGGTATGTGTGGAAAGTGTTTAAATATCTATCATTTGATACCAAAAAAAAGGTGGAAGCATGCGGAAGCAGCCAAGTTAATACAATGTGCATCTGAGGATGGAACAAGCCTGTGAGAGATATTGGTGACTGAAAACGTAAAAGTTGATGTGATGTATGTCACTGTTAGCTCTTCTGTCCAAAATGTTCTGACCATGTCATAACCATGTACATGTCTAGAGTTCTAACGAGGGTACGCTAATGGGTTATGATCCATTTGCCTTCAAAAATGAAAGATGAAAGAAAGAGAAATTAAAAGAAGAGGAAAAAAAACATTAACTGCAGGACCAGCTTTTGGATATTTCCCCCCACAAGTAGCACTTTTTAAAACAATTGCTCTTCTCTCAATTTCCTTCTGCTCTCTGCATCTCTCCTCCGCCTCCCACCCCACCTCTTTTGAATTCCAGCAGCCACTTTTTTCCTTATGTCATTCCAAATGTCTTCCTTTTTTTCATTTTGTTCCTCTGACTTTCTCAGTCCTCTAGATTGAAGACCTCTCTTAGTTATGACACACAATGCAGTCTGTCAAAGTAAAAGAATTTCAAACTGTCCTGGTCCCTTTGGTGGTGGTAAAACTACTCATCATCTATGATTTATCCTTCTAGAAAGAAGCAGGTGCTGTCTCTTCTGTCAAGGTCCTGCATACCATTCCCCTCCAGCAAAGCTCTGAGGTTCAGTTTCTCAAAGACATGGAAATCCACAAAAAAAAATTCAGCTTCCTAAGGCCAAATTTTGCTGTCTGAAAACACTACTCAACGAGTTGTGGACTTCCAAAAAACTGTACCTTGCCACAGGTAAGGAGCAGCTTGAAGTACTCCCACTGCATTCCATAAAGCTCTACAATGTTGTAGTATGTGGTGGTTTGGTTTTTTTTTGTTTGTTGTTGTTTTTTGTTTTTGTTGGGGGGTTTTTGTGGGTTTTTTTTGCTTGTTTTTGGGTTTGTTTGGGGTTTTTTTACCTAATTATTATCAGACTTACCACTTTAAAAGTACCTAGGAAAAGGTCTCACTTTCCAGCTGTGAGATGCTCTGAGTCATTTTGTCTCCTGTTCCAGCAGGATTGTCCTTATTGAGATGGAGTCTGCTCTGTGCCACGTGTGCCCAGATATCTTCACTTACGGTCTTTATCTCAAGGGCAGTCCTAGAGAAGAGTACTGCTGATGACAGCCACCCAGTCCATTCAGATAGTCTGGACTCTGCTTGTTTATTCTCTACAGTCACCTGTCAATATGGTCACGGAAAAGTTGGAGCTGTTGAAGGAGTCCGTGTCCTTTGAAACTACTGGCAGGTACTTTGCAAAGAATGAGTTGGCTTTGTTCCTGGAGGCCATGTTGTGGTGTGGCCCCTTCCTTGCAGGCTCCAGGGCAGGCTGCCTTTAGAGCCAGAACCTATTCTCCCAACATACTGCAAGGACAAGCTAATCTTAACATTTCCATTACCATCCAGACCCTATCCACAGAAGTAAAAACAAGAGCTGGGAAAGAGAATTTGTTTGAGACAGGGAATGCCCCTGCCTGTTTAAACAGATAACTGAGAAGGATGATGGTGATGGTGGTGAAAGCACAGTCAAGGTTAGATCTCTGGGCACTTTTGTGGTAAGTTATATAAATAAAAAAAATAACGGAAGAGAAAGGGAATGGGGCATGTGAAATGATCACAGTGAGGAACACAATGTCAGAAGACGGCTAAGAACAGAGCTGGAGAGGAAAAGAATCACCATCACAGGGAATGAATAGAGAAGACAGTGGATAAAAAGGAAGAGTATAGGGAAAGAGCAAGTAGACAGGCAAAGAATGGAAAGGAGGGGACACAGAAATACAAAGTAATGAAAAGAGGTAGTATATTAGGAAATGGGAGAGAAACTTAAACTACAAAAAGTCCAAAACTAAAGCCAGGTGAGAATAAAGAGGAGGGAAAAGAAAATTAATAAAAAAAAAAAAAAAAGAAGATCCAATAGAGAAATAAAAATTGAAAATATACTTAAAATTAAAAAAAAAAAGAAACAAAACAAGAAAAAAGAAAAGAAAGGAAGAAAAGGGAGAAAGTGATTCTGTAGAGATAGAGAATATAAGAGGGAAACTAAGAATAGTTTTCTATTTTGTAAAGTACTGGAAACCTGCCCATTAAGAGGACTGTATAAAAACTTGTCATTACTGTTAGTTATTTATTGCTCCTTTGTTATGAGGCAAGCTACACTGATGTAGCTATGTCCAGGCCTTGGAAGAGGATGGTGCCACTTTTGATACTAGTTCAAATAAGGAGGTCTATGTTCGCATGCAGATTCTTATTTTTCTTTGTGGCAGTGGCATCCTTGTAAGTGAGACCTGCATAGTGCAAATAAAAGGAGTTTGCTGGACTGATGAAGCAATGTTTTCCTCTGTGTCTTTGGCTCCATGTCCCCTCCCTGCCAGGACAGGTATGTCTCACACATGTAAGACCTGTACACATCACTGACAAGTCTCTCCCTCTGTGAGGTTGTAGACATCATGGGGCCTAGTGTTTTAGGTCAGGCTGAGAGAGGAAGGCACGTGGGGTAGGTTGTAGAGTGCCAGTCTGTGCTGAGCCTGGCTATGGCCAGCGCTTTTTGCTCTCTCATTTTTGTGAAAACATCATTCATTCGTAAATTTTTAAAGGGGAAGGAATCATTGTTTAATGAACTTTTGTGAAGAAAACTGAGCAAGGGAGAAAAGAAAAGAAACACTGTGAGCTCCTTACTCCCTAGACTTATGACCTGCATAACTCCAACCATTGTGTTATTTAGACAGCCTTCCTCTTTAGCTGACATTAAATTTGTATGCTCCCACATGGTTGACTTGCTACTTTTTTTTATCCATGCAGCTGGGATTCTCTGAGGAAACATGATGGGTCAGGGGGAGGAGGGGAGACGAGGGCAGCCATTTCCAAAATGCAGTGGATGTGCCTTTCCGGCTCTACACTGGTTGCACTCAGGCAAGTACAAGCTGATGGGAATCGGCGGTGGCAGCCATGCAAACGAGGTCAGAGTTGGTTCCTCCGTGGCTTTATTATTCTTCTGAGCACTCTGAAAATGTGGGTGTGCATGTTAAAACTGCCCTGTGAGGCAGCTCTGACATGTGGGGCTGCCTGGCACAAACACAGCACATAATAACACAAAGTATTTGGCAGCGTTACAGGGCTAATCTTTACGTAACTGTTCCCGAACAACTTCTCTAGCACACTGAGCACAAACAAGCTTTCCATCAGCCTTTGGCTGCATGCAGATTGTCTTGTGTCACCTGCTTCTCTGCTGAGCAAATAGTAGCTGTGGTCATGACAAGGAAAACCTTCTTTTGCATTCGTAACTGACTCTCCCTAAATTGCCTCGTTTTCCAAGGCTATTCATGACCCATAGGTGTGTTCGTCAAGAACATCCCCTTTTATAGAATTTTTCCTCTTAAGCACAAATGTATGCTGGAAATTATATTGTGGATTGTTTTTAGGAGAGCAGTGGGAAAACAGGGCCTGATTTTTCAGTGGTTTCCCCTCTGTTGACTAAAGTCGTAGGAGAAGGGATGTCTTTTATAGTTAAGACACCACTGTGAGAC
Source organism: Platyrinchus mystaceus (assembly GCA_035041135.1). Taxonomy (NCBI): domain Eukaryota; kingdom Metazoa; phylum Chordata; class Aves; order Passeriformes; family Tyrannidae; genus Platyrinchus; species Platyrinchus mystaceus. Next base: position 50,660,673 of record JAWWLV010000179.1, read on the forward strand.
TTTGGGAATCTGAGATTGGAATTATAATGTTTTGTTCCTTCTACCCTTTGCCCCTCTTGTCAGATTTTAATGTAAGCTCTTTATGATTATCTCCTATGGTTTTGTTGCCTGGTTCAATGGGGCCTGGTCTCTGTTAAGGCTTTTGTGCTGCAAACAGCAACTCCAGGGCATGTACTGACATTAACAAAATCAGGGAAAGAAAATAAAGTCTACATCTTCCCTAGCATCTTTGATCAGTGCTGGTAATGAATCTCCTGCTCTTGCGCAAAGGCAAGCAGGTGCAAATCTTTTCTTTGTCTGGCAGAAGATGAATGTTTTTAGCTGTCTCCCCCAGCCTCAGGTACCACCTGAGTTGGTTCCATCCATCCATCCATCCATCCATCCATCCATCCATCCATCCATCCATCCATCCACCCAGTGCCACCCAGTGCCACCTCCCCACCCACAACGCCTCTCGATTTGGGTGCTCTTTTCATTCAGCGTTGCGCAGCCACAACACATGTGCTGCTCCGCAGCAAAGCCATGTGGCAAATATATAAAAGTACGTACGTTTCTGAATGCTGGAAGAGAGCCCTAATTCTGTTGGCAGCGAAGCTGACTCTCCTTCTTTCCTCGGAGTGAGGCCTGCCGCGTTTCTCGGTCCCACAGACATAAACCCTCCCTGGATTTCTCCCAGTGCAGCAGCAGGCTGCCAGCCTGCGACTTCATCCTTGGCAGTCGCTCCAGGAGGGGCAGCTCCTCTGCTTCAATGTTCAGGGAGTCTGAACTCCCTGCTCAATGCTTGTCTCACTCCCTCCAATCCAGTATCGGTCAAACTGGGGAACCTCTTCTGGTTCTTGGTTTAATCTTAGTTTGTGAGGAAAGGTTGCATGCCAGGAGGGAGGCAAAGCAAAAGGAGATTGCCAGACCTAAATGTTCCGTAGTTGCAAAGATGGTTTCTAAATATTGAACTTTAAAAATAATTTGGCTTGCATGGGAAGGGGTGAGAAGGGGGAGAACTTTCTATTTGCCTGCTGCAATTTGTAGTCTATGGTTTTCTGGGGACACATTTCCAAGTTTTTATCATCAACTATAGGGGCTAGAAAACACTCTCTCATGTTAAATAAAAGCTGAAATTCCCCCTAGTCCTACACACTGAAGATCTGGAGCTTTAACCCTGACTAAATCACAACAAAATCTTTACAATCAGCCCATGCAAGATGTCTATCACCAAAGAAAGAAAAATCCATACAGAAAGAGTTGTTAAGGAGTCCTGAGCAAGTGCAGCTGTTAAGGGAGCAGTCACTCAGATACAACCAGGAAGGAGGAGAGGCATTTTCTGTGATGTGAAGGAAGTTTGTGTAGCAAAAGGTGAAGAGATAGGGTCACCATGGTTTATTCCCAAGACCTTCCTATTGCTCCAGCAATGTATTGATTTGTGGATCTCTGCAAAGCACATAGACCAGGTCAGAGACATCCCTACAATTCTTTTTACTCCCTTGCAAGTATGGATTTTTTCTTCTCTCTCCTACTTTTTTCTCTGTCTCCCTTTCACTTTTACTGGCTTTCAAGGCAGGGGGCTGTTTTATTTTAATTATTCTCCTTTTGTTTTACATAGGGTTTAATTTTTAAATCATTCATGGATTTGCCTACAGTGACAAAATGCTTTTTGATTTGCTTCCAAAAAGAAATATTTGATTAAAAAAAACCCCAACAACAAAACAAAAAACTGAAGTGCTCCATGCAATGCTTCACTGTTTTTTTTTTTTTTTTTTTTTTTTTTTTTTTTTTGAGAGCCCTTAATTTTGGAAGTGAATAGGGTGCTCTGGGCACAGGCACTGCAGACCAATTTAGATTTCCTAGATTGCTTCAATAATCTGAAGAGTACTCCAGTAATTTTTAACTATTCTCCCCACATGCCTTCAAACCCATTCATTTTTTAACTGAAGTGACTATACTTAGGACAAACTCTGCTGTTCATTTGAAATTGTTTTATTCTGCATATCCGTAGACTTCAAATTCCAGTATAGAAACATTTTGCTGTAAGAATGTGTAACCAGTTAATGCCAAGACATTAAAGGTCCACATTTTTTATGCAGAGCTCCTTGTCTGAGGCAGGGCCATGTCATCACTGCCAGTCTGCTGCAGAAGACAAGCCCATATTGAGGCAAGACTACCATTACATTTTGGTTTTTTTTTCATCCCAGTGTTTCTCTTGCATTCAGCCTGAGATCCAATTTCTTTTATGGCTTTCTAATCTGCAGGTCAAAATGCTTTTGCAGATAGTTAAAACAGCCAGTACCTTTATGGCACAGATATTTTCAGTTTTGGGGACCCCTGGTGGTCTAGCGGTTAAGATGCAGCGCTCTCACCGCAGAGGACGCAGGTTCGATTCCCGGTCGTGCTTCAGGGACACTCCCCCGGTAGATGGAGCTCGTCAGCCCCTAAGGCCATCCATCTAAGAGAAGGTCACTAAACAAACCTACGTCCTGAGGACCTCACTGCCATTGTCCAAGCCTGCTTGGCCCGGCAGATGAACCTTAGGATTAAAGGGTGGGCTCAGTTCAGCGCAGGCTGTGTCTCACCTAAAAATCCATTGCACAGGCTTGAAAGGTAAAAAGACCTTTCCCAGATCTTCAATCGCGAAGACTGGCCGCCACAACAACTACAATTTTCAGTTTTGGTAGGAATTGAAGTGCATCACTGAAAGTCCCACAGAGCATCATCAGAGGCAGAAAACAGGCAATTTTAATCCTTTTCTTCCTTCCTGTTGCACACACTGCACTTGTGTCACATAAGGTACAGTCCTTCCTGTCACTTGCACTGTTGTATCTAGACTGTTACTTGTTGCTGTTCTTTAGGGACTAGTTATGTTTCAAACACCACCCAGAAGAGAAAGCTCATGAGCTGTCTGCTGTGTATTTCATGCCCTAATTCCTCCCACCTTTACCTTGCATACAAAAAGTAGATATTCTTAATTCATATTTCTATAAAAGCATGTCTGCATTTCCAAGAAATATGAGCATATTGTTCCAGAGAGGCTCTATTCTGCCTTAACTAATTAAAGATTAACAGTAGGGCAGTGCCGTATACTTTGCAGTCCACCTGATGCCTTATTCAATCACGATCTAGCATTAAAATTATTGGAAGGCGGCACAGTTTGCATTGATCTGATGCTGCCTTGTCTTTTTGCTAAATGAGTGCTCATCTTTCACAGAAGGTATTAAGAGGGCACAGAGGACACATGAACATGCCCTAGATTATGACCTCTGTGGCAGTCCTGTGGTGCTCCTGGGGGAACAGCTGCCTTAAGGCTGATTTTGCAGTGTCTTTGTGCTTGAAGAGGGAGGTTTGGTGATGCTTTAGCAACAGTTGCTGAGAAACTATAGCTAAGACCATGGCTTTTTGGGGGGGAGGAGGGGGGTTGGCCTACCATTTTTCAAATGGAGGTCGAGAGCACTAGTTATTTGTAGACTTAAGGGCCAAATAGTTGTGGTAAGAATTATGGACTTTTTGGAATTGTTATGGTATGACCTTAATGACAAACTAGATCTAAGACCCAGATTCCAGAATATTTCCTAAGTCAATTTGAGCCTATTTTGCCATTCACTTCAGCTGAATTTTGCAGTTCACAAATGCTACTGAGAATTTTAATGAGAAAAATAGACTATTATAATATGATGGACAGAGAAAAATATTGTAAACATATAAATGCGGTTACCATTTAATGATTATTAATGCATAGGAAACTCATGCTTTTTTCAGGACTCTGGTAGGCATAGGATCTAGTCCTGTAGTAGATACCTTTTGTTCTTCCTTTACAAGATTTCTTTCTAAATTTAATGTTTCAGGGAAAGAAAGAGCTCTAGAGGCAAGATTGAGAATCCAGAACTTGAATTTGTGTAGCTTTAAGATTTGAATCAATGTCATCTACTTCCTCTGCATGGCTGTCCCTGCCTTGTTGGGAAGACTATGCTGTTGGCAAGGTGGCACCCTTTGAATGAAATGTTAACTTGGTCCTGGCCATTTAGAAAAGCTAAAGATCTCCTAGCTGAAAGAGTGGTATCTTAATCAATTTCTGACTGGCAGATTGCATTCTCCCTAGTTACGTTCCCTGAAATTTCAATTGGATGCAATCTTTTTCTTCACTTAGAGCCATCCTTTTTTATGTGCTAAGTGCTTGCTCTGTTTCAACGCTGATGGAGCTGATTTTCAGGAATAGAACTTTCATCATCTACCCAGAGCTTTGTGCTATTTTGGAAAAAAAATCACTAACATATCTATTAAATATATGCTCCTGCTTGTTTGCTACAGTATTGTGGCATTAATAAGAGAGAGGCAGAGGAATGATTTCACATAGTTCAATTACTTTTGAAGTACAGAACATTTTTCTTTCTCAAATAATGCTTTTGTAATAATTGCTCAGTCAATTCCTCTTATAAATATTAAGATAATATTATTGTTAAATTATATTCACTATATTTCTTCTACTTTTAAATTGAAGACATAGATTCAGAAAACAAAACACAATATTTTTCCTTTATGCTTAGCTTTGCAGAATTTAATTTTCCTTTAATTTGTCCTTTTTTTTTTTTTTTTTTTTGTTAAGTCATGTAACTCAATGGACGTCAGTGAAGTACTGTGTTTAACTCCAAAGCAAATGAAGCATCTTTATAGGCCAGAGTTGTCTTTGGAAAGTTATACGTGGAGGCAGCATTTGCTAACATAATGGTGTATTATAATTCATCCTTGCACCTGTCCAGTTAGCCATAGATCCACCCAAGCATACAATATAGTGTAGGAGGATTCCATTCTGCAAGATTAAATCTTCAGTTAAATGAACCTAAAGTGGCTTAGGGTGCGTATGGCAAGCTATCTCATTGAGAATAAGTTGAAGAGAAAAGAGGCAGGAGGGGATAAGCATGTCTACAACCTAGAGACAACTCTGTGTATTTCATACTGATTTCCTTGTACTTCTAAGTCATTGGTATATTTTTTAACCCAATATATAAAATAAGAATAACTTCAGTCTAGTCAGTAGAATACATGACTGTAACTATGAAATGCAAAACAAGAGTCAGTCTTTCCTGCTAGACCCATTCATGTCCCCAAAAGTATCAGTAGATTCAAACTTATTAGAGGTCATGTAGCAACCTCAATACAGAGAAACAGAGGACACTCTTCCAATTACTCAAAATTAGGTAGAAAATAGAGGAACTACAGAAAATTAATATACTTCAGCTGCCCAAATGATTCCTGATTTTTAAATATCTGTAATTGTTGCTCTGATAGTTACAGGGTATTGGAACTAAACGAGAAAAACCTGTTGGAGTCCATGCAGACTTTGAGACATTTTCCATAGGGGAGTAGTTTAAATTATATGGGTTCCAACATGAATTTCTCCATTGTCTCCATCCATGGAGATACTCCAAACTGGACTGTACATGTTCTTAAGCAATCTGCTATAGTTGACTCTGCTTTGACCATGTGGTTGGGCTGGTTGATTTCTAGAGCTCCTTATCAACCTCAGTTATCCTGAGATTTGGTGACTGTCAGTGGCAACAGTGACAAAAGTAAACGGTATCATGGAAAGTCTATCCTTGCTTTCTTTTTGCTTTCATTTTGACAGGATCTGTTACAGTTTGCACCAAGGTTTTCCAGTCAGACTCAAACAGAAGTGCTGGGAGATATGAGATGATCATATCTGAGTGACTCTTGTCAGAAATGTTTCCGTAATTAGGAGGGGACATATGGGGTGGGAGGAGGACAGTGAGGACAAAGAACAAGTGCCAGGGAAATAAGAAAGGGGAAAGAAGGTGGAACTAAATGCCCAGTTTGGGGAAGGGACTTGGTTGCAGGGAGATGTTTCACATGGCTGATTTCCTCAAGCAAGGACTGCTACAAAAAATGTGGGAGTCATTGATGCACAGGGTGTGATACACAGGCTTTTTTTGCCGTTAAACCTTTGCTGAGTTGTACCATAGGAAAAATATATATTGGTAAAAGGAGTCTTTTTTCTTCAACTACCTTTTTGAGTGACATAAGCCATGCCAGCAAAGGGATTCTTGCATCTATACAGAGGGTGTTGCTGGCGTATCTATATCAATTAAGGGTGTGATTTTTTTCATGCTTGTGACTGAAACAGCTTTGTCAACAACACTTTATAATTTAGACCTGGCTTGAGAGCTGTCCTGGCTCTCAAGCAACTGCAGAATGTTGGGGATTTCAGAGTGAACTCCTATGTTGTTGGCAAAGAAAGAAAAGGACACAAATGCAGCAGAGTAATTTTGAATAGATTTTTTTATTGTTATTCACAGCACACAGAGAATTTCTTTTTTGTTTAGAAAGGTGGTGACTGAAGAAGCAAAAATAGCAGCTGTGCAGCTTCATGGCAGGGCACCCACTGGAATATAGACTTTCTTCATAATCAAAAGCCAAAAGGTTTCTGTTATGACCATATCCTAGCTAGAAAGGACTTGTGATATAGCTAGACTGTCAGACACTTCCATTGGAAGTTAAGTTTACACTGGCACAAAAAGCTGATAAACAGATACAACTTCCTGAACAAGATAAGTATAGGGCAAAAGTACTCTTTTGTAGATAAAATGGCATATACTTCAGGGGAGTTGCTGCCATAGCAGTACTGGTTAGGAGAGGAAAATGTGGTTTGCTTGCTCTTTGTCTTCTTCACAATCTTAATCAACTCAACTGCCCGGCTGGTGTATGTCTCTGTGTAATTTATTCCACCCTTAAAAAAAATCTAACTGCTTTTGTTCAAGTCTTGTAATTTATTCTCAGCAGAGATCCCTGTATTTGGTCAGAACAATAGTTCTGATGTGGCCAAAGTGATAACTCCAAGTACAGTGACATAACACTGTTTAAAGTATTGATTTCCCCGAAGCACAATCCTAAAATACTGCTGATACTGAGAGGAAACAACATGCCTTTCTCCCTCCTTCTCATGCTGGCTCTGGAACTTGTTTGGTGCTCCAGCAAGCTGCTTCAGCTTACTATATAACAGAAAATGAACACAGCAAATAACAATGCAGCATTTTCTGCCAGTTTAGTGAACAAAATTGGTTAACTTGTAGATCAGGTGAACATCAGTGTCTCTGCAGAGCAAGAAGCAGCAGTGTATATCTGAGAGCAAAGGATATTAGTTGAAACATTCTTTTTTTTTTTTTTTTTGGTCAGTATTAGACTGGTTTAACTGTCTTGCCAAACTTCATAATGCTGGCTGGGTCATAAAATGATAAACCAGTTCAAGAATGTCCCTCCACACTGAAATATGCATTTGATTAGCTGATTCTGAATATCAGAGCTCTTAGGTCTGTCTGCACTTGAAAGTATTTCTCAATGTAGTTTGACTGGCACTCTCCCATCCCTCTGAAGAGATGCAGTTTATGAGAGTCACTTGCTGAGGCAGCTCAAACCCAATTCAAGGAAAAGGCCTTCCTTTTGATATCAGCATTACCAAGTCTGCCTTAGGCTCCTTGTTGCCACAGCCATTTTGATCAGAAAAGGCTTTTTTTTTTTTAGGCTCGTAATCAACAGAAATGCTTATCGTACTGGTGAAACAGTGAAATGGATGCCAAGTTAAAAGCAGTGTTCGTGGATTCTGCTGGATAAGAAAATAAGTATTTCCTTGATCACACAGAAAAGGAACTGTTGTCTTTAAGATCGGGTGCTTAGCATTTACATTACAGTAGACCATACAGCAGTTTCTGTTAGAGCAGCAGTTGCAGAAACTGATGCAAGTTATTTTCTTTCTGAAAAGTTATTAGCTTTTTCTTTTTTGGTAAACTGATAGACTGTCAACCTTCAGATCAGTGAATACTTAGGCATTTTTTTAATTCCATGCATTACTTCACTGCTACCTTGTGTGTTATGTATGCAAAATCAATGCTCCTTACATTTTAATTGGAGAAAGAAATGTGTTTGGCTACAAGTTCAAATGGGGGTAAAAGAAACTTGAACAAAAAACAGTCTGGAGAGGAAGGTAGTTTCTTTTGTGAGTCACAGAAAGCTTTTAAGTAGGAAATATTCAAAGAGCTGCCCCATGTCAGGGTAATATTTGTGAATGCTGACATTGCACAGGTATTATTACAAAGCCATGTGAGGAGCCACTGAGGTCACTTGGCTTGTTCAGCCTGGACAAAAGGAGACTGAGGGGAGACCTCATCACAGTCTACAACTTCCTAGTGAGGGGAAGAGGAAGGGCAGGCACTGATCTTTTCTCTGTGGTAACCAGAGGCAGGACCTGAGGGAATGGTATGAAACTGTGTCAGGGGAGGTTTAGGTTGAATATTAGGAAAAAATTCTTCACCCAGAGAGTGAATGGGCACTGGAACAGGCTCCCCATGGAAGTGGTCACTGCACCAAGCCTGACAGAGTTCAAGAAATATTTGGACAACGTTCTTAGGCACATGGTGTGATTCTTGGGGTGGGGGGAGAGGGGAGGAAGGTCTTGTGCAGGGCCAGGAGTTGGACTTTGATGATCCTTGTGGGTCCCTTCCAACTCAGGATAGTCTATGAATCTGTGATTCCATGACTCACTGAACATCAGCAAATTTCTCCCTAACAATACACAGTCCATTGTTTATTATTAGTTGCTATGTAATATTCATGCATCTAAAATCACCCAACACAGGAGGGTTTGATCGATTTCTCTGTAACAGCAGTGGATAAATTTAGTTGATACTGCACCTGTTATGGTGCAGAGGATGGAATATTTCTTACCTTTACCTGAGGAGCTCTTTTAACAGTACTTTGTGTGTCATAAATACCATGTGTTTAGCACCAGAATAGGAGGGACTAGGGAAAAGCTGAAGCAAATAACTCAAAAGCTGAAATGGTTGGGTGAACTATTCAACACATACCTTTTACAAATATAAGCAAAATCCATTTGCAAATTATTTGTTAATCAAAATAGCCTGAATCCTTAGCTGGTACAATTTGTAGCTAACAGTTTGTTGAGCTGTAATGAGCAAAAAAACACTTGAAAGGAATGAAATACCATGGGTGATTTTAACTGGATTTTTTCTTACTGTTAATGTAGGCAGAAATATTATTTTTTTTCTCATTATGAGTAAATCAACTGAAAATATATTAGGCTGTGAAACTATATATATATATATATATATATATATTGAATACAGGCATGGGAACAGGCACAGTGAACAGGAACTTCTATTTGTTGTTTAGATACTTCAAAAGCAAACAGCCCCATTTGCTTTACAGCAGAGGTGTCTGGTTCCGAGGCATTTACAGCACTTCCCAAAGTCCCTCAGAGGTAATTTGCCATCACACTTCCCAAAGCCCTTTTTCCCTATCAGAGCTGGAAAATTGTCAGTGAGTCACCTATCAGGGCAAAACCCCCACCCTCTACCTGTTCCTTCAGCCATGTGCATCTTAAAACAGCAGTTCCCAGGCTGTAGACAATCCCCAGTGGTTTTGCACAAGGGTATAGCAAGAAATCTGCGGAGAGTAGTTGAAGATTATCAGCATACTACATCTGGGTGGTTACTCTGAAGGCTAGAAAGTTGAGTTCACAAGTTTGGGAAACACTAGATAGAGACTTATTTCTCAGCCTTCCTGAAATTTGAAGAGTGCTATCACAACCACCCAGTATGTGTATGCATTTAAATGCTTGTATTGTGAGTCTTAGAGATATGCTAAAAGAGACAAAAATGCCCTTAATAATATCGGCTGTAGGTGCCATTTAAGCAAATATTTACATGGTTGTCTGGCAACTGGGATCTTTAGAAGTATAATTACCTCCTGGCTGTGAAAGCAGAACTTTTATTCAAGTTGGGATGTTAGGATCAGAACATGCTCTTTCAAGGTTTATTGAATAGTATGTGAATTCCAGTCTTTAAGATTTGCCCTGAACCACTATTGAAGCAATAACCAAAATGGAGTAAGCCTCATTGTAAGTTGAAATAATTTTATTTTTCACAGTGTCTTCAGTTTCATTTAATCTGTGTTTGCCTGCTTGGTGTAAACCCCCACTGTCTTTCTGAGATATGGATGCAAACTGCAGATAAGAGTATGCACACCTTTTTTTTTTTTTCCTTTTAGGGCTGCTGTGAAGTTACAGTCACAATATAAAGATGACAAGAAGTTCAAGACAAGATAAAGGACCCCAGTGAGATTGGACACTGAGAGGTGCACCAGACTTCCTCCTTTTGCTTGGCACTTCTCTTTTTATTCTTTGATTAAAGTCTTTTTCCTTTACTTACATCCTCCATTAAGATGTCTCAGTGTCATTTAGGGTGTTAATTGAGAGGAGGTTTAAGCTCATCAAGGCGATTATAAGTGATAGTTAAAAATTTCTATATATGGCCTATGCTGGAATCAGCACAGTAGGATGCCATTTTTCTTTTATCTAACTGACATTGGTAATAATAGATGAAATTATTACTAAATCGCAGCTGCAGAGATGATATCATGATTTTTTTGTGTAATCTTTGATGAAAAATTAATTTTTGAGAGGGATAATTTAAAATGATTTAAATAGTATTATACTGAAGTCCTTACTGGTAATTAACACCAATCTTGTCAGAAGTGAATCCACTTTTGCAGCTGTTTCTAAAGATACCTACAGTATTTGTAACTTTTCTGGGACTGAAATTACAGTGTTTGGACTTTATTTTTACTGCATAAGGACCATTAAGAGAAAAGGATGCTAATAGAGAAGGCTTTGTTCTCCAGCAGGGCCAAATTCTATTTTGCATTTTCAGTGTTTCTCTATGTGTGCATTTAATTAGCTACGCGCAGCATGTAAGCAGAGTTCAGAGTATTCAAAGTAGACTTTACATGGTATTTATATGTATGTATTCGTATGCCAGTGTACACACAGATATGTATATCTTTATGGGTTAGCTATATAAGTATACACAACTTTATTTGCGAGGGTTTTAATTGGTTGAACAGATGGCTGATCAGAAATGCTTCTTCATCTTCATCAGTGACTCGTCTTTCTTTCTTTGCATCGACTTTCATCACAGTGGCAAAAAAGTGCTCTAACGAGAAACAGCTGAAAATAGATTTTTCTTTGGTACTTTCATCATGCTTTAAATGACAGAAGTGGATTTTTTTTGTCCTATATATAAAGACCTGCAGGAGAAGGTTAAAAAAGGAAATATAGTGAAATCTAAATAGAAAAATTTGAATGAGAATATGGGAGAGCCTCAGATTATTCCTCTTATCTTCATATTTTACTTTCTTCTTTTTTAAAGTACATGCTGATTTTTGACAAGATATATAGTCGTGGTTATTCACGCCAGCTACAGTACCTGCCAATCAGTTTTTCTTTTCCTCGAGTTTGGTGCAGAAAGGGGGAGGGAGGGACAGGAGTTGAAAGATGACACAATGGCTTAGAGGATTGTTACTTTAGGTATTCATTAAAAAAGGAGTTACATGGCCAGCTTCTGCTGTTTCTGCAATTTTATTATATTCAAATCAAAGTCTGACTTCAGTAGGCTTTATAAAGGAAACAATGTGCCTTATAAACAGAGTGCAGGGTTCACGAAGGAGTGGTTCACTTACAAGCAGATTCATGGCTTGAGTTTGTGTATAGATATGTGAATAATCTATCCCATTTTTAATTTTAAAGAATAACTTACCCTTTTTTTCCTTTTTCTTTTTCTTTTTTTTTTTTTTTTGCAAGCATTGAAGTCTTTTGCAAACACTTGCTTTTATTCTCTGCATTCCTGTGGCTACATTGCTGTTGTACCCACTTTGCAAATTGGTAAACTGAGGAATGTTTTGACTGAAGCAACGGAGAAAATCTTATGGCTGGCTGAGAGTCAAAAGCAGAAGTAGAACTGGGGATTCTGGTCTCCTTTCCCTTCTCTCCAGCAGCCAAACAAAACCCCTGGAAAAGTATGGTTTAGAATGGAAAAATTACCCTTTGCATATTTAGCTCCGTTTGAACTGAATGTGGAAGAAAGACTCCATGGTTTCAGTGTAATAACCTGATGAGTTTTTTTTCCAGGTAGAGCCTAGTTTTCATAGGCTTTCTGCTCATAGACAGAGTCAACAGTCTGCCCTTGTGCCCAGGGCAGCTGTAAAAAGACCATGCTCCTTGACAAGTGTTTGGGGGGGCCAAAGGAACAAAGATGTGGTGAAGCCTGGAGCTGCAAGCATGGTATCCATAGAGGAAGACTGGCATTCTTCAGTACTTCTGGGGTGGGTTAATCCAATGCAGATACTTCAGAGAAGAAAGGGAGAAATATGGAAATGAGAAATTTCTGGAGGTTAAGGATGGGTAGGGAGCAGTAAGTATCTCACAAGCATGAGCTAGGGGAATAGGCAACTTCTACATTCTATTATTAAAGACTTGCTGAGAGAGAGATTGAAAGTAGAATTCTGGGATAAGTATACACGAGTACCATCTGGCTCTTTAATTTCAGTTCTTTGGATTGGGACAGTTTGGAGATAAGAGAAGACATTACTAGGACTGTCTCCTCACAGCTTTGATGCAGCTGATCATGTGCTTAAAACAGCAGCCCAAAGTTGTACTGGAATTCTCTTTTTCTCCCATAACAATTACTGCAAGATAAAGATGATGTTTGTGTGCTGGAAGGAGAAATAAAAGGTGCTGGGAATAAGAACAGCAGCTTCAGATTTTTTGAGCCTTTCTTTTCAGATTTTGACCCCTTGTTTGCAGGCTTTGAAACCCTGATAGAAATGGTGTGGGTTTGGGAGGAGGTAATCTTGGCTCAGGGGGTCCAGCAGATGGTGTTGGCAAATGGCACTGCAGGCTCCTGCAGCGTGGTGCAACACTCTGGAGGTGGGTAGGGGAGCAACGAGGTTGTGGGAAGCAGCTGGTGGCAAATACACTCAAGATGGCTCCAGTGAGCAACTACAAACAACCTGCTAGGGTGGAGAAGGAGCAGACTAAAGCTCAGAGCAAATGAACCAGCACTGCAGTTATGTCCCACTTCAGGAGGATGTGTGAGAGGTGAAGGTCAGTAGTTGACAGAAACACAGGTAATGCTTGCTGTCCTTCTTGCCCCTACTCTCTGTGGGGTAAACCTCTCTTAGCACAAGCCTAAGGTCTTAGAATGCAGAAAGGCAGCCATTAAAAAAAAAAACAAAAAACAACAAACCAAAACAAAACAAACCCACAAAAAACTGTCTTCATGACTGGGAAACTCAATTCTCTTTTATAATGGTGTAAATCCATAGGCTTTCTCTCTTTTAATATTGGAGATAATGAAAATAATCCAAGAAATTAATATCAACTATTTCTGTCTCCAAAGAGATTAGTAGCTTGGAAAAGCAGGAGGTAGTTCTTCCTAATCTACTGATGCTAATAGACTTCATCTAGAGAGGATTTTAGGTGATGCTTGGGGATAAATCAATAGCATAAAACTAAAACAGGCAAGTAACATCTGCTTGCATTCAGACTTGTTCAAAGCACTAGGATAGGTAAGCAGAAGGGATCTGCAGCACTTACACATCAGGTAGCACCAGCTAGGAGCTAGAATATTATGGCATAGGTTTATGCCAAACAGGTTCACACAGCTTTGCCAACACATCTTCATCCAGAGCTGTAGTATTTTTCAGAGCTGTACCTTTATCTGCAAAGCCTTAAAAAACTGATTAACTTAGTTTTATATATATTGCGAAAAGATTTTCTACAACAGTGAAAACAAGCAACGAGAATGTCACTAGTCTCCTGCGCTTCTCTAAGGCTCATGATATCTCTGGTTATTATTTACCTGGCCTCCCATCTCATCATTATTGTCTTTTACTTCATAAGTGCATCAGCTTACAAAGTGGCTATGAAGTAAATGGCTATTAGGTATTCAGACCAGACGTGGGGAAGGTAGACAAAAAAGCACTCTTGGTTGGCTGAATAGGACATCCTTGTTGCAGTCCTTGAACTAGGGTCCATGCCAAACATTCTATGCTGTTGCTTCCAAGATGGACAGATGGAGGCCTTATAAAATAAGACAGGATTCTCCTTCTTTGCCAATGTCTAAGCATGCTGCCTTCATACCTGTTCCAGGTGTTGATGTAAAGGAGCAAGGTGACTCTCTTGCACATCATGCATAACATGCTCGGTTAAACAGAATTGAATATGAACTGTCACATCTTTTGCTGTTGCAAATCAGTGCCATAATTCTTCAGTCCATTTATAATTAGAAATAAAGGCTATTGGTTAAAAAAGTCCTTTAAACTGAACTTCTTGAGAACATATCTCCATACATTAGAAGCATTTGGGTGGGTTTTAAGAGTGATTTAAACACAAACAAGGAAAAATTGAATGTGAGGTTGGGGTTTTTTTCACCCTCCCTGTTCCTTCTTTTTCCTGTTATACATCCAACTCCATTTACTATGATCTATGCCTGAAATGCTGGTGAAATTATGATATCATAACAGTCAAAAAGATAAAGGGAGGAATGAATCAAGGAAAGTAAAGTAGTTTTAGTGGTAATTCATGTTACATTTTGTATTTTTCTTTTGTTAACACCGCTGAGCTGTACTGCAGTAAAGCAGTATAACCTTTTGGAGCGAGTAAGTTTAAAATCTCTTCTTTCCCTATCCTCTTCAACCATAATGATATGTATTTTTATATCACTAATCAGTTCAGTGATTAAAATTCAGGAAAACCAAAACTGACATTGAAACATATCTAAAAAAAAAAAAACCCAAACAAACCAAAAAACAAACTCAAACCTCAGTCAAGTAACAGAAATAAAATAAACCTTTTGGCATTCTTCCTTCATCTATCATGAAGTATGTGCTATATAAAACTAACTCCTGGTAAATTATTTGTAGATCACCTTTAAAGAAGATCCTGAAGTAGTAATGCATCCCCGAAATAAAAAGACACATAAATTTTCTATTCTTTGTATAAGACATGCTTATACTTAAAAACATTTTTACAATGGGTTTAAGGAATGATAAAGATGTTTCAGTGTTACATGGTGTTTGAGTAGCAGCATTTTCCAGTGATCTGAACTACAGACACACAAAAGTGCAAAAACAACCTTGAAAATGCTTTCACAGACTTCACATGTTAATCACTGCAGAATGGCTTCAAATTAATGAATAGAGTACAATTGTCTCTATATAAGTGCCTCACTCTGGGATGTAAGTGAAAAAGAAATTTAGTGCAGTAGTTTTCAAGGCAATGATTAATATTTACATTTATCAGCTGAAAAGCACCCAAATGTTATAAAAAGGTAACTTTTACAAAGTAGGCTACTTGTTTCCCTGCTAACAGGCAACACTTAGCCATCTAAAGTCAGTCTCTTTCTTTCTCTCCCTTTCTTACCAGGACAATTGTAATGCTGCCTATAATGCCAAATTCATGTATGTTTTTCTTCTTGTTATGCCATTAAGTTGCTTCATTTGCAGTTAGACTATATTGCTTCCTCCTTATTAAAGGTATTTTGTTATTTCACAGTTGTGCTTTACTTTTTAACATACATTTACTTGATTTGTATATTTTTTAACTCCAGATGTGTTAAAAAGCTTATTTATTCTAAGCTGTTCATGAAGAGAATTTAAATGCATCACAGGATAGGTAGATGTACCTGAACACTCACCACCAAATACAGTCCAAAATATTGTTGTTCATTATTCCCTTCTACATATTCAAGAGATGTTTGATCAAAACGTATAACAAATATGAAAACATATAAAAGCTTTGAATTTTCTATGAGGAAAAGAAAATGTGGAAAAACAGTATGATGATGTTCTATGCTTAGGAGCACTGGTTATGGTATTTATGCTGGAGAAAATAGCAAAATGCAGAGAGTCTGACTAGTTTCTTGGAATCTTATGTTTAATACTTCTTCAGTATGGAAATCATGCAAAATTACTTGAAAATGGCTGTCAAGTGTTTGATCATAACAGTATAGAATCCCTAAGAAGGAAAAAGAAGAAAAATCCCAGAAAGGTTTTGAGAAGGTTTGAATATCAAATAACAGACTGGGCTGCTGTCTTCATACTTCTGGTGCGTTTTTAACTAGGCTACCTTGTGTTCTTTTCTTTCCTTTCCAAACCCAGTATTTAAAAGTCCCATATGGCAATAGATATTGCTGGAATAGAATGCATAGTGTTCTGGAATCAATTTGATCTGAATTAACTTTCCTTATTTTAAAATACAGCTGAAATATTTTGCCTTCTCTACATTTTCTTTTTACCTGGTCCTTGTCCCCTCTCAATTCTTCCCTCACCTGCAACCCTCTGGCTGGGTGTTTATGTAACACACAGAACTTCCTTTTCCAATCCTGTACAGATGAAGAGGGGGCAGGAGAAGGGGAGTAGTATAAGAGTTGTTCTGCCCAGTGGCATATATGCTTAGATAATAGACAAAGGAGGATTGAAGGTGACATAGTCTATGTAATAATACCAGACCAAATGCATAAGTATGTGCTCTTCATTAATGGGACAAGGATGGGAAAGAATGTGAATAGAAAAAGCAGAATCTTGCTTGGAACTTGTTGATGCCAGAAGCATTATTTAACTTTTGAAGAATGAAGTTAATGTTTAAATATAATTTTCCCTTGTGATCTGAACTGATGACTCTGCCTTTTACTCACAGACCCTTATCATAGGAGTCAACTTACGCTCAAGGTCAAGAAAAAAATCTAACAGGGATACTGTTAGGGAATAATCCAAAAACGTGCTTGTTTTACTTCATATCCTGCTTAGCAGAGACTCCACTGCTCGTGACTGACAGCTCTTTTCAACCATTAGAGATTTTGTGTCAATAGGTCAATAGATTTAATATCCTGGGGATATCCCCTTCAGATTGCTGATCGACACCTTACAACAGCCAAAGGCCTGACCTCAGACCATTTGCAGATATAAACTGAGCCAATTGGATGTCAAACCAGGACTTTGGGAGACTAATCAGTACAAGGTGCATAGTCTGGTAGTACAGCCATGATCTGAACCGAACAGATGTTGAGTTCACCTTCTGCAATAAAAGTACAGTGAAAAGAGATCATATATTCTTGAGCTGTTCTTTGCTTGGCAAAGGTGTTTGCAAATCTAGACCAGTATCTACAATTGTGCCAAAGCTACTTACATTTGGAAAAATAATTGTGGGAAATTACTTGTTTCTTAAAGTACTTTTAATAGTGTTTTTGATTGGTATGGCACCATATGCCATGTGAAAATTCTCTTCTTGTGCCCATAAATGTGACAATATTAGTGACTAATGAATCAGAGAAATTTTCATTGGTTCTCTAAAATTTCTTTCCTATTCATAGTTACTACAAAACATTAAAAAGGTAATTATAAATTCCAGCTTTCTTGAGAAATCTCTAGTCTAGCCAGACTTTAACTGGAATCAAAGCACAAGAACAGACCTTTCTCAGATTTTCTTTAGTTTGGTTTGCCTTTTTCTGTTTGGGGTTGGGTTTTTTTTTGGGGGGGAGGGGAGGTGTATTTTTTTTTATTTTTTTTTGTTTGATTGGTTTGCTTCCATTTTGTTTTTTTTTTTTGTTTTTCCCCCAAGGTGACATTTGTCTTTCTGGCTTCTTATTGTAAGCCAGCTGATGGTGATTTTAGGTCCAAAGAGATTTCATTCCCACAACTTTCAGGAAATTAAGTGGAAAAACAAAGGGATACCCACATCAGTTCCCTGCTGAGAAAGGTATGTCTTTATAAGCTAAAGTGCGCCATTAGTCAACTGAGAGTACACATGGATAGAGACATTACCAATGTCCCAGCTACAGTAAAGGCTTCAGACTCAGTTTGAACTCCATTACATCTAGATAATACAATCATAAGTCAGGAAGTCATACACTTCATGAGTTTTAGATCGCATTGTTTCCTTTCCTGAGTCCAAAGAAAGGTCTCGTGCAGGGTCACCAGAAGCTCAAGGGTGTGTCACTAACAGCTTGAGGGGAATTGGAGTTGTTAGCATGAGTAGCACTGTCACAGGAGGATGTTTTTTCTTTGTTCCCAATGGATCTCCAGAGCTTCCATACACTAATTAATGATGGAGGCTGCTGTTGTGGGAAAATAATATAAAGGCCCAGATTTTCTGCTGCAGGCAAGGAGCAAGGAGTGCTAATTGGGGGGGAGGTGTGAGCAAAGATGCCACCTTGCACTGACTTGATCATTAGCCAGCCTTTGTCCCTTGCCATGAGTTAGAGCAATCTGAGGGTGACTGTAAATTATGTCGACTGCTAGTGGCACCAAAGGGCCATTATGTTGGCTGGTCCATGTTGGTGTGTCAGATATTGTTGCTAGAGTCTATATTCTATCTGCTAGTAAGCAGAAGTAGAGAACATTATGTTTGATTTTGAGAAAGGGCTAAGGACTAGTTTGGAGAAGTGGGAGGAAACATTAGGCCAAAACCTAACCCCTGTATTGGGATTTCTGGGTTAATTTCTGGGTTAAGTCTTCAAATATTCTGAAGCTTAACAAAAGGGCTCTTTGAAGAAGGTGTTGATGAACAGAAGAGACTCTCTGTCTGAACATAGAGCAGTGCTTTAACTTCTGCTACTACCAGGGTGTAGTGGGTACTGCATCTGCAGAACATTCCATGCAGTATATTTAACGTGTGGCTCGAGAGCAAACTTCTCAGATGATCTGCTGTAGAAAATATCTTCTGAATATCTGCACAGTGTCCCTTTGACAAGCTCTTTTATTCCTTGGTCTTCTTTCCCTGCAGCTGTCTCACAGGGATGACAGAATGTGACCAATATATATGACCAATATATGTAGGATGACTTTGAGGATGACATGAAGAGGTAAAAGGCAAAAAAAAAAAAAAAAAAAAAACCACAAAAAAAAGGCCAGTCAAAGATCTGGAGTTCTTACTTTGAGTAGGATTTGTGAGATCTAACAGAAATGTGAGCTGTCCTGTCAGCTTTTCATTTGATTTTTTTCCTGATCATATTCTGTTGCAGAGAGTCAGTGCAGAGACAGAGTTGTTACTGTTTCTGCACGTTATGGTACTTTGGCACTAGTCCATTCTATGCATACACGCCAAGATGCTTTTATAAAACCATTAAAAAAGCAGTACTAATTAGATATTTAGAGGACTAAAAATCCTGAAGGTTAGAATACCAGTGAAGCAGTTATGACCAGAAGTGTGTTTTACATAAGTAAGCCCATAAAGGGCTTTCTTCACTGGTGAAAGCAAACGTTATGACCCCTACATTTCTTTCATAGTAGAACAGACTGTTAAATATTTTTATGCATGCTACTATTCCATTTTTTTCATTTATCTTTTTTTTTGAAGTCATATTTAAAGGCCCCAACATCATACCTATTACTGTGCATACAAAAATACAATATCCACCTTAAATTGCTTGCAATCTCTTAACCTTTCAGTTTACAAACATGTTCCAATATGCCATGTTCCAAGGCATATTTTAGGATAGTAGATAAATGCTGTCAGTGATGTAGCAGAAAATGAATGTGGGCATGATCTGAAAAGTCTTTATTTAAAAGTGTTTGCTTTCATCTAAGTCTCCATATCCTGCAAACTTCGAAGTTCACTAGGCTACTTGACTGAGCAAAAGAAGATGTTCAAGGAGGGGAAGCCTACTGTGTCATGAATGGCTTGGAGACAGTAGTGATGGGAGAAACATTCAATGAGTAACTAGGGGGAAATTAATGAAAGGACCAGGCAAAAATTTAAAAACAAAAAGAGGGCAGCTATTTGTACTTTCTCACAAAATTTTGACTGAGTGCTAAAGAATATTGTGTGGACCAATAGGAGAAATAGCTTAAAAAAAAAAAAATTAGACAAAGTTACTCTGTCCTCTTTTTAGGATTATTAGACTCAATGACCTGATGTAACTGCCTAAAAGGAAACTGTAAGTTGCCAAATACTGGAAGCAGGAAGGGAAATTTAGAGAACAACCACTCTATAACATTTCATCCCTAAACATCTGATACCATCAGTAGTTGAACGCAGGACCTTTGGTCCAGTCCGGTTTAGCAGCTCTTAAACACAAAATGCTGATCCCAAGTAGACTTGTGGCTGACAATCCATGTGAACAGTGGCAATAAGGTTTAGTCCTTTTTTTTTGCACTCTAGACACATTTTAGAGACTCTAGGCCAAAGCTGAAGAGTGGTTTGAGAACAGAAGCACTAGCCCTTCGGTCCATCTATGGGGCACAGCCTGACACATGACATGAGGTTGCAGTCATGGATCTGTGCCATCCATCCTCCTCTTTACATTTAAATTTTGTCTGTATCCACACTTACTTTCTCTGGTTCAAAGTAAATGGGACTTCCTTCTGAAACATGAAAATGAATCCAGGAAACTGGACAAAGCCTCTTGCGGCAACATTTGGCCACAATCTCTGTTAGCCCAACCTTACACTCTTGTGCATAATTAATGGGTCCACCAGGTCTCAGACTGGTAGTAACTCATCTCTCACCTTTTTTGGACTGCATTGTACCCTCCTGACTACCTTGTGCTTTGGTTTCAAGAGGTGATGAAAAGAGAGGCTATGTTTCCAGTTGAGTGCAAAGTGCAGCCAAGAATATATTTCTGTTACGTGTCTTGATTTGCCTCTGTGTGGTTTGGTATTCTGACCACATTATTCTGTCTCCAAAAAAACTTGAGGCTCCCCTAAACAGCTGGAGAGAGTGTCACAATCACTGGAAAAAGAAGTATAATGTACATCTAAATAACCAAAATGCAGGGTAAAATTAATGTCTGGGCTGTGGTGATCCAGCCTCGCTGTATTTGCACTTACACAGTAGCAAGTGCACACGGACACAGACACATACAGACTCACATACAAGCACAGAAATGCCATGGAGAAAGGAGAGAAAATTACACAATTATGAGACTAACAGATAGCAAAACAACAGGGTTGTGATATTGTACCCACAATGGTGTTTAATTCAGAGACTCTTTGCCTTAAATGATGTTTATTGTTGATGTTATCCTGTATGGAACTCTCTATTTTTGTTCCCTGGCTTTTGTAATCCTTTCAGCTTGATACCTTGTTTTCCTTAGCTGCAGGGTATAATATAATAAAATGGATATGCATCCAACGTAAGTTGCACTTAAGCTGATACATGCACTGTGTGTACATATACATAATATTTTTAGATAATATATTTGATACATTTATAAGCATATATATATGCACACAGAAATTAATACTTTGATGTATTTAGCATCTTCAACTAATTATACCTTGCAGTCTCATGTTAATTCCCATTTGAAACATTTGGCACTATTCCTCCTAATTCATTTATATTAATGAGGGGAGGATCCTCTGAGCAATAATCAGTTAAAAATCATGACTAGCTTTGTTAATAAATACCAGATTGGTACATGATACTGTATTGGCTTGTCCTTAATTAGGAAGCACTGGAAGGAGTACCAAGAGGGAAATACTCATAAATTTTTCTTTTCAAGTCTAACTGCTCTCTTTCTGGTATTTGCATCTTTGAAACAGAGAGAAAAATTATAACTTTGAATTTTTTTGATTTTCCTGCACTTAAACCAGCTTATATTTAATTAAGATATACATTTGATATAGAAGTTTTTCCAACCAAGTCCATATAGGAAAAGAAAAATCAAGAGAAACATCACCAATGTTGCTAAGTATTAGGTAATTGAAATACTTAATTTAAATATTAGAAAACTGGAAGTTTTATGAAGCATTTGGGGAGGTTGGATGGCTCAGGGAACTAGTAATGAACTAGTGAAGTCTTCATTTCTAGGTGATTGATTGCAGTTGCATCTGGGCTACAAAGTCATTCCTGTAAGTCTGTGTGCACCAGCGGCTAGGATAAGCTATTATAAGCCAGGTTTTACCCTCAGCCAGGACTCCAGGAATGAAGGGGTATCAAAAAAATTAGCCGATGTTAGCAAGGACAGGCATGCAATATCTTTGGAGTCTTAATTTTCTGGAATGTAATGGATAAGTTGCCAATATAGTCATTGAATTTTTCCTGAGTTTTTCAATCTCAGAATCCTTTAAAGTGGCATCACTTACAGTGATTTTTTCCCCCTCATGTCTTCTAAATACTTAGTATCTCTGTAGGCTTGCCAATGTGCAATCCACTGGTGCTTGTTTATGCCAAATACCTCCAGCATATGTATGCTTATTTTATCAGTAATCAGTATTATGAGTTACTAATACAGGAAAAGTGTAATTAACAATGCTTAGTTTCTGAGATCTACTGAACAACAGAATGGCAGGGACTGTCGGCCCTGTTTTATGCAATGAAGTCATCATTTCTTTTTATCAGGATCTTTAGAATAGGTTAGTGCTTTGAAGCCTGAATTATGGATGTGCTGATCTGGACTGCAGCAGCACTGAACTCTGCTCCTGCCAGGACAGTGCTGCCTGAGAGGCAATATAAGCCTGTTTTTTGTTCTTCAGATGGGCTTGAAGGTGAACTAAGAGGGAACTGTGCAAATATTGCTTATACACTCATTTGATCTGAAACTCTTTTTCAATCCACCTGTGACATACCCTTGCAGCCCTTCTTTCTTCTACCCGTTCATTTATATCTGTACTTTCAGAAGAATAGTCCCTGCACTCTGACATTCGTGGGGTGGGAGCAGTAGGAGGGTTAGTTGTGGGCAGGCACTTGGCACAGTGCTTATTCTGGCTGAGCACTTCTGATCTGGAAGGCAGAAGACCATCCTCTTGCAGTGCTGTCAACTTGGGAAGTTGTGTCTCCATTTTTTTCTCCAACACTTGCTTGTCCAGTCTGTTCATCCTGGAAGCAGCTTGGGGCAGAGACTGGTTTTAACAATGTATTCATAGCACTCCTGGCACAGTGAACTGGACCTCCACTTGGATCTCAAAGAATTACTGAACAACAAAAGTCCTGAAATGGCAACAAGACGAGAAAAACTCGAGGGCAGTGTGTGGAGAGGGGCACTGTGGGAGGCACAGTATGATCCCATGTGAGTGAGAAGAGTGACGTTCAATGGCAAGTCCATTGAGAGGAATGGGATGGTGACAATGTCTTTTGGTGTAGCTGTGCTTAATGGGGATGGACCAAGCCCTTGGATGGTGACATGGGATGGCAGGCCCTGGGCACTGCGGGAACAAGTGGAGGGCTGTGATGAAAAGGCAGAATATATATACAGTGAAAGTGGATCTGTTTTGAGAAACTGGTTTTCAGACATTTACCTTTATCAGTTTCCCCAAGTATTTCTCAGCCCCCGTTACACCTTCTCCTGTTATGTCTTTTTAATCTCTGTTGCCTTTACTCACCTTCTCTTTTCTTTTTCAGGACTTCCTTTCTCTTGAATTAATAGTTCAGAAAAGCCACTGTGTTCAGGATCAGAGAGGCCTAAGGAGATTATTGCCAAGAGCATAAAAACTGTTTGTGGAACTGAACTTTGTCTCCTGATCTGACCAAGTCTGACCTCCTGATGGTCTGCCCTTTCTCTGGTGCCGAGACACATCAGTTTTGTTTTAGGTCATGAAGGAAGACTGGGAGGGAAGTGCCAAGGGACGAGGGAAAAGAGGGATTGCTGAAGCTGGATAGTGTAGGGTAGTTGCTCCCCTGAGCATTTCCCAGTCTAAGCATCCTGTCACCTGAATTATCAGCTGTGTTTATAAGCAAAGAAGTAAACATCAGTACAGTCCCAATTTCAAACTCTGTTTAGCAATCCTGAGCAGAGAGTCTCACTGTTTCTCAAGTAAGATTGAAAAAAATAATTGGGAAATTAGTTAACTTTGACTATCTTTTAATCGCCCATACAAATGATGAAATATTTCTAAAATAATAACCTGAAAACTGTTTTAAAAAAATCACTCAACAGAATCCTTTTAAATTTACCAGTGGCAGAATGATTGCAAGTGTATATAAACCAGGTGCTTTCAGATGCAGGTAAGCTGCTATTGAAAAGCGATATAATCCTAACCGTTTATGCCTGCTTTTGATGATAGTGCAGTTGAGTATTGTGTTATTTAATAATGCATTCAAGCACCTGTTTAGAGAAGGTACATTCCACTATGGTCCAAAATGAAAACAACCTCATTGCTTGTTGGGGTTTTATTCATAATTCTTGAATCATGCTCAGATTAGAGTATACATTGAATCTCAGATGAGCATTACCTAAGGCACATTGAGTTAAATGCACTGTATAAACTAGGCACAAACCACAAAGCTACCTTTAACTTGCACAAAACAGCAAGTAAAAATTGATTAAAATATGCATTCTACTAATATAACGGCTGGTCTCAGTATAAAAATTAATTAATGCTAATAGTACACAATCAAAACTGCTTTTAGAAATCTTCTTAGAACATTAACTAAAATGTTCATCTTTTTAATGCATTTGACTGAACCTCTGAGACTAAAAGCTTTGCTTCCTCCATGCAAATGTTACAAAAAAAATCACAGCCTGAATTTTCAAGTGGTTATTTTATAGCAACCTCCCTCAGCCATTTGCTTTTGGATTTCTTGTTAACCTGAGCCTGGTCCCAGGCCATGTGTGAGGTTGTACTATTAGCTACTACAGATTAAGGTGGCAGCCCTGGGAATCGAGGCCAATAACATATGCAGATTGAGCCACAGAGCAGAGAAGGAGATAACTAAATGAAAAGAGGGGAAAGGGTATTGTGTTTAAAGAGGCAGCACAGTGATATTCTAGGCTTTTGGCTCTCAGTTATTCTGAACATAAGGAGTGAATATTTGTCAAAAAAACCCCCAAACCCCCAAACCAAACCCAAAAAATGACCAACCTCAAGGGCACTCTCTTCCTCTTGGTTAGTTTGTTTGGTTTTTACATTTGGGCAAGACATTTCACTCCATTGGAATGAATTTCCTTAGCCAGTTTAATTTCCAAAATATAAAACTTTAAAGAGTTAGTGCTGTGGGCACAGCAAGGGTCTAATCCTCTTGTTCCCATGGGATTTTGCTAGAGATGCTTTGGTCTGGCCTAGACTTTGAGCTTTCAAAGCAAGAATTCCCTTTGGATAGTGTCAAATCTGTAAGTATCATTGGTGCACATCTCCAAGAAAAAGCCTTCGATATAGGCTATGAGTTATTTAATAATAGAAGTGACTTTGATACATCTATTTTATATATATACACACACGAGCACACACATAAATATACCTATATTTGTATATGTAAACTTCTCCTTATTCATAGGTACTGAGTTATTCCCTTTCTTCTGTTTTTCCCCTCTCTTTCCTATTCCATCTGATTTTGCTCCCCACTTTTCTTCTGTTTCTCAGAATCCACCTCAAAACTTTCTGAGTTTCAGGTCCTTTTTTTTCCTCATTTCCCCAGATACCTCTGCATCTCAGTAAAAATTCGGAGGCGTTTAAAACCAAAAATGTCTGGCCTCAGAGATATGCTACCAAAACCCAAACCAGCAACAGTTTATATTGTAAAATGGCTTTGTCTAGAACTTATCTGCCAAAAGCTTCAACCACTTTTCTCAAAACCCTGGCACCTTGACATACATGGTTTTTTCACAGTTCCAGCACACATCAGACTTTTCCCTTTTGTGTTTTTAGCAATGTGTGGTGATGAAATTTGATGACATAATTAAAAAAACCCTATCAAACAACAAACAATTCCTTTCAGTGATGTAAATATAAGCAAACTCCCCACCTTGCTGATGTGCTCAGCAATCTGCAACAACAGGAACCTTAAGATTCACTTTCTGGCTCCTAAGCAAGTTGGAGAAGGTTACTTGCAATAGTCATTTGAAGTTTCCTCTCTTCAGAGGAAGGGGTGACAACTTGTTTATCCTTTGCTTCTTCTCTGTTTTAAGGAACTAGCTTTGGTTAAGTTTTGCATTTCCCTGAGGAAACTTAGGGAAGTGTATCCAGAAAAAGCCACCTTCTGTCTTCAACACGCTCTACCCTCTGCCTGTGTTCTGGTATGGTCAGCTTCACATTGGATAATTTGCCATCTTCTCAGTTTTGCTTTGGGTACATATTTCATTGCCTTGTACTTTCTTTACAGGTGTAGTGTACTGTCTTTGTTCTCTTCTAGGCTTACAGTGACCTGGGCCATCTCAGCCATGAATATCTGTCACTGCTGTCACAGAATCCAAAGTGCTGCTCCTCTATGGAGAGAGACTCTCAAGGCAATTGCTGATGCTGTCTGTTTCATGTTTTTTCCTCTCCTTATACATTTTAATAACCAAACCATTAACATACAGAAACATTTCATCATAAGCCAGGTGAGAGCTAGAGACCTAGGTAGTTGTTTTATTTTTTCAGGTTTTGGTTTTGGTTTTTGTGGGGTTTTTTTTCAAATTTTCATGTGTTCTAAGTTTCAAAGACAATTTACCATTACAAAATCTCAACAGATGACTTAAGGAGGCATTATTATAGGAAATATTAAACAATTAAAATCAAACCTTTAATGTAATTGAACAAAGTGTTCATCCACCCAGCCAAATGGAGTGAGTAGTTTATATGTTTTGAGAGGACAGATGGATGTGTGGTAAGCCATCTAACTTCCTGGACTGCTCAAGAAATCAGCAAGCTACCTAGAAAGACACAAATAACAGGACCTGTGAGGTACTTAGGTCTAAATGATCCCAAAAGGAGGACAGCTTTCTTTCAAGAGTATTTACAGTGACACATTAGAGAAGCTGATAATTAAAGAATTATTTTTAACGAGAAAAGACATTTTTACATACTTTACAGCTTCTGCCTGAGGATGATGAATTATTGGTAGTCATGAGAAAGACTCACTGACTGTTCCAGCCACATTAAGAAAGATTGCTAATAAGTACCTGAACTTAAGGAAAAACACTGTTTTAAAAAGAGTGCTTACTACAGCACAGGTTCAATGGAGCAAACACTTGATCCAGGGAAACTTTGTACAATGTAAATTTTATTTGAAAGTTTTCTGTGATTATATCACACCAAATTACATAAAATCTAATGTAGAAGTGGATTACTGGGGAAAATGATAGGCCCATCAAATCTAGTGTACTGTCCTTTAAAAATAGATAGCAACGAATGTTTAAAGAAAGCATTTCAGAAGAAAGCAAATACAGATTCTTCTCTCCTATGGTCTTCTAGTTTTTGGTAATGTGTTGTGCAAGGGGACATCTGATGTCTTGAAAGAGACTTTTCTTTCATAGTTTCCAATTATTCTGAAACTATTTATACTATTAGCATCCAAAACATATTCTGCAAGGAGTTCCATAGTTACATCAAAAGATACTTCCCTTAGTTTGTTTTAAATCTGATGCTTGATATTTCACTTCAGACAGGAATCCAAATGACTTTGTCATCCTTTTTTTAAATTTTTTAATTATAAGATCTAGTATAAGATCTATCATTAGTTATCTTCAGAGTTTTTTCCCTTTGTATAGACTGGCATTTTATGTCACTTGTCCTTTCATCACTCAGCTACTCAGCATTGTATTTTTCTCATCTAAGCTTAACTCTCTGAATACCAGATATCTAATCTAAGCTAGTTTTGCCCTATTAAAGGAAACATTGGCTGGAAACACCTTTGTTTGACTCATTGTTTATAGCACCCTGCAAATTAATTTCTCTACAAGCCTTCTAATCCTTTTGTTGTTGTTGTTGTTGTTGTTTTTTGGTTTGTTTTTTTTTTTTTTTTTTGGGGGGGGGGTTGTTTTTTTTTGTTTTGTTTTTATAATATTTACAATTAATTTACCCAGTAGAGAAATTAGATTTACTGCTCTGTGGTTTCCTGGATCTCCCTCCCCACAGCAAAATGCTTCAAAAATTTTGTATTGTATTTCCCACCTTCATTCCTTTAGTACTGAGATCAATTTAAACACTAGGTTACACACCACAGTGAATAGTTTGGCAATTTCATATTTGAGTTCCTTTAGAGCTCTTGCATGATCTGGTCCTGATGATTTGTCACAATTCATTTTATTGATTTGTTCTTAAACCTCTTCTACTGACACATCAATTTAAGACAGTTCCTTAGATTTGTCCCTCCATAAAGAATAGTTCCAGTGTAGAAACCTCTTGAAGCTCCTCTGCAGTGAACACAGATGCAAAGAATTCATTTAGCTTTTCTGACATGGCCTTATCTTTCTGGAGTGTTCTTACACGTGTAGGCCTGATTGACTCCCTGGCAGGATTCCTGCTTCTGATGTATTTAAAAAAAAAGAAAAGAAAAATATGTCTTTAGCAAGCTATTCTGTAAAATTTCCTATCTCCTGCATTCTTTCAGTTTTGTGTTCAGGCTTCTACAGGTTATATTCTCTTTCATTTTCCTTTGTCAGAAAATATAGCAAGTGACACAGCAAATAAAATAAGCGAACAAGTAGAATAGGGTTTTGGGAACAGGGCAAAAGAATGACAAAAATATAAGACTTAGTTATTCTTAAACTATCAAGAACACCAGCAAATGTCATTGCTTGCCTGGTCTCCTCCAGATATTTTAAAAAAGGGTGAATTTTACTGAAGAGTGAGAATTATTGCTAGCTAATATTTAACATTTTGCTAAGGTTCTTGAGAAAAAAAAGTTAATTTATAATTTAAATATTTTTACCATATTTGAGAAAAGTTGCCTTTTTCTCTTCTCTTTTCTGATATCCTCCAATTTGGGGGAAGACTGCATCAAAGGTAGTAACATTCTTTTTGTTTCATTTTAACCATGAAGTAATTTCACACCAAAGATCTATTGCAATGAGGTTCATATTAGTAGAAAAGTTTTCTGATTGGCTTCAAATATTTTAATCCTTCTTTCAGCTCAAATTTTCATTTCCATTTGTATGTTCTCTCAGTTCATTGTCATCCAAGATTTTCAAGAAGGCTTTGTTAATATCAGCATCTTTTTGTTCTCTCTTTCTTTCTGTATTTTATTTGGAGAAACAGAAAATAGCTGAGTGTAAGTGAAACTTTCTCCTCTCTATCTGAATTCTGCCAACTGAGCTATAACATACATAAGTGGAAGGCCTTCTGCACATAATGCTGTTGGGTATTTGCTAATGCAGTTCCATAAAGATTGCAGAAACAGTGCAAAAAAAGATATATGAAAGGGAGTGAGATAGCTGAGACAAAGCTAACCATGGGTTGCCTACTGATAGATCTTGTTTGCAGTCAACAGGAGGATAGAAATTTGGAGGAGGAAGAAAAAACAAGAAAAAGAAGTTACTGAAATCAAATGTTTTCTAGCAGTTCTGCTTATGGTGCTCACAGAACTCATGAATCCAGGCAAAGGGCAAAGATACAGGAAAAAACAATAGAGTGCACAGATAAATCTTACCCTCCTTTCCCCTAAATCAGTGCAGATTAAAAAAAAAAATCAAATAATCTGCACCGTGAACCTCTAAGAGGTGATCCACATCATCAACACCAGCTGTGGAGCAACACAAGAAGAAAACTGACAAGCTTTTAAGGGAAAACACTTTCCTCCACATGATTTCTCCTCTGAGAAATCCCTTCACACCATGCCCAGTGGCCAGAGTTTTGTCATCTAGAATATTTTTGTGTGAGGAATCAAGGGGCTTAAATTACATCATGGCTTCAGTTTGAAATTTACTGCATTAATATTTCTAATAAGAGACTCAAGAATATTTTAGCTTTCTCTTTGCATCTCAGAATGGCAAAGAATAATCAAGACAGCTATTATGGTGTGTTATGGTGTTATGAACAGAGGAGCATCACAGTGCATGGTTTCCCACTGGTCATTTCTCCAGCAAACCTTTTAATGGATAGATTTGGTTGTTTGCAGTTATCTGCCATGTTTAAAACTTGAAAGAAGAATAAATCAGTCTATGTCTTTTTTTTTTTTTCCTGTACCAGTCCAGCAGAACATAACAAACACAGATATCTTATTGATTAACTTTGCTCATGCAAATTACTTGACTTTCATGATTACTTTAATTGATTTTAATGGGGCTAATAATATCTATGAGGTGTTCTCACTTGTGGAATAGTCTTCAGGATTAGGTTTTTGGACAACACCATGTAGAAATCCCCCATTTTGGACATATACCTGAGTCAAAGTCAAGAATCACCATTAGGGTGCACTTCTTGTTGAGAAGCTAGTGCAAAAATGTTTTATTTCTTTGTTTTGTGTGTAGCAAAATTATACTGTATCTAAGTATTGAAACTGGATTGGTATCAACTCTTTGCTGACTAGATTGTGTCTTTCTGAAGTCAGAGGAAATGGTCATTGCTTCTATTTAAGAAATTTTCAAGCAGTTACTAGCACATGTAACTTGGTCATCTCAGAAAGCAGCAAAAAGAAATATTCACCATAGACTGACTGTTTTGGGAGGACACCATTTGGTGAAAAATATGGCTTCTTTCTAAAAAAATATGAGAATATATATGAGAGCTAAGCACAGTTCTTATTTAATTGTGTTTCCCAAGTTTTTCTTTGAAAAACATGTAACTTTCTGGCGTAAGAAGCAAATATCTTTGCATTAAAGTGCAGAAAGATGTGCAGATGATGGAGAGAAGTGCCAGCTAAGGTTACACTCCAGTTCACATGACCAAGTCACGGCCATTCAGCTGTGCAGAACCCTCCATCCAGAAAGAATCAGGATCTTGGTGTGAGAAAGACTAAGCAGGATATTAGTATTTTTTTCATACTAAGAACAAAAAAAAGGGGGGGGACAATTAGTCATACTTTTCTTTTTACTTTGTTTTTAAATTTTAAAATTGTACTTTCACAATTTGTGTTTGGATATTTGAAATACATACAGATATACCTGTATCTGTCCTCACCTGGAATTGGTTTTTGATATGGCAAACCAGACTTTTTTCAATTTAGTGCTTGCAGTGTATTTAAACAATTAAATACTAGATTTCATATCAACAAGCATTTACCCTTTACTTTAGTACTTTATTTTGCTTGAGAAAGTAATTGTTGGAAAAGCAGATTAAGTATATGTGATATATTGCTGTTGTTGGCCCTATATTGTCTATATTGTTCTAAAGAACAGTTTATTTTTAATTTTGCTGAATATGATTCCATATACCATAAAGTGTTACTAGTGCTGCAGCATACAATGTCTCAGTGTATGTGTATGCTTTTAGGTCTCATAGTCTCATAGTTGGGAGTAGCAAAGCTTATGGATTCTATACCATAATATTATTTGCTTTAATACTTCATCTCAGGTGCAACAAACTGTTTACAAACATCTTAACTTGGCATTCTACAGATAGCTGTTTCTCCTGTTTACAAACAAGTTACACTAATTTAATGACTGCAATTACATAGAAAGATTACCAGACCACTTGAAAATCCCCTACTAGCATTCTTGCTTATATTAGCGTACCATTCTCAATTAGAGTAATATATGTGTGATGATTCACTTTACTGCAAAACTTAATTTGGAGTTCTCGTTAATCCACATTATGTCAGTCTTTAACACCTAATACAAATAAATGTCTCTGATTTTTTTTTGTTGTCAGAAATAAAAGAAAAAGTTAATTGGACTAATTCATAGAATAATTTTTATGTACTAAAGTTTGTTATTTGATTGTTGCAAAATAGGCCACTTTCACTAGGCATAGCAACATCTTGTTGGTTTTCCGAGAGGGGATAAATATATTTCTCTGAGTTGAAAGGTAACAGTGGTAGTGACAGAGACATCAGTGACCCATCTCGTGTCCAGACAGTGATCATCTCATTGCAGAGGAGTGTATATGAACACTTTCAAACAGAAGAAAGTAGAAGTTGTACTCATTTACAGAAAGTCATTTTAGCTGATGTATCGGCTTGCACTCAGGACAAGCTTTTCATTTGTTCTCATCTGCAGAGCCAAGTTATTATAATGGAAGCCACTGGAAGGCTAAGGAGGGAAGGAATTTAAAAGCCTGGGAGAAATGCATGTTAAAATCTGTTTAACACAATATGAAAAACTGCTCACGTACATACATATAGGTGAAAATTCTTTTTCAGCTTTATTTACCTGAGAATGAATTTCAGTTTGAAGAGGCCTTTATGCCGTTTCAGGCAAAGCACCTAAGATATAAGCAATTTTCAACAAGAGTACTACACATTTGTCTTTATAACAATTTGTATGTAACAGCTTTTATGCAAATGATGCTAAAGTGGCACCTTTTTTCTAAATTGGACATTTTTATGGTTATAATTTTCTTCTGTAATAACGGCAAAAAAAATGGCTGTCCCAGTGGAGTTGAGCATTTCATCTCTAGTGCTGTTTTGTGAAGTTGGAATGACAAGTTTCTTTCATTTGCGCAAGGAATGACAAAAAGAAGTATTTTTTGTCATTCTTGTCTGACTTGGTTGAGACAGTTACACTTGGAAGCAGCACCAGTCCCCTGACACCAACCTCTTCTCTGCCATCAAGAATGGTATCATAAAGTCATAATAAAACTTAAAGGAACTAAAAAATATTGCATTCTCTCTGTTTCTGCTCTTTGAAGGACATAAATTGCTTTGTTAGTTTAAGCAGTTGCTGCTTTGGTATGGTCTTTGGCATTGATTCCCACTCATTCTTCAGAGGTCAGACGTGTGACTTTTACAGTCCATGGTCTTGGATTTAATTAACTATGATACAAGAGAATTTATGTATTTCATGCAAACATTCCAAGGCATTAGTATAATAAACCAAGTAAAATAGGCAGGTTCTTGTTGCTTAATTGACTATGCAGTTCTGCAACAGTGATGTGAGAAATTCTGGGTCTTTAACAATGATTAAACTTTATCCCAGCTACCAATTAATTAGTGATCTGTAACCAAGAAACTTTATGATGGATGATTTTACCCCCTTAAAGTGATAAATTGGTAGACTTTAATTGAGACATACAATAGGGTTAACAAAGTCAAACTGAAGTCTGATACTTCATCTAATAAAATAGAATCTCATAAAATATAATTAACTGTACTATTTAGTAAAAAACCCACAAATGTTTATTTGAATGTGAACAGCCAATAAATGTTAAAACCCCTTGTGTCTCTCTCTTTAAACTACGTAGATAATATCTTTATACTTTCTATATATAAACTAGTTAAATTCAAAGTCTATATTTAAACACTCTTAGTGCTGATTTTTATTTCTGCTACTCAAACATTACCAGTAGTGCTCCTTGGCATTCTGCACATTGGCCTAGTGTGCTGTTTTTGGCTCTGATAGTTAATTTTCTTCACAGTTGTTAGCATGGGACTATATTTTGGATTTTGCTGAAAACAGGGTTGAAAATACCAAAATGTTTTTGTTATTATTGAGCAGTACTTATACAGAGTCAATGCTTTTGTGCTCCTCCCCCACCTGACCAGGGAGTAGGGCGGCATACATGGAGAGTTGGAACAGGACACATCTGAGACACATAACCCCAACTCATCAAAGAGATACTCTGTATCACATGATGTGATGCTCAGCATATAAAGCTGGAGAAAGAAGAAGGAAGGATGGGGCATTTGGAGGGATGGTGTTTGTCTTCTCAAGTCACAGTTATGTGTAATGGAGCTCAGCTTTCCTGGCAATGCATGAACACCTGCCTGCCCATGGGAAGTGGTGAATGAACCCAGTCTGTACATACATCCAGAGTTGCCCCATCCTAGGTGCAGAACCTGGCACTTGTCTTTGTAAGACTTCATACAGTTGGTGATTGCCCAGCCCTATAATTTGCCTAGGTCTCTCTTTGCAGAGCCTCTCTGCCTTCAAGGGAGTGAACAGCTCTTCCCAGCCTTGTATCATCCAAACTTACTTAGTGTACCTTTGAGTCCAATGTCCAAGTTGTTTATGAAGATGTTGAAGAGAACTGGGCCTAAGATGGAGCCCTGCAGAACCCCACGAGTGACCACTGACCAGCCTGATGTAATCCCATTTTCTATAAACATGTGTGCCTGGTCCATGAGCAAGCTGCCCATTCTCCTTGGTGAATTGGAGAAAATCCCAATACAGAAGAAGAAAGTCCTTTAGACTAAAGACAAAGGAGACATCCTCATGGCCTGAGGATGCTTTAGGGATAATGAAAGAGCAGCTCTTATTCTCTGAGACAAAATGCAGCCATCCTTTGGAGAAGGGATATCAGGGTTCAGTCTTCCTGGTTGAACTAAAACAATATGTTGCTTGTAGCTTGTTGAATTTGGCACCTGAAACTTGAATTTAGAGCTGCTGTGGTTGTTAATCCAATTGACCTAAAAAGGCAAGATAAAGATGTTGATCCTTTCTTCCAAGGGTCAAGCAAACACACAGTCAGCGTTTTCATTTTACTTTTTTTTTTGACTTGATGTCTTGCTTCACTTTTATTGCAGGAGAGAGAGTTATCGCTGAAACAAATCTTATGTTTGTGATCCATAAGTCACTTGTTACTTGAGGCATGTCATAGAGCTAACCTTAATTATTGTACTAATGAACTGAAGGGCTGAAGTTTGGCACTTCTTTTTTTTTTTTTTTTCCCAGAATTCTTATGTCCTGAAATGGTTTGCATTAGAAATATAAGGTGGTGTCTCTCTGCTCAACAGTTTCTGTCTTTGAGGTTCCTGTGTTTTGCATAGTACCTTCGATTTCAGCTCTACAGCACCTATACATGTAACTTCTGAACTGCCAGAGTCAAGAATGATTTGAGACATCCTAGAATTTCATCCAAAGAAAAGCTTCAAAGCAATTAAGCAATAACTGTGTATGTGAAAGGAATTTCCTGAGAATAATGACTGGGGGGAGGAGTTGATTACATTGATAAGTACTTTAGAATGTTAACACTAAAATTTCGTTTCTAAATCCCCAGAATAAAACACTGTTCAGAGTTATTAACATTCTTATAAAGACACACTGGCAACCTGCATCCTCCTGTCCCTGCAAAATTAAAAAAACAGTGGATACATCTGTGTAGGTATCGTATATGTTTGGGGCACTTCCACATAAACCATATTTTGCCTTTAATTATTTGGATTACTTAAATTTCTCAGTACACCATCTAATTTACAAATATCTGCTTATGAAGAAGCACTTCTGGTATTATGGGGGTGGGGGTGTTAATACGTTATTTACATTTTAGAAGCAAAAATATCTTTTTCTCAGCCTAATATTAATTAATAAATATTTTGTACATTTACTAGCCCTTTTATCCAAAGTCCTCAAAGCATCTCCAGATGCTTTTACAAGTGGGCAAACTGAGGCAGATAGTTACTAGGCAGCATTTTCAAGGTCACTCTGTATGCTCCTGGTGGAGCTAGCAATGGATACTCTAAAGCGTTGACTGCGAATCCCAAAACCAACCCCCCTGGCCCACTGCACGGCATGAGCAAATCTGTGTACACTAATAGATTATTAATGTTCTGACAATCTAATGGTTTACTTACTTTGACGTACCTTTAGGGCTTTATAATTAAGAAAATATGTGTTAACATTAGTACTAAAATAATCTTGGGTCAAATATTCAGTAGAATCAAGTTAACAAATGCTTGTCTGACTGTACCTGAAAACTAGTGAGGAAAATAGCTCATACAGGCTGTAGAGTTAAAGGGATGATTTCACAGAATTTTTATTTTTTTTTTTACTTTTCTAAATGAAATGTTAAAAAGAGTTTGAGGCATATCATCACTCAATAAGGAGTGTTAACCCCCCCCCATTTTTAAAAAAAATATATTTTAAAATTTATTTTCAAAGTCCTAATCACCTCATGCCTAATTAGGATTTGCACCATGGCCTCTTTGCACTTTTCTGGTAACATAAAAGCAGCTGGAAGTGTGATGGTCTAGGGAGATTTAAAGGGAAAAAATATATTGCTTCAATGTTGTTTTCTGTATTTGATATTACTTTTACTCAGTAGGAAAAATAAAGCAGTACAAATACTCCTGATAGAGTTTTTAGTTTCATGAATTATATTTACATCTGACTAAAAGACTTTTTGGTGAAACCTCTGCTAACTGGAGTGATCACTGCATCATGAATAATCAAATGAGATTAGCCAACTGTGTACAGGTCCAATTGTCCTCTTATTGTCTACAGAAAAAGCATCCTTTGGTTTTAGACTACTTTATAGTCTACTACCATAATCCCTGCTAGCCTATCACCAGAAAACCACACGAATTCCTTTTTTTTTCCCTTAAAATATTGAGTGTTCTTTATCCATTCTTGTTTATCTGCTGCCTGTCTGTAGCACGCATGACAGTTCACTATTCCTGTCATCCTGGTGTGTTTTGTGCTTCGTTAATTATGAAAATCACATGGTGATTACAAAGCCTTCATGTGCAAATCAGAAAACATGATGCACACAGTTACACATAGCTATTTACCGCACTCACCGGTAACTGCAGGATCTCAGGAAGAACACTCACAATTCCCCTTGCAACGTTATTTCTCAGAAGCGTTTCTTTTCTATAGCAAGGTAATGGACTGAAGGAGTACACAGATCCTCATCTCCCTTACATTGGTGTAAATTAGGAACAGCTCCTCTGAGTTTCATGCTGTTGCTCTGAATAAGCAACAGAGATCAGAATCTGGCTCAGGAACTTTGCATATTCACTATTAAACTTGGAAAAGGGAACCCTTGTCTGTATCAATTTTCTGAGTGCTATCTGTCTGTTACCAGGCACACACACATTAATTGTGTGTTTTAAAACTTTGTTTGGCTGAACTTGTCATCCTAGGCTAAAATTGTGTGACCTAACTTGTAGTAGCTTTTGCAGTGAAGGTATCATTTACTGTTGAGTATATTTTACTGTGCTGTTATAGATCTTTTCACTCAACCAGCTGTCTAACATGTTGAATAGTCTTTCATCTTGTCAAACACTTCCATTCCCCTTTCTACAGCTTTCTCAGCCAGCATGTACACACCTAATCAATCTAATGCCACTGTCTCCAGACTTTAAAACCAAAAAAGCACTGCCCAAACTACTCTTTTTAAAGAGACAGTCATTCTTTTCCAGTAAATTCATAATCAAGAGGACAGATAAATTGTTAAATGAGAAGAAACACATCTCTGAAACTGTTACTCTAGGTCCAACCTCAGAGCTCCGGTTCACTCACTGAATCTGTCATTCAATAAAGGCTGTTGGGGGCTTCCCTTCACACTGATTGTGTATATGTTAATGTAATTTAATTTAATAAAC
Source organism: Platyrinchus mystaceus (assembly GCA_035041135.1). Taxonomy (NCBI): domain Eukaryota; kingdom Metazoa; phylum Chordata; class Aves; order Passeriformes; family Tyrannidae; genus Platyrinchus; species Platyrinchus mystaceus. The sequence continues at coordinate 50,697,577 of JAWWLV010000179.1, forward strand.
ATATTACACATGGAACTGAGTTTAAATCCACTTGCTTTTGCTTACATATACCTTTTTTTTTTTTTTTGCCATTTTTAGACAAACAAGATTAGTCTGCCTCAATCTGTTCTATGCCACTTTTCTTTTTTTTTTTTCTTTTCCTTATCCTTCATCAATGGGAACTCCATTAGTAGATTGATATTTATATCATACAGGAGGCAGGTGAAAAAAAAGCGATTGGCATTGCTTTCAGGTGGCTATATGATATAGTATATACCTTACATGGTATGGAGTACTCATTAGGGCTGCTTTTATTTTTATTACTTTTATTTTTATTAGATATATTACCTCCCGAGACTGTATGAAGTGAACCATGTCACCGGGTGAGATTACTACTCAGTTAATAGCAGTTCTGAAATCAGTCAATTGGGAATAGGCTATGTTGCAAGAACCTCTAAAATGTGAATATATGCGGTGGGGGACAGGGTAGCTCTCTGAAGGGGAGGGTTTTTCTTCGTTGCCAGATTCTCTGGTGGAACATTTTTCAATTGCATGCTCATTTCTATACACGCTTTTAGTTAAAACACATAACAACACCTGAAACAAATACTTTCATAGCCAGCAGGTACACATGAAACAGAGAGGCCTGAACAAACAGGTAGAGGTGGGTGCTTTGTATTTTCAGTCTGATTTTGAAATACTAAGGATGGAGGGAGGTAAAGACACTTCAACCTTTAAGCCCCTTTGACATTCACGAACTGCTAAAAGTCAGCTGGGGTCTCTGCTCTGACAAATTTGCATCTCTTTGAATATGACGCTTGAAAAGCCAAGCCGCTAGATTAAATTTTGCCATGGAGAAAATGAGAAAGGCTTCCATCTCCCAGGTCTACTGGGAGGATCTTTATGGTTGATTTACTTTTTTTAAATAAATATTTCTTTATGTGTTTTCTCTAGTTTGTGTCCAGCCTTCCTCTATCATGTGTGCTGTAACTTCTGCCAGTTATATCAGCCCACAGTTAGTCAACCTGGGCAGAGTACAAGGTAAAAGAATATTTCAATCTAAACTGCATATCCCTTCTGTGTTTCCTGATTAAAATTTTCAAGCTAACCTTGGAATAAACTCTACCTGACATGACTTCTAAAATAATTTACACAGTTTATAAACCAGGGGCTAAATCCTACAAACCCTCCCTATGCCATTTGTATGCAGAAGGACTGCAGGTTTGCCAGGGTGGGCCCAGCTGTGTAGCTGAAACCTTACTATAGAGGACAACAGACAGAATGATGATTATAGTGAACCCATAAAAATAATAAACTGATTGCCCATTGAACAAAATCTACTAAAGTATGAATTACCTAATGAGCTGCTGCTGTGGTTCAGGCTGACTTATCCTGCATTAAGTCAACAATGACACCATGGACTCCCTGCCGCGGGGAGGGTGAGGGTAGGTTTGGCACTGATTTAGGTGTAGAACTGTATCAGCTAATGATGAATAAAAGGGCGTATGTAGAGGCAAGTGTTTCATGGTTTTATAGAAGCTTATAATATGGACTCTATTTATTTGCTAATTATTTATGTCAACTCACGAATTTATAACCATGTCAGGAAAAAACTTTTCACAGATGTTGAATGCAAACATTGTTTTAATGCTCATTGATGAAATCCCAAGTACAACTGCTGTTGTCCTTGCATTATTAAATAAGGCTAGTGCTGGAAATCCTACCAGATTTTACAACAAAATTTAATACCCCTCTGTTGTATCTACATTTGCTACTACAGGAGACTCATTATTTTTGGAATTTCTAAAGCAGAATAAAAATTTTCCTGTGACTTAAGAGACAATTCCCTCAATGCTTTACTTTACTCTCTCTTTGTTTCCTCAGTGTATGTGAAATATGTATATAATAGTGATCACACCCAGAGCCAGTAGGAGATGTTGTGTGTGAAGGGTTTTTTTTTTCCTCTACACAAAAGTTGTTTGCAAGTTCTGTGCACAGCAAAAGCTATGAAAAATCACATGTAGATAGTTTTCCCTTTTTATTTTAATTTCCTTGCTGGGTTCTTATAATTTTCTGGCAGGTCACATTACATTAGAATGAAATGTGATCTGTGGTTAAGACTTACTGATGCATCCTGCAGCTTTAATTCAGTCACTTGGGTTCTGGTTTAGCCCAACATGTGTCTCTTGAAATAACTCAGGAGAGCAGATTGATGATATACTTAGCAGAGGAATAACAGCATAGGAGCCTGCCAGTACCAAACAATTCAGTTATTAAATGTATCTAAGCATCTGAAGAAGAAATCTAACTTTATAGACAAAATAGGAAAAATATCTAGGAAGACAACAAAGTTTCTGTTGGTATTGATGGGATCAATAAGATATACAGAGCACTTTTTAAAGGACTTAAACTGGACCTTAAAGTCCAGTTATTGCAAACTGATCCTGACCATCTTAACTTCAGAATCTTACTCTTATTTCAGGGTTTCATTCAGGTTTGTTTTCTTCAGATGACACTGTGACATTTCAGTTCAGGCAAAGAAATCTTTAGAGGAAGTAAGTCCTTCCCAGTAACTAAATGGTTTGACACTTTTATATAACATTCATTTACACACCCAATTTTCTCACATCTCTCAGTGTCCACTACTTTTGGTAGTTTTGTCTTCCCCTCTCAAATCCAGCTGGTCTCTCAGTGGTCTCAGGCCAGCTCTCCCCCACACACATTCTGCTGCTCTGCACATTGAACCTGCCTGTTCCTTCATGTCATTCCCTACTTTTGGAGACCTCCACTAAATGTGACAGTTTATTTCTTGTTGGAGACTGCAATCATCTCCAGGACTGTAGCATAAGTATAGCAGTGGGACCTGCCAAATGCCTCCTTGCTGAAGAAAGAAAAGTGAGTCAGTCCCACTTAAGTACAGAGCTCCACAGAGCAGGAATGGTTTGGGGTGCAACAAACCCCTTTCCTGAGCCCCAAGCCAGCTGTTGTAGGATGGTGACTCAACACAGCCTAGAAGATTGAGCACAGCCAAGATAGTTTTGTTCTGAATTAGGCCCCTAACTCCCAGCAAATCCACTTCCCAGCTAGGGTAATGATTTAGATGTCTTTCTCTAAAAAAAGAAAAAAGTGAGTGATCTTAGAGTCTCTGAGAAAAGCACTTCAACAGCTCATTTGAATAGACCCTTATGTGATGTATTGGAGTTTCTAGGACAACTTCCTTACAAATGGATCATTACAGCGGTAAAAGGCAGTTTATTATTTAACCAATTCAGGCTGAGTGCAGACTGGAGAGTATTGGCACTTGCATTGATTCTAAGTAAGAGTCTAGCAATTAATGAATAGTTTTCAGCAACAGTCTAAGGAGAGAATGCAATGTGTCTGAATAGGTATGACTGAGGAGGTGTTCACCGAATTTGGAATAAGCCTGAAGATAACAGCAATGAAAGCAAGACATTCCCATAACCCATTCCCATATTTTGTCCACACATCACAAGTATTCTTAAACTTATGTGGGTTTAACTAGACACTTTTAATCTGGGTTGCCACAGTAGTTTTCAGCCTTTATGTGCTGCTTATCAGCATTAGATCCCAAAACATTTTACAGAGGAAGGCAGTTGTCTCAAAGGCCTCCTTGGAATTGCTGTGAGTGGTCATAAGTCATACCAAAGGTGTGAACAAATGTCTCTGATAGTCAAAGTCTGGAGAAAATACAGATGTGCCTCAAAAAAGACACTTTTGTCTCCATCCTGGTATGGAGCTCTGGGCAGAAATGGTCAAATGGTCATGCTTGGTGCTAAACTAATAACATCGTACATATATAGATGTACAGGATGGAGAAGTGTGGCTTGGAAACAGCTCTTCAATACACTTTGCTTTGAGGGGATCAACTAAATTCTAAAGCTTATGGATTTACTGCGGTTACATTTTCCTGCTTACAGCACTAGGCATATTTATTTATTTTAATGAAACCAGGGATGATTGAAAATTCACATGATTCCAGGACCTGAACATTTAGGAAATCCTCCTTTTTCCTGCAAGAATATATTCTAAAGGGACACACACATTTAGGACATATTTCATCCACCCTTTGACAGTTATACAACTGTCTTTTCTTATCCAAGACTCTTTCAAAGATTGATTTCTTCTATAATCCCTACAGCACAGGCCAAAAAGAATAATAAAAAGCTCTAAGTAAATAATTAATAAAACAATAAATTTGTAATCCAATTAAAAAACAACAAGAACCACCCCCCCAGATCCTCTTCGTGCTTGATCTCTTAACCATGTTATATATTTTCTGCATTTGTCCTTCAGATGGCATGATCTTCAGAGTACTAGCTTAATTTCTGATTCATTCAGCTAAGAGTACATGGTCAGCATAGAGCAAAAGAACACATAACAATACACAGATTGGTGCAGATTCACTAGAAATCTGAATGCATATATGGTTGCTCACACATTTAAAATCACACATGTAAACAAATGAGGATAGACACATGCACATGTAACGCTATCCTCATAGCACCCATCTCAGGGTTATGCAAATTGATCGTGTGTGTGTGTGTGAGGTACAACAAATACCCACAATAGTAAATTAACTCTTACCAAATAGAAAAAATCTTACTATTAACACAACATGTTTAAATCCAAATGGACAAGTTTATGTTCCCCTTCTGCCCCTTTATTCCTCTTTCTCACTCTCTCTCTCTGCCTCTCCCGCTCTCTCTCTCACTTTACCTTCCCAACGGCACTATTTTATTTCAGAAGAAAACTTATGAAAATTGTTGAAACACACACTACAAAGCATTTGCTTTTTTTTGCCTCTTTTTTTTTTTTTTTTTTTTTTTTTTATTTCAGCAGATAGCCCCCAAAAAAGGCAGGGATGTCAAAGGCTTCGAGTCCCCCCTTTGACATTCACGCAGTGCTGAGAGTCAGCCGGGGTCTCAGCTCTGACAAATTTGCATCTCTTTGAATGTGACGCTTGAAAAAAGCCGGAGCTGCTAGATTAAATTTTTTTTTTTTCCATCGAGAAAATGAGAAAAGCCTCTATCTCTCTGCCGAGTCTACTGGGAAGATCTTTATTCTGATTCTTGTTAGAATTGTTTATCACCCTGACAGACCAGACTCGGACGAGATAAAGGCGCTGCTCCATCACGGGGCCTGACAGTGGTAGGACATGCAGAGAAATGAAAGGAGCAGGGGAAAATATTATTAATAGATGCCGACTTGATTTGCCTCTATGGCACGTCAAGGAAGGAAGGGAGGGGGGAGTCACGGCTTGATTGCAAGCCTATGAAGTTCTGTCCAAAAAAGAAGCTATTTTTCATTAAGTGATAGAAGGGCTTTTTTCATGTTCTTTCCTGAGGAGCTGATAACTTATGCAGTTTATTCTAACCCTGCTGATTTCTGTCAGGGAAAGAAAACTCCTGAAAGATGGCTCCAGCTCGTCCTTTTCTGAGAAGGAAGCTGTCTTGTCAAAAATGGTAGCAAGGCATTAAAGCCCCAGCCTTGACTCCTGCAAGGTCCCTTGGATGTGATTGGATGTGCATGTGTTGGTGAGCATGGGGGATTGGGGAAGGTGGGTGTTATTATGTACCCACTCTGGCCCTCTCAGGGAAAAAAAATAAAAATACATATGCAGAGCAGTGCTTGTACATATGCACATGTATACACACATCACATACACAGAAGCTTTGTGCATTTGAGCATGCATACAGAAACACTTGTTTTACTGCCTAATTACTCTGCAGTTAGTAAAGATTTGCCTGATATGAGCATGTGCTGAATTTGTGAATTGGGTGTAAAGTTAGAGCAGCTTCATTCAAAATGAACATTAAAAAATAACCAGCTCCCTGCTACCTCCTGTATGTCAGGTCTCACACAGAAACATGACTGGCAATATGAGCCCAAGGGCTCCTGCAGTGATTCTGACTCTGCTGTGACTGTCTCTTTTTCTGGGGCAAAACTGCCTCTACATGATCATTATTTCTCTTAGCTTAAATTGTTTTGGATGGGGAAAGTAGAAGCGAGCACGTATCATGGCCATGTTATCATAATTCTTGCATCCTTCACACTTACAGCTCTGACCATTTGGGGCATTTTCTGCAATCACATTGTTTCGTGAACACAGTTCTTTGCTTGTAATTACCTTGTTCATTTCCAGAAAGGTTTGTGTTTGATCACTATCCTAACTGAATTTTGAATTCTGTATGAATTAACTACTGGAGAAATGCTTGCCTCAGGGTAATTGAGTAGGTCTGTTTCTGTGAACCTGCTCTTGGAGATCATTTCCTGCTGGATCCATCGTGGCATCTCAAGAGAAGCTACGAATTATTCTGAGCTCTCTCTGCTTTCGGTAGAATGGGAGACCTTAGCAGCTCAAGGGATTTACTCAGCACTTTGCTGGTGTAAAGGCTAGAGCTTTTTTTTTCTGGAAAGCTCCTGGACAATCTCAGTGCTAGACAGTCCACTGTCTCTTCATTCTTCAGATTTTTCCTAAAAAGTTCTTCTTTCTAGTAAGACCAATAAACACTTACAAAATCCCAGATATTTTCCAATAATTAAAAGAGGAATTAATGATGCTGTATGTAAAAAGTGAAAAAAAAAAATAAACACTACTAGGTGCCATGTCCTCACAGTGATATGTCCAAAAAATTTCAATCTTCGTCTTCTGTTCCCACTGATATTTATTTGCCTTGTTTGCTCTATTGTATCCTGAGTTAAAGGGAAAGTTTTACTTTCCTTTATTTCAAAGCACTTTAAAAAGACCTGTGTTATTTATCTTGTTAACTCTCTGCCATGTCTCTCCTGTACAGTCAGTAGCACAGTCAAGTCTGGAACTGATCCATTTTCAAATTCAGGTGTAGATGATAACAGGCGACTGTTTAGGGGAAGTCCAACACCAAACTTAGGAACTGTGCAGCAGCTTAGGTGAAACGATTGCCCACTTTGGGGTTACAAATGATTCTTACCACCTACTCTTTGCGTGATCTTCCTAACCTCTTGTGAACACTACACTGTAGCTTTCCTATTAAGGGTCCTAAGCCTGCCATGGAACAGCAAGCAGCCTCATGTGCCTGACAGGCGGATTATGGACTGCTGTGTGCTAATGCATGTGGCATAGTTATCTGTATGCTGATATGAGACTGGGTTTGAAAACCCAGTTATCCAGATTTCAATTCCTTACTACATTATGTCAGAATCCTCAAGCAAATCATTTGATTTAAATTTAAGGACATATCAAACTACTTATGAATGGCAGTCTAGTTACTGGGGAATAATAACAATGATTGAATCATAGAATCATAGGATTACTAGAATGGTTTGGGTTGGAAGGGACCTTAAAGGTCATCTAGTTCCAACCATCCTGCCATGGACAGGGACACTTTCCACTAGAAAAGGATGATCAAAGCCCCATCCAACCTGCCCTTGGGAGAGCACCATCTTTTCTCAGAATATCAATCTCATGGCAAGTTGTGGAAATCTGCAAAAGGGAAAGGGGGCAGCTCTTGTGGATTGAGGCACTGACATGCAAAGACACTGAAACCCTTCATCTCATGTTCTTTCTACATTTTCTATGTTGCTTGTTTACTGGACTGATGCCTGTGAATTCCCAGGAACCTTGTGAGTGGTGATTTGTTCTGACTTCAGAGGTTAAACAAACATTGAGAAATCCTGTGTTACCTCTGTATGAAGAATCTTCTCATAAAACATAATGAACAATTCCAAGAGATAGCTTTATTTATTGATAGTGAAATGGTAGGAATATTGGATGAGCTCAGGATGATGTTATATATGGTTCTGTATAAAGCAAAAGACAGTCTGCACATGTCAGACAGTCAAAGGATGGGAGAAAAGAAATAAAACAACTACCTTTTTATAGCTCAGGATCTGAGAATTACTGATACTGAGAGGCCCAAGATCACACAGAAAGTCTGTGAAAGGGTTGAATGTTTGAACTGAGATCTTTAGTCCTAGTTCAGTTTCTTAACCACAGCACAGCCTTTACTTAGATCAGCTCAGCCTGTTTTGGCTGATCCACACTCTCCATATCATGTTCCATTGTAATGTAGACACACAAAGCAATTTAGAAAGGCCCCCTTCTTTATGACTACAGCTAATTTACCAAAATTCTGTGAGAAAGCATCATGACGTAGGTAGGGATTTGCCTTTTTTTTTTTTTTTTTTTTTTTTTTTTAGCTGCAGTTGTTTACAATGCTCCAGTGACAAAGAGGAATACTGTTAATGAAACTTTGAGAAAAGAGGTTGAGTTATGCATCCCCAAAGTCCTCCATTTTCATAGTTTTAGAAAGTGGATATATTTGGCAAGCATTCTTTTTATTCAGCCATGGGTTTGGCACATGCCAGAGTACAGAGAGTGAGTGAACATCATGCAAAAATTTAAACTGGGAAAACAGATGTGGTTTTGCATTTTGTTATATACTGAGTCTCAGGCGACCATGAAAATATCTTTGGGTAACAGCACATCCAAACTGCACAGTTCCCATGTTGATACCTTGCAGTTACACTACAAAAATAAATATTTCCTTTTTTTTTTTTTCATTTAGTTATGCTGCCCTAAATTAACTGAGCTTTGCGGATAATTATAACTAAATTTATCAGGATTCCTTTTATTTCACATAATAATCCTTGGGTTTGGGTCCTTATATGCATTATCCCAATCCTTAGACGTACAAAACAGGAATGAGAGAAGGTGACATCACAAGATTATAATCATTTCATATGAGCAGACTGCAAAACTTCTATTACTGAATGGGAGCCTATACAATGTGCAAAAACTAATGAAACATTGAGATAGCTAATCAGGGTTGAACACAGTAAAAAATATTTTCTTAGAAATCAGTTCAAATATAGACTAAAGGACTGGTGATTGGAGTACAAATTTAACATAAGGGATTTAAAACCTGGTCCCATATCACTGGCGGAATTCACTCAATTTAAATGCATGTCAATTCCAGTCAATAAAAGGCAATTACTTTTTTCTATGATGATAAGTATGAAACCCTGTAAAATGTCTGGAATGTGTTTATTGCTGATTTTTTTTCTGAATTGGATGGGGAAAATAGCCATTCTTGCATTGTTATACAGCATCTTGCTAGATCATGTTAAGTGTGTTGGTTTCAAGTTGTTAAAACAGGAAGTTAGGGCTATTAAATAATGATTTCTGTGTAATTATGGAAAACATGCACATTTGTACTTTATGATAGACATTGGCTTACTGGATTTTTTACAAGATTATGTGGAAACAGTATGACTAACATGTTCATAGCACTAAATTTTCAACTGAAAAACAATTGTAGATCACTTCAAGGCAACCTGCAAGCAAGGCTTAAAAAGTAAGAGGGAAAGTAGCTGTAAAGTTACCGGCCAAGTAAAATTCGTTCACTCACAGCAACTGTCCAGTGTGGCTGCAATTCTGAATGTTTCTTCTTTGGTTGCTACTTTAATCAATCCAATTTGTTCTCTTACAGAAAAAGTTGCATATATGGTTTCAGTTTATAGATGTGGCCCTAAAGGAATTGATTACAATAGTATTTTTAATATCACCTGTTACTAGAAGGAAGTTAATATTTCATAACAATTTCTCTTCAAATGTGACCTTTTTTTGTCTGCCTCTGCAAAGGTCTGCAGTCAGACTGCAGATTTTGCAAAAAACTGACAGCAGAAACACTTTAGCAGATTATTTTGCCTATTTCTGACATTTGGAAAGCAAATTTGAATAGATGTATCAAATGTAACCATCTACAACAACTGTCTAATTCAGCTTCAGTGAGGGCCAAGTTTAACAAGGCCAGTTCAGAGAAATATGTGTACAGGTCCATCTATTTCTGCACAGGCAATGAGAAAGTGCTTCTGGAACATCCTGAACACTGACAGGATCCTGGATAAGGGCTCATTCATACCTTTAATTTCAAAAATTCCTTGAAACTTGATTTAAATTTTGTTTCTCCCCACATATCAATACATGGAGAGGTCATTTCCTCCCTTCCAAAAACAAGCATGCTAGAGTAGCTGAAGTGGCTTCTTACCAATAGCCACAAGATGCACCCTACCACTCCAAAAGTGGAATGAATAGAAGAATTGTAAAAAAAGTCTCTTAAAACCCTCTTTTATTATCCAAGTAACTTAGTTTCTTAAGTCATCAACTTCAAGTAAGGAAAGAGTGACAATATATGTGCTCTTTATGCAGAGAGCAAAAGAGTGGGGGAAAGCTGTCCTTTGATTTTGGTTCATATTCAGGGAACAGCCTGGGTTAATAATTTAAAGGTAGGAAGTTAATTTATGCATCCCTGAAATCGTCCTTTTGTGCAGTTTTAGAAAATGCATACATGTGACAGGATATCTCATTGTTCTCAGGATGTGTTATCGTGTATATGTGGAGTAGCTTTAGTGTGATATGAAATGCAAATTTGACTCACTTTGTTCTTGCCACTTTTATGAATATTAAAAATATGGATAAAATAATTGTGAACACTTGGAAAAGGTCTTTAGCTCCTAATTTCAGTGTTACGAAGTTTTTATCTTGGTGAAGGAGAAAAAAAAAATGAAAATTTTACCAGCTTATATTGGCATGGATGTAAGAAATTTAATTGAAAATTTGCATTTTGGGTGCACTCTTGAACTTTATGATGTCATGAAACTCTAGTGCCAATACCACAACAGCCTCTCAGGCCAAAACAATATAGTTCATTTCATATTAAGTCAAACAAAACATGGTCATTCTGGTAATTTTAGACCAGCACAAACCTCCTGGAGCACCGAGTTTGTAATAGAGAAGGGGTTAAAGAAGAGCTTGTCCTCTGTAGATAAGGCAGTCAGCAACACATGGGGTACCACCAAGTGCCACCATTCTGAGTGTTATAAGACTACATCCCTTGTAACACCAGTCCATCTTGATCCTCCTTGCTAGGTGCATTGGCTTGGTGAGAAACCTTTCTGTAACACAGTTTCCACTCTCGCTTGCAGGTTCCTGGTAGTTAGGGTGTCCCTAAGGCTGCCACAGCGTGCCTCACTTAACATTGTTAAGCACTACCTTTGCAAGCTCTTACAGATTATAGATATATACTTAGTAGTGCTCCAGAAATTGAAGCTATGTTAAATCAACAGAATAGGCTTGTTTAAATTATTGTGGGAGACCAAAAGGCCAACTCATTACTTTTGCATATGATTCTTTAATGTAAAAATAAAAACCCAAAGACTTTGCTTCCACAGCATTCATTGATGTTATACCTGTGCATTAAGTGCCGATTCCAATACTTCATATAGCGAGACAAAGAATTATAGTATAAGTACTAGAATAGACTATTTCTCTGGTCCTTTAATTTATTAGCAGTGTAGCTGTGAAGCTGTGGACACAGAATCATTGGTCTTATTTGTTTAGATTATTCAAATAAAACATGAGTAATAATGACAGCTTGGGCTGAGATTCTTCTCTATGTTAACTCTTCTGAAAGCTGGACCTGTTTCAGGAATTAAACATCTTTTCCTCCATGTGGCTTTTAGGCTGTAGTTATAAAGTTCTTCATCAGCATGTAGTGACTTTGCTCATTTCTTTGACAAAAGGCTAATAATCTGCACTAATGGCTTTGGCTGACTCATATGTTTAGTTCCCAACTGACTTTGACTGACATGCTGAGGAATATTAGCAATATGGAAACGAAGGTTGATCATGGAAGGAGACGGACAAGCATGCTGGCTGAAATCCTGCATATTTTTATTTCCATTGGAGTTCATTTCTTTCTGAGGTTAGACCATTTTTATATTACATTCCCTTCTCTTCTAACATGAATTTTTGGGTCCTAGACTGTGATCCCTGCAGTCAGAAGCTCCTCTCTAGATAGGTAGCTCTTTGGATTATGTTTTTGAATCCGAAAAACCAGGTATAACAGACTGCCCGGAGACTTTTGGTCTTTTGAGCAGCCAAGGTATTTATTTGCAGCGCTGGGAGCAAGCCAGCTATTGCTGGAAAAACTTGCTCAAAGGTTTTGCACAAAATCAT
>JAWWLV010000179.1:50709674-50726630 GCA_035041135.1 Platyrinchus mystaceus
TGGCCTGTTTCTTCTATTCAAATGTCTACCTTATCTTACTGTAGCTCAATTTATTACCTCTAGGCCTATTACATGTTTCTTCTAAGCTTTGGTCCAGTTAGTAGAACAGAACATCATGGATCACTTTGTATGTTTGTGTCTTATCATCAAACCCGGATTTCTTAGTTAACTCTCTTGGGCCTGGTTCCCTGTTTCATTTTCTTATATATAAAGTTTCTATTGAGTATTAACAGACTCTTATCCCTAAAGAGGAAGGTATGAAAAGTCTGAAAAAAAAAAATCTTTATTTTCCTTTCGAAATCATTCACATCCAATACTTGGAATTAAAACCACTTGGCTATTTACCTGCTTAATAAGCAAGGAGAGGGTCATTTCCAGCTTGGACTGTGTTCTTTATTTGGTTTGATTTGGGGGTAGTGCTCTCTGGAGTAGTTCAGTTCTGAGCTACTCTTCCACACTGTCTTTGTTTTATGTATCAATATAAGAATACATACCCAGACACATAAATATGGTGATAAATTCTGTACAGAAGAAATTGAAAATTGTATAAATCTTTAGGTCTCATAATAAAAGGTGACAAAGAACACAATAGGGTTAAATGAGTAGTGATCTAAGAGACACCTGACCATAAATTCAGAGAGATAAACATTATCCAAAACTAGGCCTAGCAAGTGGGCTGTCCTTGAGCAAAAGGGTTGGAACTTGAAGGATAGGTTGTACTACTGATTTAGAGGACCTTTAAAATAAAATTTGGCAAATAACCCGAAACCTAAAATCTAAAATTAAAAAATAAATTCAAAGTAGAAATTAATTGTTACAAAGTTTGAAAACAAAGTGCTTGGCTTCTGCAGGCAACTAGAAATGCTTTACAGAGAAAAGAAGCACATACGCAAGTCAGCAAGAGTTTTGATTCAAGACCATCTTACCTGTGCAAAAGTTAAAATTTCTGCTTAAGTTATTCGCTTGCAAGAAGCAAATATGTCCCTTCTGTTTCTCAGCAGGATCTCTGTAAGCACAGGTGGGGAGACTGGTTTTGCTTTGTAGAGATGGCATGATATAAAACCTTTGTCATAACCAGGAGAAATGAGTATTTGTGTAGCTGAATGGAGTTTTTTGATTTTTTCATGACAGAGGCCTCCAAAGCATACACATTTGGTTATTTCAATACAACAGTCCGAAAACTCACTATGTGAAATGTTTATTCCTATTTAAAAGCCAGTTTCTTTCTGGGAAAAAACTGTATGTTCTTTCACATACATGAGATTCCAGCTGGTGTTTAAGCTTGACTCTAGTTTATTGGCAGGTGATTTTGAAGAAGAGTACACTTAATAAAGAAAAAAACATTAAAGAATTCCCACCTGGAAATACTTACCTATCTTAATAAGATAGCTTTATATAAAGATCTGAAGCCTTTTGAGATTAATGAGGTCTGTTTACTTTCCATTTCTTTTTGAGCCCCCTGTACTACATTTGTTGAATCAAAAGGCTGAGAATTTCTGTATGGGAAATTGAAAAAAAAATTGATAAAACATAAAAAGTCAGCTATTGAGTTGGATTTGAAGTCTCTCTCTCTCCCTGTGTTTGCCAGGAGTTGACCAGAAAGGCTGGAAAGACAAATGTTCTCTTTCATTAACAGACAACAACAACAGCAACAAAAATGGAAGGAAAGAAAAGCTCTCTGTACCTCTGTGGCTCCAGACACAATTACATAGATGTACATGCAGAAGTATAAAATATGTGCAATGTTACATATTGGTTTGCAGTGGTGCAGTGGTATTGCATAGATGGAGACATAAACCTGTCAATTCTAGTTTTATTGCCAGGAGTGCCAGATGCACTGTCCAGAAGCCCAAACATACCAGTCTGTGCCACTAGCCCAAGAGGCCACGTTAGGGCTTTCCTCTGCTACTTTCACACATTTCTCACTTGATAGACTCGTGTTCCCACACTGTAAGTGCCATGGCCTCCCTCTGTGAGCTTTTTACTTTTGATAAAGATGGTATTGTGTGTAACAACGTTCATGTTTCTTAAGAGCTCCCATGTCACCTGTAAGAAACTCCTTAGGTGCTGACCTAAAACAGATGCCATGAGCACTCTTTTTTCCTACCCCTTAAATGTTTTAATGGTTTGTGTATTTTAATTTTACCAGTCACTTAGCTTTTCATCATATCCTGCTTCTCTCCCAGCTGACTGCAGGGGAGACACAGAGAGATAACCTTTCCCTTTCTCTCTGTCCAAAGGCAAATTAAGAGAAAAGCATAAAAGCTTTTACATGCCATGGTATGGCTGTTCCGCTTTGCCAGGACTTGTCATCTCTGTTTCAAATGTTGTACGTGCTTGTACACACTTGTTTGTGCTCAGGCTGCCTGTTGCTGTTTTGGGGAGATGCAGTGATCTCTGCTTCTTTGGGTGTCACCACTGAAGTGGCCATGAACAAGGCTTGGCAGCACAGCCTGGGACCCAGAAAAGTGTCTGAATGTATAAGGAGCTCAGGACAAAAATAAACTGAAGATAGATTCATCTTCATTATCTTTCAAAAAACAGTTACAGGAAAGAGATCAAATTAGATTACAGAGAGACTGGAAAGCTGGAAGGCCTGTAGCCTACATTCCTAAAACCCTTAAATATTACCCTATGTTTGCACAGTTTTTATCACCTCTTTGCAAAGTTTCTGTTCAATCATGAAATAAATACAATGAAATAAAAAACACATGTTGGGATTTTAACAAGTGTTCCTGGTTCTTTCTGAGACTTTCAATTCAAAGTTGCACTGACAACAGACTGATAAAGTTTGACATGCCATAACTCAGCCTTTTTGAGTCACAGAAACTCCACAGAAGCTATTCTCCCATCAGAAGAGGGTATTACACTTATTACAGAAAAGGAGAACAAAACAAAGCCCATAGACACACTCAAATCCACCACATCATGAGAATTTTGCTTTGCCTGAATGACACTTTCTGAGATTGTGGGCAGCAGATTGTGTTTGGATTGTCAAGGAAACAGTCAGGCCATTATTGTTGTTGTTTAATTTTTGGTGGTTGAGGGTTTTTTTTTTCCCTCCTAGCCAAAGTATTAAAAAAAAAAAAGGGGGGGAAAAAAAGAAGTTGATTTCTTCAACAAGCAGCTGCAATGACAGATGGCTGATGAATGCACTACCAGCAGTTCCAATGGAACTCGACTCCGTGGGAGTCGGGGCACTGCGCACCTTCCAAAGGGCGCCACGGTAGTCGCTTGGGAAGGGGAGTGAGAGTCAGAATTTCTAACCATGGTGAAAATGTACTGAAGGAAGAGAACATGATGACAAGGGGTGAAAAAGGGAAGGGAGTGATTGAGATCCATCCAGCTGAGTCTTTATCCCCAAGGATGAATTAAGATGAAATAGGGGCCCAGAGCCATAAAAACTTCAGGAGTACTTTAAAAATAATGCCTCCTCTGCTAAAACATATAATCTTAGCCACACACTTTGCTTCAGGCTTTGTTGATCTTTCTTCCCTAGCCCCCAGATAGACTCCTCCTCTCTCTATTCTTTCTATACAGTTTTTCCTCTCTTTCCTGTTCCTCCTTTTCCCATAGCTATCTCTTCCTAGCATCGTGAATGTGTGCAATTGTGAAGGAAACAGATAGGCTGTTGATCTTCTCAAAGCTGCTTCCTCATGCCTGCCAGATGTCCCCCATGAGTCTTCCTTAGCATCCAGGCTCTGGCAATCCACAGTGAGCCCTGTTGGGTGATCTGTGATGCAGTGTCCTCCCTCGTAGTGCTCAGACTTGAACAAAAATATTTGCCCTAGCCAGTTATCTTCTCTTTGTCCAAAGGTGCCACATTTAAATGGGTAGTCAGCAAAGTTTACAACCCTCTACTAGGAGTCCTGTGCCAGCTGTGGGAATTCCTCTTACTGCATGTGAGTTTTAGCAGACTGTGGAGACAGAAACACAAGAGGGAATGAACACAAGCTGCACTCTCTAAATGGAGTCTGCAGGCAAAAGTAAGTAGACAGTTTCCTGCAGAATGCCATAATCTGCAAGATCCCCAGCCTCTTGTGGTCCCCAAGACAGTGCAGTTCCCCTTTTCTTTACTTCCTGTGTGAAGAATGAGGTAAGAAGAAAAGAACTGGTGGCATCTGTAAAAGCAGTAGGGGTTTGCAACAGGGCAGTGAGTAAACGAGGAACAAAACTCCTCTAGCAGTAAATGTACTGTGTAAACATAAACAATAGCAACAAGCAAGACACGTACTCCAAATCTGTCTCCAGTGAGAATCAGTTATGTTATATCCGATGAATTAGGGGAGGGGGCTGGTGAGAGAGAATGGGGTCCTATTATTATTTTCAAGTCAATCCAACCACCCAAGTCTGCAAACAAAAGCATTTTTGGTCTTTTTTTTCTCTATCTTGTTGATGGCCTCCCCTTGTCTCTCTTCCTTGGTATATTTCCTGAAGTTCCTCCACCCAGCAGTAGAGGTATATATCTGAATAACACTGCAGTTCAAACACCAAAAGAATTGTTTTCCTATGGTTTCTAAATGCCTTTTCTATTTTCTTGCATTCATAATCCTGGCATAAGCAGTGCCTATCAAGGGGTGTTCTACATCAGAAAACTCAAGCATGAGACTATGTATGTGTGTGTGTGCCTGTGTGCTCACGCTTGCATGAATACATGTCACCAAAGAGGCAAGAAAATACTGCTGTAGATCACTAATGAAATAATGATAGGTACTTCTTTTATACCTGTGGTTGCAAAAAGAAAGGAGAGGTTTTATTCTTGTATCTGCACATCACTAACTAGTGCTAACACACACACAGGTTTCTTTCTGCATCCCCAAAATCACAAAATGGGAAATGAAAAGGGGAGGAGGAGAAATAGAGAATTGCTGGAAATGATTGTCTCAGGGTGTTCTCTAACAAGAAAGGAGTCCCACTTTGAACTCTTGATTCTTCACCAGAGAACAAAACCCTTAAAGCATTTTGCTACCTTTAATTGTATTACTCTTCTAGTAATCAATAAAGATAAAAAAAGATCATTCTATGTACAATATGAAATCACACAGGGTCTGACTATGTGGAGATAGATTCCACTTATCTGTCTCTAGGGGTAACTTCTCCTGTAGTAGAAAACTCAATTTTTATTTAGATTTTAAAAATGTTTCAAATTATTTAGTCAATGTTACATACATATTAAAAGATTTATTACCAAATATTCTCATCTTGATGTACTGGATCTATGCACCCAATTCCCACTAATGTTAATAGAACCGCATCTGTAAATCCCTGCACATCAAAGCAAGACAGTACCCATAAGTATTGAAAATACATAGGTAGCTGCATAAATAGCAAAAAGATTAAGCACCTCTGGCATTACTGTTTTTTATTTCTTTGTGTAAACGTTGGTCTCATCTTTCTAAGGACTCGAGATGAAAGAAACTAAATGCATCCGGGCCAACATCCCCCACACTTCAGCGTGGGTGTTAAAGGGAGACACCTGACTGCTGAGTGGTGCACCCACTCTAATTGAAGGGAAGAGAGAGAAGAGTGCCCCCACAGGGTGACTCAGATGCTAGGTGGGCTGAATCAACCAAAGAGGTGCCTGTTTCTCTCCACTGGCTGTTAACTGGGGGTGTATAAAGAGATGTTAATTTAAACACCTGAAGGGAGGTAGGTTATATTAGGCCTTAAAGTATTAAACTCCCATTCCTGTCCTCTGGTATGAGGTGATTTGAACACTCCTCCTCGGGGAATAGGCTTATCACCCTGTGCTGGGGTGCCTATTAGTCCTTTATGCTAAAGGTGTGTGAAGAGAGATGGAGAAAGGGCAATGATCCCATCTCTCTCATTCACACCAATATTAAAAAACACATTCATACATCAAAGCCAAGGTTTTCAAACATGGATTCCTTGAGTTTAAACCTTAAATCCCTAGGTGGAATTCACAAAAAGCAGCTTGGACTTCACTGCTCCAGAACTAGACTTTTGTTTAGTTATCTGACTGTAGGCATCCATGTTTTGTAACTTTAGGACCATGTTTTAAAATTAAGAGAAAACTAGAGTATTATTATTATTAATATTATTAATAAATTTAATTAAAATATCTACGTATATGCCAATGTAAACTGTAATTAAAGCAAATTAAATATACTAACAGCAAAGTTATGTAGGACTGCACATAGTGTGTTAGAATTCAAAGCAAACAAATACATATTTTAAAGAGGAAAAAAGGATGAGGTAGAAAAAGTAATTACCATGGGGATGATAGCTATATTAATTGTCAGAAGAGAATACATCTGCAATAAAATCATAAGGAGTGCATACTACAGGAAAAGATGGGTGGGGTGATTAGAGCACAGACAGGCTAATAAATGTTAATTAATAATACCTTTCTGAAACTTCCATTTCTTATCCCTAGATTCACAAATGCCTTACAAAGGAAGCATCATTAGCCCCATTAGGCAGAGGAAGGAGGAAGAGGCATAGTGTAATGAAGTACAGTGGCCAGCATCACCCAAGGGTATGGCTACACAAACAATTTACAGCGAGTTAAATTAGTTGATAGATTAACAGAGTCAGATACTCTGCTCTAACTTCCTGTTTGCTTGCTCTTGACCTGCAGTAAATGAAACCCATCTTACCTCAGGTCTAATGAAAGGACTAAGCCTCCTCTCTGGCTGCAGGAGGGAAAGAGTGAGTACCTGATACTGTGAAACCACATTGGCTAGCTTACTCCAATGCCACCTCCGTCAAAAACCTGGATAATCAGTTTGTAAGATGACAGTGATCATTTTATGAGGTTCTGGTGACATTGGTGCTATATAAATGGAAAGGGTTGATGGGAAAGGAAGTGAGATAGACTGTGCAGTGATCGGGGTGAGATACATTGTGCAGTTCGGCACAGAAAAGTCAAAATCTGGTGCAGATCTGCAGCGTGACAGTAGGGTTCCAGGAAAAGCAGGTGGTGTGGGAACGCAGCTCCCCGTTAGGGCAGGGCTCAAAGAGAAGGGGATCAGTCATAGGGAGAGTCTGCATTATTTAAGGCTTAAAAATCTGAAAGGGCCAACTTAAAGTCAACCTGCCACATCGGAGGCTGGCAGTGTGGAGAATGCAGCGTGGTGTAATGTGTTCTTGCTGGCTCACAGGGCTGAGCACACGTGCTGCCGTTCTTAGAGTGAGCAGTGCCGAGCAGCCTGGCTCTAAGCTCCACTAAGAGGGTATTACAATAATTGAGCTTGCTGGTAACAAGGTCTGTGTTGCTATATTTGTGATAGGCATGGGATAATCTGACTGCACAGCCGGTGTGTGTAGCAGAACTGGAGGAGGGAGGAAAAAAACCTCTTTGACACCAGGACTGGAAACCCGGGTTCTACTTGAGCAATGGCAAAACTCCATCAACTTCACTTTGAGTCTGTGTTTGCCAGGTACTTTTCGTGGAGTGCAATGGCCTAACAAAGCACCAACACACACCCAGCTCATGACCTTTGACACACAATTCTTCAAAGTGCAGGGTAATATAATGGCAATAATTCCAACTAGTACCATAACCCAACACCCCCTTTTACCAACTCAGAGAAGAAATTTCTCCAGCTACATGAGAATACCCCTCTCCTTCTCTATGGCTGAAATAGAAATCAGCATGATGGCACAGGATTCTATATAAATTTACTAAGATGTTCAATCTTTGTTTTATTGTTCAGCTGTTTTGACCTGTCCCAACTTCCTGCCTTCCTCACATTGTAAATTCTGGGATAAGATCTGGCACAGACTTCATTTTCCCATGTGCATTTTCTCATGGCTCATTTTCACTTTGAAAAACCTCTTCATGTAAAATCCCAAATCCTTTGTGCAATCACAGCTAACAACATGAAGTCTGAGTCAGAAAAATCTTCAACTTTTAGTGCTCTGCCCTGAGTCTCACATTCCTCCAGGTTCCAAATTGGGCAAAAGCCTAAACTTTCGCTTGACTGTGGAAACTGCAGGGACACCGGCTCTTCCTGGCTCATTTTCTCTCCCTGATCCTCCTCACTCTGTTTCAGTTATTTACTGGTTGGGGATTGATGCAGTAAATGTATTTAGGGAAATTCAAAGGGCTGTAGATGTTCAGAGGAAAGCCATTTTAGGGTTATTGCAGGTGAACACTATCCTGAAGGAGCTGGATAAGCAGTTCCTCCACACAGACATCACAGTGGCCTTCTGTGTTTTCTCTTATGGCGGGGTCTCTGAACAGTCAGTGTGAGGGCCAGGAAATTCCACACCCAGATCAGCATGTTGGAGATGTGTCATGCTCTTTGCCAGTGCCTGCCATTCTCCTGAGAAGCCCTGGCAGGATTCTCAGCTGACAAACTAGCATTAGGTCACAAAATCAGGGGCCCAGATATCTCTTGTCACATAAACTAGGCACTTATGTGCTTTGGTCTTGGCAAGCTTAGGTGGTAGTGAGCTAGGGATTTGAAGATCAAAAGTTGAGCTTTAGACAAGATTTAGGTATGCATGTCTTTGGATTGAGCCCTTTGTCTAACCTTTTTGGCTAACATCATTTACTGCTTAAGAATAGGCATCTTGAAATTCTGTGGTCTGCCATGTCAGCCACAAATTAGTGATGGTAAATGCGTGAAAAGAAATTATCCATAAACGAGTATATTATATAAAGAATTTTGTGTGTGTATGTGTGTGTTTGTACATTTTGAGCAAAGTGAATGCTTTTTGCACAAGTCAGAAAGCATTTTTAAAAAATGAATATATGATACTCTATGTGAAGTCTACAGTCATAACAGGAAATCATGCAATTTCTGCAGAAAGATTTTATTTAAAAAAGCAGAGTGCATCTCATTGACCTACATTCAGCTTCCCCAGCACACACTGTACCTGCAGAACTTTTCTGCAGAGATACATTGTAGATACAGATCAAAGGCAAATGCTGGTGTCAGAATTGTCTAAATGTCCCTTTTTGGGCCTGAAATCCTAGATCATTGCCATGCATTTGCACTGACTTTGTAACTTTAATCAACCTGTAAACTGTTCCTTGGACTGCTGTCTTTAAAAGCCAGGTAGGCTGTTCCTGGGGATAATGAATGTCTGTATCTATAGAGCAGACAAATGAAGGTCTCTGTTGCCTCAGAATGAAAATACCTATTTTTAAAGAACTATCTAGGATACATTGCAGTATATAAAAGTAGCAAAATAAAGCTAGCGTCTGTGTTAAAAGAACTACAATCCAAACCAAGCAGATTCATCCTGTTCAACATATACTCTAATTGTTTTTTTCTGAACATTAGGTCCCCTCTTTGAAAAGGCTGTGGGGGTGCTAAACATTGCCTATCAGGTGTTGAATTTTATTACAAGCACATCTGTCTACTCTGAGTTAGACTGAGACCTGCCAACTCATTTCTCACACACCCACTGAAATGGGTCTGGATTCACAAATGTGTATGGGGGTGTATGAGGTAAGAGTGAGAGGAGGAAACTGCAAGGGTTAACACTGACCACTGCAGTGAAGAGCTTTTAGGCACCATTCTGTCTGGTGAGGGTCACACAGGGACATGTTCTCGCTCTCTTATGCAGTGCCTAACTGGGTGTTTAAGAGATTAAGCTGACAAAGGAAAAATTAAAAGAGAGGAAGGATCCTTTATAAAATAGGAAGCATGTAAAACATAAGGTATCTACAGACCTTCTTGGTGTCTGTTTCTCTGCTGTGCAATCAGGTAGTTGTAGACTATAGCTTTTTCAAGTGCAAACACTTTATAAATAGATACTCTCTGCAAGATTGTCTTTTAGGCTAGACAACTTCAATAATTTGGGCAGTGGTGGTGTTTCCAATTATGATATCCTAAAAACACTAAAAAACCAAGACAGTCACATAAAATTTCTATTAATAAAAAGTGTTCACTGAGATGGAATATGTTGTCATATAGTCTCTGTTTTCAATGTTTCTGGGGGGTTTGGGGATTTTTTTCTTTAATTTTCAAAAACTTAGCATGATAGATGAAAAGAGAAGTTACAAAATAGCTCCTTCCTACAAAAGGAAATAATTCAGCCTCTGCAGAAAATTTTTTAAATATGGAATATTTAAGGAAGTGTATGTCATGTAAAGGTATAATTGTTAAATTACTTTGTATTACAAAACGTTAACATTTCCAATGAGCTGTAATTGATACCAAATCTCCAAAACTCTGGAGTAATCCTTTGGAGTGCAAGACTGAACTGATCTGAAAATATCTTGGAACTTAGTCTTAGAACAAATGCTGTTGCTTCAGTCTTGTGTTCCTCTCCTGCCATTCTCACAGACTCAGGTAATTTCCAAGGTCTTTCATTAATTCTCAACCCTTCCCCAAAATCATAATTGTTTTATTTTTTGTGGTACTGTGCACTAAAAAGTTTAAGTAAAATAAATGGCATTGATAGCTCTCTTTCTACAATGCATACTACAAATTCCTCCTCTTTGCCATTATATACCTGGTCAAGACAGCTTTAATTTCTCCTGACTTCCTGATGTCTGGTCACAAGACAGAATTTAATCTCATGAATTCAGCTTTCATTGAATCTAATCACCAGCCTATTTCTTGAAGACAATGAGGAAACTTCTGCCAGAGCATGGTACCTCGTGGGATTCTCATTGGGTCACGCTGGCTATAACTGCTTTACACTTTTAGGACCTTTACACAGTCACTTGTTGCTAGTTACCCAATATGAAGATTAGCTCATGGGATCTGTGCTACCTCAGACAAAGGTAAAACAATTCATTTGGCAGTGATCCACATTATTAATGGAGCATATAGGAATGACACAAACACATCCAGGTGAACCAAGGAATGTGAATTTGCTTAGGTGAGCATAAAAAAATGATCCATCATCAGATAACTCCATGTATTTCATTTGTATTGAATAAGCCAGGCACTGAAAAGTTGTTTTATGTTAAAAAGGGAGTGGGAAGGACACAGTTCCAGAAAATAGGTGAGTAGGAGGAGAATATAAGTACTAACAGGTTTTTTTGGGAAGTAGTTAAGAAAGAAAAACTGGTAAGAGAACTGGATTTTTCAAAGACAGAGTCAAGTCAGGAAGAGAGTTAAGTCTTGAAAAGTATCTAAATGCTCCCAAAGAGAACACATTTATTAATTGGTACAACCATCCTCAAGCATTAAAAAACATTATGAAGAGAAATAAGCTTTATAAAATTAGAGACTGCTTTAAAAATTACTCAGACCACATTAATATCAGGTAAAATACTTCAGCTATAGTCTTACCTAGGAGAGGGTTTTGGGATGCAGAGGTCAGACCTCCACTTTAAATCTAATGCATTGATGTCTGTTATCCACAGATTATGTGGCAGTAACTTGTAGTTTTTTAAGGAATCAGGGAATTCTGAGAGGATCAGGGCAATGTCTCTTTGTATTCATTGTTTCTGTTTGTCAAAAATCCATTGCAATTTTGGGCCATATTCTGTTTACTAAGTATTGATAGGATCGTGGGTAATGCTCTCGTCAGTAAAATATGACTGACTGTTAGCAAAGGTGGGAATATTCTGACCTATTCAGTTGATAGCTTGGTATAAACTGTTGTAAATGCATTAAAACCACAAATTCTATTACTTGTAATAAATATTTTTTAGTAAAGTCATAATGTATACAACCCTGGATTCGTGGACAGACTGGGGAATAAGTTGCTGGAAAGCAGTGCCATGGAAAGGGACCTGGAGGTCCTGGTCAGTGGCAAGTTGAATATGGGTCAGCAATGCCCTGGCAGCCAGGAGGGCCAACTGTGTCCTGGGGGGCATCAGGCAAAGCATCGCCAGCCGGTCGAGGGAGAGGATTGTCCTGCTCTGCTCTGCACTGGGGCGGCCTCACCTTGAATATTGGGGTGGGTTTGGGCACCACAGTGTGAGAAAGACATTAAGCTATTAGAGAGTGTCCAAAGGAGGGCAATGAGGATGGTGAAAGGCCTTGAAGGAAGCTGTATGAGGAGCAGCTGAGGTCACTTGGTCTGTTCAGGCTGGAGAAGACAGACTGAGGGGAGACCTCATCACAGTCTACAACTTCCTTGTGAGGGGAAGAGGAGGGGCAGGCACTGATCTCTTCTCTGTCGTGATCAGTGACAGGACCCAAGGAAATGGTCTGAAATTGTGTCAAGGGAGGTTTAGGTTGGATATTATTAAAACATTCTTCCCCCAGAGGGTGCCTGGATGCTGGAACATCACCACAGCACCAAGCCTGACAGTTCAAGAAGCATTTGAACAATACTCTCAGGCACATGGTGTTACTCTTGGGGCTGTTCTGTGCAGGGCTAAGGGTTGGACTCGATGATCCTTGTGGGTCCCTTCTAACTCAGAATATTCTGAATCTGAATCTATTTATGGATAACACCTTAAAATTTTACATTCACGTGGATTGAAGGAGAGAACAGCTACATGTCTCTGTGTTCCAGAACAATGTGTATTTTATCACTGAGGAAACACCAGAGGGTTCAATATTCTTATTCCATAAATTGACAGAACTGCTTTTTGGGGAGGAGCATGTCTATTTTTTTAATGTTGTCAACTAATCCTAATCAACTGAGTTCTCTGAAATATTCGAAAAAAAAAAAAAATCTTTCAGAAACTGTTTAACATTTGTACTCTGGAAAATATTCTCCATAACCAACAATAAAGCTGGTGCATTCAGAATCGAGACACCTGAATATTATCAGACACTAAAATTCTTGCTTTTGGCCACTGCCTAATTAAAGGCAAATGACCTTTCCAAAGCTGGTTAAATACAATGGAATATTGAAAGTTATTTAAAAGGACCGTGGACCACATGGAGGAGAAGAATTTGGTTGCTAGGAATCAAGTTTCCTTGTTTTGCTGTATTTTGCAAGTGACAAAGTTTGAGAATTAGAGCACTGTCAATATATGCTATAAAACCACATGCCCTTTAAGAAGATAATGCTCCACTAGACCTTTTGCCACAAATTACTCTATATAATTGGACCTAAGATGACAAAGTGTGCACATTTACAAGATAAATTGAAAATTAATGAACAAATAATATAGTAATTACCAAATCTTTATTATTTGAAGAATATACACACTGTGGGGTCTATTTCTTCCTCAATGAGCATGTGTAACCCCCATTAATTTTAATGGGAGTTAAGCATGCACATCAAAGGAAGAATTAACTCATGATTTTAAAACTGACTACTAAGATTAAGACTTGCACTTTTGGCTTTGAGTTGAAAATGTGGCATATCTTTTGATATTTATCTCTTTTTAATTGTGTATTTGTAGCTGAAGCAATTTGCAAATCATTGTTATCCCTATCAGTACAAGGCAAAGATAAATTGCATTATATACCCTACTTCTTGGACTCCTTGATGTTCTTTTCTGATTAAATTGAACTGTACCAGCAGTATCATAATTAATAATCTATGCTGATCAAGTTGGCAGTGCTAAGGCCGTTTGGTATCTGATGGCAATGAAAAATTGTTCAAGCAAGGTGTGTCATTTGTTGTTTTTTTCACTAATGCGAGAAATTTGCAATTAATAATAGTAGTCATGGAGATTTTCAGATACTGTGAAACCTGCTGTTTAGGTCTGGACAAGGTAAAAATCACCCAGTTTAATAAGATTTCTGAGGCAATTCATGAACTATAATGTTAAGCCTATGTAAAAAGGATTTTCCTCCTTGGAAAGATACTATAAGACTCTCAGATGGAAACTTTTGGTCCCAGATGAATTAGTACCAGTTGTTGCTTCTACATCTCATCTCAAGGGAAGGGTACTTCCTTGTGCCCTTCTGTGGTTGTCCATTAATGAATATTAGTGAAATGACTTCTGCAGTTGTGCATAGCCTTTTTGTTATTGATCCAGGTGCTGGTCACTCTCTTAGAGCAGGAATTGAAAATATTTTAAAATGTAAACCAACATGGATTAAGTGTATGCAGTGAAAGAACTTCTAATTTATTTTAAAAACAGTAATGCCAAGTCTTTGCTTTTTAAAATGCTCTATCCAGTTACAATGAAACATAGCACTCTATTAGTGATGAAAAGCTCAGAAACATGGCTAGCAAGAAGGTGACCAGTGTGATCTTAATGTCAGAGTTGAAGAAACTGCAAACACTAAACAACAAAAGGAGGGAAAAAAATAAAATTTTAAAATTTTTTGCCTTTTATGTAGGCAGATTTTCTTGCTGTAATTAGAAAATTCACCCTAGTAGCAGACTGCAATATATATATTTCATAATCTATCTGTTGTTCCTTACACTACTGCAAAGTAAAATAATTTTCTCTTTATTTGGCTGTGTGAATTTAGAACTGAAGGAATGCACTTGCAAAACCATTTATCCATAAAGGTATAACCACCGAATAGCCCTTTAAAATTTCCCTTTATTTTGTTCACCTCTTCGTTTAAATGAAAATGTTTCAAACTGTTACAATTTATAGCTGCCATTTACACTGCTTGGGTTTAGTCCCATTTTCAGCTGGAGAGTCAGATTAGGGGAAGGAAGCCTTAGATCTCAGTAGTGGAAATCAGCCAAAATAATTTAAATCCTATCAACTTCGTATTTTCAATAGTAATTATGGAAGGTTCCTCCACTTTTCTGCACACTCTATAAGATACTACCAATGGACAATATCTACAAACCCTTCAAACGAAAATGGACTGCTCCATATTATGTCAGTTATTACAATGCTAACTGAGGTCTTACTGTCCTCTCATTATAGAGATTACATTTGAGATAAGGGAGCTTCACTGTTTTGCTACATCTATTAATCAGTGGATGAGAATTTAGAGAGTGTTCAGAGTGACATCTGTAACAACTTTTGAATAGTGAATAATGTGAAAAAGATTCAGCAAGTAGACTATTTTCTTGAGAGAAAAAATAATTATGAACTATCAAAATGAGGGTTAGATGCAATCACTTAAAGAAAAAATCATAAACAGGTATCCAGAGAAAATAATCTATTTTAATAATTTTAAAACAGGTGCTTGAAGGCATATGGTAGTTACAGTAGTGACTTGTGCCTGTATATTCAGACAAGACAGAGTTTCAGGAGGGAAACATATTAAATCTTTAAGTTAAAAAGTATCTATTTAAGAATGACACTCTTTGGTCCTTCCTTGTTTATATAACATGGCTAAAAAATATTTTTGTTTGATGTAAAAAAAAAAAAAAAGTTTTGTAAAGAAGATCTCCCTCTTACTGTGCTCTGAAGCTTAGAAAACAAGTATTTCAAAACCAGTCTCTGCTTCTGGGATGATTTTTTTAGTTGTTGGCTTTCATTTTGTATGTTAATAAGCAGACTAATAGGCAGACCAATCCTAGGGAAGGCTAAAAAGTAAATCCTCCTGGAAGATATTTTTAGGCCTATGGAAAACAAAAAAGTGTTTGGAACACCCAGCATGAGTTTAGCACAGGCAAGTTGTGCCCAAGGAACCTGATTATGATGAGGTGACCAGTGGCTCTCTGGATGAAGGGAAAGCAGTGTGTTGTTCACTCTGGCTTCAGAAAAGGTTTAAATGTTGTCTCCCATGTATCCAAATTGGGGCTAGCTGAACAGAGTAGGTTGATGAGCCTTAAGGAATAATGATCAACAGTTTGAATTCTAATGCATAGCTGGGTCCTAAACAGTCACTTCTGGGGACAATGAACAACTTTGATGATGGGATGAATCTCATGCTCATCAAGGTCATGATGGCAGAAAATTAAGGGGCTGTTTGATACAATTAATGATCTGGTTGAGATTCAGAGGGATTTTAAACTGGATAAAGCGGGCAGTAATTTAACAAATTTTATTAGAGAAATACGTAAAGTCCTACATCTAGTTGAGAACTAGTCCAGGCTGAACTGCAGATTAACTGAGGAAACAGGTCTTCTGAAATGGACTTGTGTGTCTTGGTGGATGGCAAGGTGGATGATCAGTCAGCCATATGCCCTCACAGCAGAGGAGACTAGCCAGGGACTCTGTGAACAAGATATAGCCAGCAGGTCTGTGGAAATAATTGTTCCCCTCTAGTCAGTAATTGAGAGACCATATCTGGGACAGACTCTGGGGAACCAGAACAGAAGACAGACTGATAATGTGAAGAGAGACCTCTGGAGGGTCACTCAGCTAATTAAGGAGATGGAGTTGAAAATGAATGAAGAGATGTTAACTGAGCTTTGTTTGTTAAACTTTCAGAAGAAAAGACTAAAGAGGGACTCCAGGTAGAGCACATCTGCAGCTCAGATGAAGCTAAAGGGAGGCTACAGAGAGGACAAAGTCAGACTTCTCAGAGAGTTACAGCAAAAGGCTTAGACACAGATGGATGAGAGATCACAAGTTAAGAGTAAGAGAAAATTCAATTGAATATGAAGAAGAGTCCTTACAAGAAAAATGGTTAAACATGAGACTTGTGTTTGAAAGAGGCTGTGGGTTTTCTATCCTCAGGATTTTCACACTTGCCTCAAAAAAGTCCTGAACAACCTGGTCTAACATGGAAGTTAGTCCCGATTAATGTTGGTGGTTGAACAACTTTCAAACTCCACTTCCAATCTAAGTTACTCTAAGATTCTAAAATTTCACTAAAAATTAATATTCATACTTATTTTACATCTGAAAATGTATAACTTAAGAATTACAGTTTCTAAAATGAAGATTCATTAGCTATTTTTCTTAAGGGGTTTTGTTTGAGTGCAGAAGGAACAGAAAACCCAAGAGAAAAAAAATATTAATGACAGGTAGTTACAGCTATCCATATAGCTTTCCATTTGCACTGAGGCCCTTCCAGTTTCCATTCTTTTGGAAACTCTCGGCCATGTAAATAATGTGGTCAGTCTTCGCGAACGAAGAACTGGGAAAGGTCTTTTTTACCTTTCAAGCCTGTGCAATGAACCCCTGGTGGCCTAGCGGTTAAGATGCTGGTCTCTCAGCACCAAGGCTGCTGGTTCGAATCCCAGTCCTGCTTCAGGGTCCCCCGGGTAGATGGAGCTCGTCAGCCCCTAAGGCCATCCATCTAAGAG
>JAWWLV010000179.1:50726730-50784775 GCA_035041135.1 Platyrinchus mystaceus
GGGTGGGCTCAGTTCAGCACAGGCTGTGTCTCACCTAAAAAATCCATTGCGCAGGCTTGAAAGGTAAAAAGACCTTTTCCAGATCTTCGTTTGCAAAGACTGGCCACTTACTTATAGCTTTCCATTTATTGAATAAATTTATATTTCAAACAAAAATTTCGAGATAAAGAAGAGATTTTTTTAAATATTTACAAAAAGCCTGTAAATTAACATCCAGCTTTGTGCACTGGTGAAGCTATACATTTTAAATTCATTAAGTGCCCTACTGAAGCCGTTATCCATGAAATCTATGACTTTTAAATTATAGAAAGTTATAAATAAAAGCAAGACAATACAAGTTAGAAAGACCTTCACAAAACTTATAAAAGGCCTCCACAAAAATATTATCTTTTTTAAATTGACTTCTATTTGCTTATACAAAATTCATTTTAATTAATATTACTTTTCAATGGAGATGAGAGTAGTATTTAAGATTTTTTTTCTACCTCAAAACAGCTAGTAAGAATAGCATTCTTTAGTAAGAATACCTGTAAAATCCTAGTGATTGTGAAAGGAAAACAGTGTTCTATGTCGGAAAGCAGAAGTGATTCTTTGCTACATTATTCATTGTCTCATAATTCAAACAACCATTTACTGATAATAGTATCTAGCACCTGATTTTTTTTTTTTTTGAGACTTGGATGAATTAATACTCAAATAGAATATTTTCTTCCAAAAAATCTTGGTGCACTTTTGTAATGTTTATACTTCTGAATGCCTCTGAGTTTGAAAGGATGGATTGCATTTGCTATGGTAAAAAGAGCCCCAAAATTCACTTCAGTTTCCAAAGTAGGTCCCTTCTGGTCTTCAGATAATGACCTGAGTTTCTGAAGAAAAGCCATCAAGGCTCCAAAACACCAATCCTCAAAATTTGCCCATCAAATGTCTTGATTTAGTGCCACTGCAATCATTTGGCTCTTTGCCATTGTCTTCATTAGGCTCACTATCATGACCCAAAATGTTTCTACCATTAGCAGGAGAAAAAGATATTTAGGAAACGTGGTGTGTTTTCAGCTATGGTGTGGTTTTTTACAGCACCAACTTTCTCTTTTTCCAAGCAGTTTTTTGGGGTCTGACACAGAAAGTCTGCCATGGCAAGACTACACTACACAACTATCACAGAAAGCATTAAAAGATAGACTTCATATAAACTTCCCATTTGTCTGAGCCAGGCAATTCTTTATTAATGACACTGTCAAACTTTGTATTGTGCTCACATTGGAAAGGGAAGCTTCATCCTTACAAAACCAATAAAAGTTGATTACATACATATGAAATCTATGGATTAGGGGTGGGATTTTTGGATCCTTTAAAAAGGAAGTGTCATGTTTCATGGGGGGGATGCATGGGAATGCATATGTGAAGCCACAGAACTCCATACAGTCCCTCTCAGTAAAGATCATACAAAGAAACACAATTTTTTTTTTAAAGCACAACTATAAGATTATAGTTACAAGGGGAAAAAAATACCGTTATATCCTTTCTTCCTTTTCATATTCAGTGCCACCTGAAGGCTGTCAAGAGAAATTAATGACTTTGATCAAGGGACAAAAAAAGGCAGATATTTCTAGTTAATAATAATACACCAATAAATTGTATTAGTCGAAGCAATTTGGAATGGCATTTTGAGAGGAGAGAGATGATGCCAGACCTGTGACCAAAGGACCAAATATTCTAATGCGACCAGTTAACTGTCAAAATCAAAAGTCAGATTTTCAAAAGCAAATATACTGAATTTCGTAGCAAATACAAGAGATGTGATTCACAGTAGAATAGGTATAAGAAACAGTATTATTTTCCCTTCTAATATGTGGTTCATTTGAAATAAAAAGCTTTGAGAAAGAAGTTGAATATGCAAGCATGTGGAGTTGCATGAAAATAAAAGGGTGGAAATCCCGACAAATCACAGTGTTCTCAAACCAAAACATTTCTGTTCTTTAATTTCAAAGTGGCATTTCGGAAGATTTTTTTATTTTCTCTGTCACAACCCATCACATAATTACAATTTAAATTTGTGAAAAATTAAGTGATTTGACTAAGCTGACATAATTCTTTCTTCTCAGCATTTTTTTGAAGTCTGCAGGACTTTGCAGTTTGAATGATATCCAGTTAAAAATTTTCAGAATCTTTCCCAAGAAAAAACTCCATGCTTTTTATATTTGAAATTCTTTACTTAAACTACTTCTGGTTGCATAAAAAGATGCACAGCCTTTTCAACTTATTTAAATGTCAGTTCCAGAATATGTGTTTCCTAAGTATCCATGCTTTACAAATACATAGCTATTACTATAGTATTTCAGATTATCTCTGTGACATAACATTTTCCCATGTATTTCTATCACCTTCATCCACCTCCTTTTTATAATGAAGCTGACTCCAAAGTGAGTTGATGAACCACAGTGAAACAAGAGAAGAGCACCACAGAGTAGGTTTAAGTCAAACAAAATAACCTTTCATACTGATAGGATAGGATTTGGCATAGGCAGTATGTAATCACCAAAGCCATAACGGGAATCAGATTACAGAGGTTAAAGGAAAACACCTGACATTATGAAATGTGTGATGAAATATTCTTCACATAATCATGTATTTCAGAAAGATAGCTTGATTGTTACATTACCTTAATTGAAGGTAAAAGCTGAAATATATATAGTGATCTGGTAAATTGCTGTAAGGCCACCTCGCCTTAATTGAATCTAATGGTATGGGAATTTCCTCCCATTAACTGGATGGGAAGGAGCAGCTGGTCCTTAAGCAGTCAGACCATTGGATAGATGGCAGACTACACGCAGGAAGAGGAAAAAGGGTCTTTAGTCCCTGAAGTTGTAGGATACTGATGTTCTCCATAGCTTACTGGAAATTAAGTAACACATGTTTAGTAGTTCCAGTCTGTCTCCAACAGCTGCAGCACTCCCTTCTAGGATGCTCTAAGACAGTCAAGATGTTTAGACTTTCTTACAGTGACTGTTCATCTTTTTTTTTTTTTTTTTTCTGCCTGGTTTTCTTGCATGAAATATATGGAAATTATTCCAATATCAAGACTGTGGAAAGTCATGGACAATACCCATGCTTTTAATGCTGTAAAGGGACAGTTCTTGGTTATTTTTTATACTACGTAATTGTAAAATACCTCTGCTACCCTCAAGCTCCGTAGCTTAAAATTAAGTATTCCAGCTTACAGGGTACTATACAAATCTATATAAATTTTGTGTGGATCCAAGTTCTCAAATCAGAACCACTAAATCATATGTCTAGATGCTCAAAAGGACACTTGGCCACATGAAGCAGTTCTGTGCCAATCTGGAAGCTCATTGTGAAACAAGTCTATTCTGCTCCTGCAGGAAGGAAAATTGTTGCATTGAGACATACAGATCCTTGTCGGAAAAGTAAAATCTGAGAAACTTTAAACTGTGGTTTCTAGAAATTTGGTAATACTAGGTTGCATCTAGTCAGAGTTAGTTATTTATAGCAAATGACCTTTCCTTGGAATACTTTTTTTTTAAAACACTGGTTTTAAAGGATTTTTCCCCTTCTTGAAAAGGTATCGTTCTGAAGTTCAGGCCATCAAAGCAAAAAGTTCAAACATGACTACAAAATATGTTTGATGATAAAATATTAAATATTCAGTAATAAAGGCACAGAAATGATTATATAACTCTGTAGGTTAAACATGACCCACTTAAACAAATAGCTGGGACTAAAAAAGACAGTCTGTAAAATCAGTGTATTTATTCCCAGCGCTCTGAATGACATATGTTTAAATTGATCTCACAATCAACTCATATCTGCTTCAGCACAGTCATCTGATACCTATTTAAATGAATCTCATCTAAGAGGTGCAAGATCACTCCTGGGTGACAATTCCATCACACAGTGGGATGTATGCTAATACAACTGAACTCAGGGACAAATTCTTGCTGATACTGATTTAAATGGGAATAGAAATTTGTTGTCTCTCTAAAATGACAAAGATCAAACTTTGAAAGAGGAAGCAATCTGTTGAGATCTGCATGCACCTTAATTTCAAATAAAATCCTTGGTTTTCAGGATCCCTTTCATATAGGATATGACACTAGAATAGGGGGGTATCTGGACACTAATCTCAAATAATTTTTTCAAGGAAGAAAGAATGAGGAAAAGAGATAAACAAAAAGGGAGCAGAGGGAATTGTTACTTAATTGGATATTCAAAATATAATTAAAATACATTAAAAGATGATCAAATAATTCCATATATGTAAATATAATGTATCAAGCAAGCTGTATATATTGGCCTTGTTTCAAGGGCACATTCCTGTTCATTACTGTGCACAAGCTTCTGCTTAAGTGCTATTTCTTAGAGGGAACGGTCTTAAGTTGTTATTTAAATGCTCTCTTGATACAGGGCCAACATACAACTCCATGCTATTTTTACTCAGACACTCTGCCTCTACTCACTACACTCACCTATTCCATCTTGACTCTAGCACAACAAAGTCTTCCACGTAGAAACCATGGCTCTACATTTATTGATAGAGTACAGTTTTGCCAGCTCTAAGTCCTGAATGGGGTTTTCTGGATTTTCTGGTGTTTCTTTGCTGAGCTGTTAATACTGGTAATACAAATAACAGTTAATAAATCAATCTGTTTCTTCCAGGAATTTTGCTAGGAGGCATTAACCCCTTCTCACCATCTCCCAGGCCACACCCCTGCACTCTTTACAATGAGTGCAGCATATTTTTTATTTCTTCAACTGGCATTTGCAATCTGTCCTGACATAATTTACACATTTACACATTTTACAGAGCAAAGCACAGTCATGCAATTTAATTCCAAAAAACATAAGCATAGGAGACTCGGCACACTCGATTAGCAAAGCATATGATCGAGTTTTGCCAGTATGATATCAAAGGCACACGTTTGATTTGAATTTGTGTCAAAATGTACCTGCTGCTCTTCATTTCAAAACAGACATGTGCTGATGTGTTAGCCCATATTCACACACAGGGGGCTTTTATATGCTGCAAACTGCACGTGTAGACCAATGTCCTTTACAAATGCACTTTCTTTCCCTTCCTTTACTCTTATCTTAAGGCAGCTGGTCTCCACATCCTTAGGGAGAGGGAAGGCCTGTCACCGCCTTGGAGCAGAGGAAAGCAAGAAATCACTATTCAACCTAATGAAATAAAGTTCTGACCCAGATAAAGTCATCTGGGTTCTTCCACTGATCATTGCCCTATTGAGCCACCATTCCAGTTCTATTATTTCTTTTAAATGGGGATTTAATGCTCATGAATGGAAGGTGAATGCTTGAAAATGAAAGGTGATCACTGCAGTAAAAGACAAATCAATACAGAACCAAAGTGCTCTACTTATCCACAGGGCAAACTAAAGTGAAAGGAAATGTCTTCGAGACCCTCTCAAGCAGTTGTACTAATAGAAACGATGATTAAATTCCCATACTATTACACTTGGACTTAAAAAAAAAAAAAATCAGTGATTAAACACTTAGTAGAAAAGGACTTGGCAGCTTCCTAGACTGTGGACATTTTGTTGTTCACTTTTCTTTAGTTTGACTTAAAGGAAATTTATTTGATTGAATTTTGTGAATTTTTGATTAATAAAGATTGATAGCTGCAAAGAGCATTCTTAGAAGGACCAGAAAAGGATTTTATCTTGTAATTCATTTAAAGTTCCGTTTCTAGAAATGTAGGGAGTTAAGTACTTTGCTTGGGTTCTGGTTCACATAATTATAAATTAGTATATTTGGAATAATAGCTGGAAAGTTAGTTTGTTCAGCAGGTGTGAAATGGGCTTTTTTTACCTCTAAATGCAATTAATATTGGAATCTGCAAATAACATGATAGCAAGAGAAGTGGTTCTGCTCACAGGTAAAATATTCTTCAATCTCATGGAAAATGCAAAAAAATGAAAATAGAATTTGGGCCAAGAACCTTCTGTGCTAATCTGGGACTGACATTTGGGGGTGTTGGTGTCAAGAGATTTTGGTTTTGGGTCATTCTCAGCAGTAGATGAAACAATAAAGGATTCATTTTCTTTGATCCTCCAGCAAACCCTGATTGGCTGGAAGCAGGGAGAGACAGTTAACTTCACAAAGTCAATAAATGTGGCCATCTGGGAGAATGCAAATTTAGACAAATGTGATATATGTGGGATGACACTTTTTCCTTAGAACATGCCACACCATAAAAGCATTAAAAATACATTCGTATGACCCAGAGCATTTGATTAAAGCCTTTAATATGCAATAAATTCAGCCCCAAGCAAACTGAAGGGGACAACTTGTACAAATTCCAGACTGAGATTCATTCAGGTTCAGTTTTCTACCTCCTCAGCCTCTTCTTTTAAGGCATCTCTGTCTATATTTCCTTTTAAATCAACTGAGTGGAATCTGTGTAAAAAAAATGTAAGTCATTGTGCCACAATTCGTCCTTTATGTGGAAAATTGTTTTTCCTCTTTCAGCTCTTTACATTTCATCCTCTTGGGCCACTGGCTTGAGAAAAAGTTGAGTACCTTTGCACATGGGTAACTTCTCCTGGAAGGAGTCCCAGTATGTCTAAAATGAGTAAAGCTGACCTGATCAGGACACAATCCCCATAGCTACTGGTAAAAATACTGTGTGTTTAGCAGCATGTCCTTCCCCAGCTACAGGAACATCACTGGGACTCAACTGGTTCCCAGGCAGGAAGAAATCCAAAGCTACTTACTGTTCTTGTCCAAGTAGGACCACATGCCATGCTGCTAATCCCTAGATAGTAATATTTATCTGTCAGTGTGTGTCTAGATCTTGAGATCATTCACAGTGTATTTTGGCATGATATAAAATGCAACATTTCCATAGACTGAACTGTGTCTTGAACATGCTCACTCAACTCAGAGACCTTAATAAAAATCAGTTTTAAACTATCACCTATCATGTGAGTGAACTAACCTGATGTGAAACAGTAGCTATCCTTTTCTGGTGGCCAAATACCTACATTGTCTGTTCCATGGCAGGCAAATGGGCAAAACCAGGGATTGTCTTTTCCCTACGATGTGCACAGTTGGACAGACATATTGTACTCTATGATTTGTTGCTGATATAAATCCTATTGCACCCAGGACAAGCTACAGCTGATGTGGTGCAGTTCATTTAGCACTTCTGTTATGTGGAAATTGAAAGATTTGTTTGTTTGTTTGTTTGTTTGTTTTTAATAGGAGGCAGACTAGTTCTACTTAAAATAAACACAGAGGACAACTTCCATTTTTTTGTGCAATGTTGTTTTTGGCAAGTTATCTGACTATTTGCATTGAACTAAATAATTGAATGGAGGAATTTGCAGCCTTTAGCCGTAGTGGAACTAGTTACAGGAGTAAAACTTGCCTAACTAAATGCTGATTTTGTGTGATAGGAGATACAAGGATCAAGGATCCTGAAGTGTGGATCAAGACTGATGTAGAAGAAAAGAAGTAGTAGCTTAAAGCTACCTGTTTCTCCCAAAACAAACCACAGCTCTGTGTGCCTGTCATGCTGCCTGTATGACCTGCCACCAAAAAAACCCAAAACATTTCCTGTCATCCACTGAACAGTCCTGGCTTTGCAATAGGTGACCAGGATATCACACCATGGGCATAGCTGCAATACCAAAACAAGGTGGCAGGCTGAGTGACATCTACATATGATGGGGAAGTCTGCTGGAAGTCATGGTGTTATGCAGAAAGCAGAGGACATGACTGTCTGTGAGACACATACAGAAAAAATGAATGTTTCTGAGAAGGAGAAAGGAAGGGGTGGGGGACTCTGTCTTTGAAAGAGCATAAGTCCAGTTTCCTGTAAAGTTCCTTGTGATCCCATCTACTTGTTGTTAGAGAATTAAACATTTCTCAGGATCAACTGTGCACTTGTTTGTTCATACTTTCTGTTCACACTAGTCCTTTAAAGGCTCTGTGCAATACACAGTGCTAACCACCACAGACTACTTCATCTGCACTTCATCAGATTAGCATTAGGTTGAAATCTCCAAGACAATATAAATGAGATCAATAAATAGTGCAATCAATCTTAGCTAGTTTTTTTTCAGATAGAGATTTAAACAGAACTCCTGTAGGAAAACATTGCGTTACCAGTAGAGAGAACGCCAAACATATTGTATTGATGCTAACATGTATGTTGATCCTTTTGATCCTTCTTGCACTTAAACAGCAAAGCCAACAAGACTTTCTGTTGATTTATGGATGCTTTCAAACAAATATATAAAACACTGTTTGAATTTGCAGAGATAGAAAAAACCCCACCTCTATACAGTTCTCTCTTTTATTTGGTTTTCCAAATGGGTTGAGATTTATCTCATTTTGCATATCTCTTTACAATTTTCAGGTATTCAAGCAGGGACTGAACAATCTTTTTTCACCTCTGAGTGCTTTGTCATTGACTAAGGAATAGCATGTACTTCCAGGATTTTCAAAGGAAAAAAAAGAATAACCCAAAATGCTCCAAATGAAGAAAATAAAAACAGGATTCCAGTTATTTATAAGAACAGTGATAAAAATCTTTAAAAGCCAAAGCAAAATATCACAGTCACAGGTTCTATAGATGCAAAGGATGGAATTAGTTGAAATGTATATCTTGAAAGAAGTATAACACTGGGGCTGAAAAATCCAGTGCATGGTACAGATTTCGGAGTTTTCTCCATCACTTCACCTTTACACTGAAATCAAAGCAGTTACAGGAGTCTCAGTCTGAAATTATGACTCAAGACAATTCACAACATTCCAGGTTTTGTTATTATTGAAGTTTCCCAAAAATGGCAACAACTGTTTGACTGGGTTAAAAGAATCTTCCTTTTCTTAACAAAAGTCATAAAGTAAGCTTGGTTTTTGAAAAGCAGGAAGAAAGGTAGGACATTTCTTATACCTTATTTTCTTTTTACCTTTCTGTGACCCCTAAGAAGTCATAGTACTCTCAGAGTCTAATCAGCATGGGGAATTGCAAAATGAATGGGCTGGAAAATTCCTTTGAAAGGCAATAATAATATTTTTTCATATATGAATTCCAGCTTAGTTCTTAGGAGCTCAACAAAGTGAAGTCACGGTTATTGTTCTTTTAATTTTTTTGCTCCTTCACAGAGCTTTTCAAAGGCACTCGCTTTTGCATAAGTTGTAAGTTTATGTTAAAGTCCTGTGCTAGTCTGTGTTACACGTTTTAGTGCGTTCTGTACTGCCCTGGGAGCTAACCCCCCTCCCCCAAAGAACTCTTTCTCAGCCCCTTCATCTGTAACCTTTCTGCAAGTAAATGCTAATTGAAAAAGAAAGAACACCACTAATCTTGGAATTTAAATGCATTTAACAAAACCAATCTCAATCTAAATTGTTGTTTCACCATTCCCTTTTCCCCAACAGATGTCGAGAAACTGCAATTCCTATTAAGAACACTTGACTGTTTACTCAGCAAGAGAACTTCAGGCTCAGGCTGCATCAATCTAAATGCGTTTCAGGACGTCAGTCTTTTGAAAAGTGCAGACTGTTAGTTGGTTATTTTTAAATGTAATCTTCACATAAAAGAGTTGCTGCATTTTTTCTTTTCACTTTGTCATCCGTCTCTCCCTCCTCCCTATTTTTATTTTTTTTTTTATGATAACATCAAACGTAGATGTCCTGATTTTTTATGTCCCATTCAATTTAAGTTTCCCTCTCTCCATGGTGCTTTATTTCCTTTCTGCTCCCTTCTTTTCATTTTTGACCAATGGAATATCAGTGAAGAGTGTGAACACTGTTTCAGGGAAAAAAAAATCCAGAAATGTTATGTGGTAAGAATGTTAGACATCAAAAACATGAATGTGTTTTCCTACTGAGCTTTACAGTAAAGTCCCCATGGGCTTTGCCCACAGACCTACATAAAGTTATCTGTCCAGATAAAGGTGACTCCTTATGGTTTTGGTTTTCTGTACCCTGGGTGTTGCTTATTAACCATGATCAGGAAAGTAAACATGTGTCTTGGGGTTTTTTCCCCTTTTTTTCTCTTATCTCTTCACATGATCCTTCAGTTAGTATATGCAATATTAGTATTTGGAACTACATCCTCAAGTGATAATCACTGAAATGGAGCTTAGTTCTTAATTTTGCAATTACAATCTGACTGCGAATGCACACAGTTACATGAGTATCAACCTCGGTTTAGCATGGGTCCTTGAAGCATATTTTACCTTGGAATAAACTTCAATTGTTTTACTCATCAGGTTTTGAAACGTGGTGGGTCAAGTCCTTCATTTGTTATGGGTGAGCTGGTCAGACTGAAGACCACAGGCTGTGTTTTGCAGATGCATTCCCACAGGCAGGTCTGTAGTGGCTGGGGCAGCCTTACCTCTAGCTGTGTGCTGCCTGAACGGGGGATGTTGCTTTTCTGAGGTCTTTTGAATATCCTCCATTTTGTCCGACAAAAGCAGGTGGGGATAATGCTCTGGACCATACCGGGTCAGGCTGATACACATTGTTTTAGCCCCACTGCTCTTAACCATTGCAGTGCAGAGAAAGTCAGATAAAGCAAGTCAGCAAATGGCAGGTAGGTGAAAAAAAAAATAGTTTCAAATTTGAATGCTAACAAGCAATAGATAATTGAGTGCATGGGGTGTGTGTGTGGGTGAATGTCTGAAACTGAACTTTTGAACTCTCAAGCAGAAACCTGCTACTTGCTGGCTGCAGTCTGTATGGGCTGGCTGTAAATTTTAGTAACACCTAGACTAAATAAAAGTGACACGTTTTGAATCCTCCAGTTAACAAAGAGCAGTTAAACACAACTGTCA
The DNA here is from genome assembly GCA_035041135.1 of Platyrinchus mystaceus. Lineage (NCBI taxonomy): Eukaryota > Metazoa > Chordata > Aves > Passeriformes > Tyrannidae > Platyrinchus > Platyrinchus mystaceus. Next base: position 50,737,548 of record JAWWLV010000179.1, read on the forward strand.
AGTACATAGCTGCTCATCTGTTGGGCTTCTGTATATAGATAATCTAGAGACTGAAAATGGGATTCCAGAAAGAAGACCAGCTGCCAAAACAAAGGGTTCACACAAGGAAATGGGCTCAGAAAGAAGGTAGCCCAGATAGAAGAGGGCTAGAGGAAAGGTCCTAGAAGATCTGAGGAATGAAACAGATGAAAACAAATGCCAAGGAATGACCAAGGGCAAGTACTTGTACCACCATGACTTCTGTCCAACCTCCCAGAAGGGAAATAAAAATTTAGCAAAAAAACATGGTGGAGAGGGTTTGTGTGAGTGTGTGAGATCATCAAGTTGATCTGATCTTGTTGGTTCATAAACAAACCCAGTGTCCAGATCCACCATGGGCTGTTTTTTGCTCCATCTTACTTATAGCAGAAGGGGGAAGAATGCTGAGCCAAGTGTTAAAGAGTGATACTCATTTATTGTGAGCACAGAATATTGTTTTTAAAATATAACAAGTGTTTCTTTAAGATTTCTAGGAAAATTGCAAATATATAAGTAGAAAAGTCAAATAAAAGATCACAGTACAAGTTGCAATAATCCATGATAACATGAAAATGGAAACAATTATAAGGAAAAATTAAATTAGGTCAAATGAAGTGCAACACAAAAAGAAATTTCTCAGTGGCAGTCTAATGGGTAATTTGCCGACTTTACCTCAGTTGCATATCCAGAAATCCATTGGATTCAATTGCTAGTTTGCTAGTGGGCAGGGCAGGTAGGAACACGTCAGAACACGCAACATGTCAGAAATTATTCCATTATGCAGCATGAAAATGGAGACAAATAAAACCTTGGGAAGTTTACCATGTGGTTTTCAAGCCTTTTTTTATGGAAGAATGTGCCCTTCTGAGAGGTCACTTGGTCTCTGAAAGCTCCAGAGCAAAGTCCAGAAAGTTGAAGTTTATTCTTTCCTGATGCAAATTTTAGTTGAAACAATAGATTATTTTATAATCCAATAATCTAATATTTAAAAACTCATCACCATTGAAAGTCTTTTTAGAACTTATGAAACTCTACAGGCATCATAAAATTAGCTTGCTCTTGCTTGACCAGCTTGACTTGAGTACCAAGTACCCACAAAAACCTCTCCCTGTATTTTAGAGAGCCATGAAAAGAAAGTAAAGTAATAATTTGGCAGGTATCTATTAAAAGTTTCTGATCCCTTGATATCATGAACTCTTTATAGAAACAAGGTATTTCCATAGGTGGAAAGGGTCTGAATTACATACACAGTTTCTCAGAAAAGTCCCCACCACACAGTAAGTTTATTCAATCAAACTTTAGGATTCTCCAGTTTCTATGGGTGGTTTTCTAAATTGCAGCAACACAACTGGTCATCCTGACAGCCACGACGAACACAAATGCCTGGGCAATAAGGGCAATCTACTTTTTAGACACTGCTTTTAGGTAGCACAGTTTTAAATTCAAAACCAATGTATAAAGTCACCAGCATATTCAGTATAGTTAAAAATGTTTCTGTAAATCAGATTTCTAATTTTGGTCCAAAAAGTAACCTTGGTAACAAAAGTCTTTTTTTGAAGAGACTGAATTGGAACTGAACAATTTTTGTTTCCAAAATGTTAGAACCAAAAGAGTTAAGGTTTGTGGTTATGTTTTGCTTTTCCTTAAATATCACAAATGCAAGTGTTTACTCTCTGCTTATATTTCATTCAGCAAACACATTCATTGTGGTCACTGCAAGGGAAATTCCCCTCTCTGTGTCTGTATCTCACCTGGGTTCCACTCTGACCCTCTTTCATAGCACCAAGGTCTAGTGAGAAAGTAGAAAATCTTGTACATTCCTATTTTGCATGAAGAATTGTCATCCTCCTTCAAGATGTTAAAGTTCAACTCATCGTGTTTAGTTTTCTTCTCCAATATGATTTAATTTTAGATTTGAGTTTTTTATGTGATCTGTGGTGGATTTCTTTCTTCATTCTAAAGTGAGAAGATGCTTAAAATTCCTGCTCTCCACTCCAGTAGGGAGCTGAGGGAAAGAAACAGCATCTGCAGAGGGGAAATAGCAGAAGGGAATAAACATGCATGAGAGGCTGCACTCACAACACTGCAAGGAAACATAGGAGCCTGTCTGACCTGTGTGGTAGCACATCAAAAGCTGGAGCATTTGATGTGCACCTTGCAGAGGATAAGGAATCTGGACTTCCAGCTCTGTAGGCAAAGTATCCAGCCTCATCCTCTAAAGAATGATGTCCCAGTGGCATTACAAACAAGCTTTTGTGTTGAGACAGAAATGCTGCATGTTGATCCTGCAGCCCATTCAGAACTGCGTTCTCCTGCCTGCTGGGACAATGACCTCCCTTAGCACTCAGCCCAGCCATCCTAAAAGTAATTCAAATGGGAAATGCGCCCCAGCCCACAGAGAAACACATCTCATAAGAAGGTACTCATTTCCATCACTGTCAAAGGCCAAGCCTGAACTTTTTTTTGTCACCTGCTATTCGCCATGTGAGTTATATGGCTGCTTAGCTGTTCGGTCTTGACACTCACAAAAGGTCAGAGGAATATTGTTATTGCTGTGCACGACCAAGTCATCTCCCACTGATAAAGCACAAATAAGGTGCTACTCATACTTCTTCTCTACTGAGGTTTTCTACTGAAAGTGAACTGATGCTTTTTTTTCAAGATTAGTTTGCAGTAGGTTTGCAAACTGCAATTAGAAGAAAATTTTCCTCCAACAATTAAATTTACACTGAGACACAACAGTAGAGAGCTCATGGGTAATGGGTAAGAAAGTAATGCTGAAATCTTTGGAAATTCACTTTGATTTGTTGCTTCAGTTAGGAGTAAAACCCTGTAGCCTTGATAATTATTCCATCTATCCCAAATTCATCATGCTGCAAGCTGTGTTTGAGAATCTTTGGGGAACAGCCACTTTTGTATGGCATTCTTCATACCCTGTGCCATGAAAAGGCCAGAAAAGTTGGAAAAATAACTTTACTTCTCAAAGACAATTAGGTCTTTTACTTCTCAGCCTTGGTTTAATAATTGTGTATGTTTATATTTCACTTTTATTTTGCTTGCCTTTAAGTTTGTACTTAAATGTTTGAATAATTAAGACTTTGAAAGAGAAAGCAGCAGAAACAAAAACATGCCCTTTGTGAAATGGTCAGAACAGTTTGGATCCTAACTGATATTTCCTATCAGTTATGGTAGCACAAATACAGTACAATGCAAATTTTAATTAATTAATTCTATTTGTAGTTAATAAATTAATAAAATTATTTAGTATCAAAGTTTTAAAACAAACTGTACAGTAATTTACAGATGACTTTCGCATGGCACACATTTTATGGTGACAGTGAGAAAAGCAGAGGTTTGGTGTTACAGAATGAACTACTCCATCTGGAATTAGAAATTGTGACTTGTGCTATGATTAAAATGCACGAGATACTTTAAAGATAATGAGCAGCTCACTGTCCAGTGTTGTTGAATACATAAGTGATATTATTCTTGTCTTGGTCACTATTAGCCCAGAACTTTATGGAAAATAATTTTAGATTGTTAAAAATGTGTACTACTCTGGCGAAACAAAATAAGATGAAAAAAACTACAAATACAGATGAGCTCTCACAAAAGGTGAACAATTTGTAAAAATGAACATGCTTTCAAGATGCATTTGATTTCATTTCGGTATCTGTTCAAATTTATATTCTTCTTATTTTAAAAAATATGTAACCAGATCTGCAAGGTATTTATGCTTTTTATTGCTCATCTTCCCTGTAAATGTTAGTAATATGTACCCTGCACAGAAATACTGGTGAGCTCATCTTTTATGCCAAGTGAGAACCCTATATTTCATGTTAGGGAGCTCTTACTTAAAGGAATGCCCACATTTTTTATGGATGAACTATTCATTCACCTGTAAGAATAAAATATTCAGGGGTTCAGAATTCATAACCTGTTTCTTTAAGATACTGCATAATTGTGATAAAAGATGATATTGCAGTGAAAAACACTGCTAATTACCATTTATTATTATCCATTATTATTTCCATTTATATCTCACTATTTTTAAGTTGCTCATAAAAATTTTTCTTCCTATGACTTAGTCCAGATTGTATGATAATCAGTGAATAAATAATGCCAGCGCTTTCCTATCCTGTTTTCTTTTTTTTTTTTTTTTCTCATGAAACCAGATTTCTAAATGTGAATCTTCACTTTGTATTCCCCACCCCATCTGAAAACACAGCTACAATTTTGTAGACATTGCTGAGTATCTGACATGAATGTTTGGTAGATTCCGCTGGCATGTGACAAACAAACAAATACATAAACAGAGTAAATAAAAATACAATACATTTTACAGGAACATTTTTTACTGACCTGAAAAAGTATTTTTTTTCCTCATGTTGTGTCACACAAAGCATATTCTTTACAATCTGTGAAGTCTGATGTTAGGCAGAGTGAAAGTTAAGTGAATTTTAGGAGGATTATTTATTATATTGCAAATCACAGACTGGCATAGTGCATTTCTTCTCTGAAATACGTTTTTAGCACTTTAGAAATCCTTTTGTATGCCTCTGAGTAGATTAATTTCTCTGCGAGTATATGTGCTACTCAATATACTTACATGTTTGTAGCTCTCGGTGTGTAATGAGACATTTTTGCTGTTGCTGATAATTCTGTAGATACCACTGTACCAGACATATGGTGTCAGTTGTTTGAAGGCTTTAGAAACCCTCGGATTGGCTGTGATGTAAAAATTCAATAATCCCCATAGAAAACTTCGGACTTCTCATACCAGAGTTTAAAATCTGTGTGCTCACTTACAGACTGGGGAGTTTTAAAAACAAAAGGGCCCTTGTAGATAATTTAGCATTAATGGCCCGAGTCAACAAGAAGTGTAAAGCATTCAGCCCCCAGGAAGAGCGTAGCCTGAGATGTGCTTCCACAGGGTATGTGCCAGATGGAAATATGTATAACCAGCATTTTATCAGTATTCACTGTGTATTAATGTTATTAAAGGACAGCTTTTCAATACTTTAGTGAGGAAGAATGATGATCTGTCTTCTCTCTGTAGTCCTAATTCAATGCCAGCAGTGGCCAATTGAAAGACCGCATTGGTTTTGATGGGTTTTCTATTGAGCCTTATGTTTTTAAGCTGGATGAAAGGCAGATGCAGAGAACTGGAGGGCCCTGGTTTAGCAGATGCTTCTGGCTTCCCCTAAACCCACACAAGTCACCATAGGTGTGTCACATCCTGTGTCTGAGTTGAAATCATGACTCCATTGACGCCAGTAAGAGTCTTACCACTGACTATGGGTGGATTTCAAATTTTACTCCCGGTGTGAGTAGCCCAGTTTATTTTATTTGCTCTGGATATTAAATATCCCTGACAAGGGTGCTCTGCTTGGATTGTCTCAGTGGATCTGTGAGCAGAAGAGTCTGACTATTATGTGTCTATAGCCCTGTTACCTGATTTAGGGCATAAATACGTACTTTCTATGCTCAGAACCTTGGTGCAAAGCATTTCTTATTGTAGCTGCCTAATAAAACAAATGTTGGTCAAAGGCCAAAACATAAGTGAATAAGGACAATTTCCCCTTGCCATATCATGTCCTAAACAGTGTTTCACGAAGGCTGCAGTAGGATTTGTTAAACATGACTGACTACAGATAGTGCTTGAACAAAGAAGAAATAATATTTTCTCCGTCCTTCTAATGCATTTATTTTCTTGCACTGTGGTAAAATGTGGGGTTTTTAGGGAAAACAAGTACATTAGTCTTCCATACATTTTAATGAACAACTGGGTCTCCATTTACTATTGTGCTTTACTTTTATAACTCTCGTGTTCAGGGCAACAGTGCTCTGAAGTCTAGCTTGTAAATAGGTCCCATTTTTCTGGATGTAACAGAAACAAGAAGTTCATAATTTGGACAATTTGCAAAATTTTGTAACTTCACGTTACACTCTAGATTAAAAGCTATAAACTGCCCAGAGTGGTTACATTTTTATTTAAGGCTTTTTAAAAGCCTTTTTGTTTGTTACAACTTCTAATTAGCATCCGAAGAAATAGTCACACACTTTGCTGTAAGAGAAATTATTTTAATTTAGTGAAAAAAAAAGATATTTTGGCAAAAGGTTTTTCAAGAGTAAAATACAACCAAGAAAAAGCATTTCGCTAAAACATTCAGCACAAAAAATCCATTCCACAGAAAACACCCACTACAAATAATCAATATATTAGATTTGTAAAGCACAATTCATTGGTTTTAAGTTACCCACAAGAAAAGAAAAAGAGTAGCAGAAGAAAACAGATTAAAATGAGTAAAGAAAGTGAGAAGAAAGAAGGAGACAGAGAAATGAGAGGAGAATAGTTACTGACAAGATTCAATGATTCACATGGTGCAGGCTGGGGAGGGAGAAGAGGAGAATGACTCACATGGAGTCTCGTGTATTTACAGCATCCAGTTTTCCTTCTCAGGTGGGATATCTGGTCAGTGCCTTCCAGGCCAGAGTGAGCTGTGGGTGGGCTACCAGGCAAGTCTGCCTTGACTGACAGCCCAGCTGTAGTGCCCTCTGCTCTGCCATGGCTTGCCCTCAGCACAGGCCTTATGCGCAGACCTTACCATGGACCCGCAGGTCCATGCCCAGCCCGTCCCCACATGCACACACACAGAGTGAGTTGGTTCTGACCCATGTCAATAAGTCAGTGAGATTTGTATCCAGGATCTCACACTTCACTGCTGTTGTACTTTGCAGGAATACCACAATGGGTGCAGCCCAGCATTGTGTGACCCACCTTTTCCTCTCCCAGAAAATTACTTAAAACCCCTGGCTGAGCACTGGCCAACCACTGTCCAACAAACGAAAGTCAAATATACAGCACACAAGGCAATATCAGTCTGACTGTAAAGCCTACATTTGGGTGCACAAAGAAGAGTAAGTAAAATGGGAAAGCAAGAAAGGTTTTGGTCCTTACGATCCCTTGAATTGCTGAAGGCTAAATAGATCTTTTAGGTTATGCCAAGAATAATATATCCCTTGTGATGAACAGATAATTTTTCCTTGTAACACCTTTTCACCTGCAGTCCCTCCTAACATTAATGCCAGGGGAATTTCCAGATGAGATGTTTGCAAGCTTTTTGTTTTTATGTGCTGCTGGATCAGCACTAAGGGAAGTTACTTGTGCTGGAGGATTGAACTCCTTTCATACTCAATTTCTTCCCTTCTGACTTCATGGAAGATGTCCAAATGAATAAACTCCACCCAGAGTTTCCCAAAATCACAAAATGAGAATGCTCCCTCCTTTGAAGTTGGGGTGGAGGAAGAGGAACTGATCCTCTTCTGAAGATATCTCTATCTCAGCTAAAGTTTAAAGGATTAGGAGTATCCCAGTAAAGCACACAGACAGCCAAAAAATAGTTTGTTCAAGGTGAATTTTTTACCAAAATTTTATTTTACTCTCAAATAATTGCTTTTATATGACTGAAAAATGCTAATATCACTGGAATTATCTAGGTAAGAAAATTTAATTCCATGATCCTCTCAGACACAGAGGCCAAGGTTGCTTGCAAGGTGCAATTCTCCCTTTCATGTCCTTTGGATCATCAGAAGAACCAGTTGTACTCTCACCTCGAGTTGCCACTATTGAACTATCTTATGTTTGTGTCACTATTGCTGCTAACTGCAAGAGAAGAAAATGGCATGTTTGACAATGGGGAGCTGTGTCTCTGGAGCCCAAAACAACCTCATTTGGAGATATATCATTTACCTCACATATGTAGGCAAGAGACCGTAGCTGATATGAGAGGAGTTGCACATGGTGAGTTTTATTCTGTGAATAGGAAATATTGGGATTCAGAGTACTAGTTACTTTTTGCATGCTAATGCCCTGTTTCTCGAACATAAAGGGCACTATAAGTTGCAGATAAGTGTTTTGTGAATCAAGCCCTAAATCCTCTCTTTATTTCAACTGGGGACTTTAGCCAGTGGATAAGCACCATCAGACATTATTCAAACATTTTATGGCTTGCAAAGATTTTTTTTTTTCTAAAGAACACTTTAAATAAGAGAAAACAAACAATTTCATTGGGAGAGGCCTGGTTATGGATATCTTCTTTCCACCCCAGTGGCTTGATGTGACTGTTAACCGGCATTTGGTTGCTTTATAACTGGTGCAATTATTTTGTCAAAGGTTGTAGGGTTTTTCTTCCTTTTAAAAAAAAAGTTAGTTTACAGTTTATTAACTTAGATTACTGCTAATAGCTCCCATGGGTCTTTCTAGTGAAACAAGGACCAGGATAACTGATTTTTTAAGACCAATCTGGAAGACTTTAAAACGCATTAATAGCTATCACTGAAACAGCAGGAGGAAGAATAGTCTGTCATTTGGGTTTTTTCTTTCTTTTTTTCTTTCTTTTCTCGGCACAAACTTTCTCCCCAACTTTATCTATTTATCTATTATTGTGTCTCTCTCTCCCATTTTATCTTTTTCCTTCTTTTTACAGCTATTAACAGGCTAAGTTTTCAGTGAGTGCAAATAATCAGCAATGACTGTTCAGGGATCACATTAGCACATAAATAGGAAACAAAGACTGGTTAAGGGAAAAAATAAAATGATACTTAAAAGTGTGGAGGCCTGAAGTCAAAACACCCCAATTTCAAAGAAGTCTAGATACAGAGCAAAATGTTATTCATGCAAAATATTTGATTTTTTTTTTTCACAATTTTCATGCATAAATAATTGTAAAATAACACACTCAGGTTAAACATTTAGGCATGCAAGTGTGTAGTTTACATGCCTTTGAAGAAGGCAATAATTTATTGCATGGTTTTATCAGAAGGAAAGGTATTTCCCTTCTTCACAGCTTTGGCATGTCTTCTCCAGTCATACCTTTCTGTCTTAATCCTCCACTTTCTGGCCAAAATTAGAATGAATGAATGAAGGCTGACCAGAAGTGCTTATTCAGTGTGTCTGAACTAGTGTTTCTGAAGAGTATATCAAAAACCCTTTTTCTTACTTTTATTCCCTTGTTGCAGTTGCTATAGTGAATAATGGAGAAAATTTAATTTGATTTGGAAGGACTATAAACAGTTAAAACAGCTGGGATGTTTTTTATCCAGGTACTAACATTGCAGTACTCAGTGCCAAATATCATGAGAAAGTGATAATATTAGCCCATATTTCAGGAATAAGAGTGCAGATATAAACAGGAAAATTATAATTTTCTGGTTGTTTTCATTTTTTCTATGACTTGAAGTTGTGTTCAAGTCTGGAGCATCAACCATCTAGATGAGATGCTGGGTGAAATTCCATCCCTTTCTGTGTTTCTTTCCTGAGTAGTGGTAATCATGCACTAGTTGTATGTATTGATTTTCATGTAAAAGTATAATTGTCCTTTCCTAAAAGATTTTCTAATGAAAACATTCTTATTTCTATTATCTGAAATAAAGAGGAATTGGGCTGGGGATGGGAAGAAGGGATGCTCCTCTCATTCCACGTCTAATGGAAAGATGCAATAAATCAGAAATAGTGGCTTTGAGGCCTGAAAAGATCAAGCAAGTTCGGCTTAGATGTTTCAGTATTGTTCTTCCCACGGCATTGCAGGGGGTTTTTGATCAGATACAGCATTGCACACATGTGGGAAGTGAACTGAGACAGTTACTAAACCACTCTGCCCCTGCCCTTCAAGATTAGGAACTGGTGTTTGTCGTAGCAACACTAGAGCTACATCTTAAGAATCATTTCTGAAAATGTTGCTTGGGAAATAGATCAAATTATGCAGCATTGAGTTACTGGCATCATCAGGTGCTATAAATCAGCATAATTTCTTCAAAGTTTGTTTTATGATATTTACAATATTTTGCTCTGGTCTGTAGTTTGCTTAGCTGAAAAGCTTTGCAGACATATATTTCCATTAAAGATTTATGCTTCCAGGAGTTTGTTTCAAACTTATTTGCTGTTTTAGTGGAAAATATTTTATTTTCTGTCCTGGGTGGGGGTCATACCATTACCCTCTCTGTACAGTACTTTCTGGTTTTATTCTTTATTCATTCACAAATGTATATTGAAAGAACCAGTGTTATCAGACAGACAAGTTACAGCATCATCCTATTTCCCTAGAACGAGTTTTGCATATAGTTCTGTAGTGTGTTAAAAAAGGGTCCACTTAGATGAGAAAATAAAAAAGTTGAAAAAAAATGGATTTATTGGGAAAATACACACCATCTTCTACTACGAGTCCTTTTTGACACTCAATTGTTGATGTTCAAGCAGCCCTGTAGTAAAAGTGGCTACAGTCTATGACAGATAGTATGGTAATGAAATGGCATACTTTTCTGTCACACAGAAATTTCAATAAGTATGGAATTTTGCCTCAAAAAGAGGGCAGTGATCGTCTCACAAACACTGTCCTTTGTCCTGAGGCACACAAAATCCCCAAATCCCTAAAATATTTTATCTAAAGATAATTTTGCACCAGCCCAGGCATGAAAAAGAAAAGTATATCAGATGCAGCTGGAAAGGTCCTGTTGCTCAGGGAGAAGGTAAATTAAAGGTTTCTATCTTATCTGTATTTCAATTACAATTTTATTTTTGGTCCCTGACAGTGCAGACTGTTGAAGTCTTTGGGAAGTGGAAACACTCACAGGTGTATGAAAAAAAAGAATCTTTAATGGTGGAGATGTATATATTTGAACTATGTGGCTTTTCATGTGGGGTATACATGACATTTAAATAAAAATGTGGACTCTTATGGGGGCCCTATCTGTTTGAGCTAACTAGAAGATTTCATTTTTTCTGCCTTTTTTTTCCTTAGCAATAATGGCCTGGTTTAGGAGTCTGCAGCTCTGTATGACTCATTCTAGGGGTCAGCCTTAACAAAATCGGTTGTGCAAGGACCAAAACAGTTAATCACAAAGGTGCTGGCCTGACTTCATTTGGTGTCCATGGTGCATATTGTATTCAGTTTTTTGGGAACTTCAGAGAAATACCTCTTAGTTCTTGGTCACCTCAGTCTGTGTGTGAAGACCACGTCCTCTGTTGGGCTGTTCAGTGATGACACAAATCTAGTTCTTGCTGAAGGTGTTGCCAATTTAGTCAGGTACCTTTGTGGCTGGCACTGTGGTTTTGCTAAATATCTTACCAAGACTGAGTAAGTTCTCAGGTATAACACCAGTCTACATTGGTAACAAGAGTGCAAAAATCGTCAGTTGACACAGCTGCTGCTGCTGAGTGTGCAAAGAAATAAAGTCTGTCTTCAGCGACAAAGGATTTTTTTTTTCTGTAAACAGAGAACAGGTATAGTCCAGAGCTGATTTATCAATATATTCTTGTGGCTCAGCAGGTAACAACCATAAAACTTGTTTCATGGGCCAGGATATGGAAGTGAATCTTGCTCTTCAAAAGGATCCTGGCCCAACAGAAGGGTGACAAAGTATGTGTCCTTTGCCTACATTTCAGTCATGAACACCATGATGGGCAGGTTTTTTTTTTTTTTTTAATTTATTATTATCAGGAGAGTCTGGGAAACTGAGAGGGATTGGAGGTGGGATAAGCACTATCTCCCATCAGATAACACTATCCAAGCACTGGAGTTTAGGTCCTTCTGCTGAAGAAATGTTGACAAATCCCAAACATACCGCTGCCTTGAAAAAGTGGGAAAGTCCTTCCTGTCAGTACAGGAAGAAGATAGGTGTATGAATTGGAGCTCACCTTTGTGGATTCAGAAAGGTTAAGAAAGACTGTTAAAACTCCTTAGTAGGTTTGGGGTAAATAAGAATCTGAACTGGTCTGTGATAACTAAAACTAGTTTCTAGTTGGAGTTTTATTGCAGACAATTCTGGTCTTTTCTATTTTCTCCTAGATAAGAAATGCTCTGAAAATGATCCTGCTGACTGAGATTTCAGTACCTCCTGATTTTAGCTGCTGCAATGCTATTTTAAAGTAGAGGGTTAACATCACTGAAAACTAGTGAGAGAAAGAGGCTAGAGAAGGTGAGAGGAGGTGAGAGGGAAAGGCTGGAAAAAAATTATAATAGTAAAAAAAGTCAAACACCAAAATCTTTTCGTGTCTCATCATTTCCACTTTTCTTAAAAAATTAGATGTGAAAAGATCCAAACCTTTTGAAAGAGGATGATTTAGTGAGTAAATCTTTTATTGTCTGGGTATGCACGCACACACACAGATTTATACTCTATACAAATATAAAATATCTGTATATTTGTGTCTGTGTGTATCAATTTAGAGTCCACACATGTGTAAAGTTTATTTGCTGACTTCTCATTTGGGAAGGAAAGACTGAGAAGAATTCTCTGTCTTCTACTTTTCTTCTTGAAAATATTTTCTTCTGCCTGTCTCAGATTCACACACAAATATTCACTAAGGCAATTTCCAATCAACATGAGATTTGAACAGTTCCATGACTCGCTGCATTCCATATTTCATTATCTTCAGCAAAATGTGTGTTTCCTCATTGGTATCACAGAAACACATCAGGGTTTTCATGTGACACAGTTAAAATTCACAGTGTGTTCTCAGAAAGTACACCAGGCAAACATTTTAGGGTCTGGTGGTATCCTATGGAGAAAGACCTGCAGAAATCACCAGGATAGAATGATGAATGGATTCTGGATTGTATTGCAGTTGAAAAGTATCAGAAAGCTATCTAATACATCTTCTACTGTTTAGTGAACAGGACTCACATTAGGCAATGGCAGCAGAAAACATTAAAGACAATTGTATATGATGTAGTATTCGGTCAGATTCGTTCACAGTGTATAGTCATTTCCAAATGGCATTTTGCTGTTCTTTGTTCTGTAGCAGTGTCTAATATTTCTAAACATTTTTAGGCTCTGTGACACCTTAATGGTATACAATAACAGTATGCCTCCCTCTTAGAAAAATGGATACTCTCATTTTTCTAAACATTGTGCCTTTACCTTTAACCATTTCCATTTAAATGCAAATTTCAATCATGTCCACCTCTCTGTTTTCCAACAGAAACCCGGCAAAAAGACTATACCTTAAATCCTCATTTCTCCATAAAGGGAGCTGTTTCCTTCAGGTGTGTCACTCCATGTTATCTATCTTCCTTCTCATTTTACACATAATCATTGTGGCAAGTTTAACTTGCAGAATTCACAAATAAAAACAGTTTTATTTTTGTTGAAAACTCTGCTGGTTTTATGTGCTAAAAGAAAATGGGCATTGGTAGTTCTCTTTATTTCCTGTTAAATTTGTCTAACATAACTGTCATGGAAATTTCCAATTCAAAAGCCTTTGAATTATTCCCAGCATTTACAACTGTTTATACACTCAAAAGTTTATAATTTCCTAAACAACTGCAGACAAATTAAGTTAATTTGTATCATAGACGTGGATTAATCTTGCAATTATTGTTACAGTTTAAAGTAAATAATTGAATTTCAGGGTTAAGGATAAAACGTGATGCTATGAAACATATGTGATAGTGGTGTCAGTTTCCTGAATGTCTGTTCTTCGTATGCAGCTTAGCAACACATTTGAGCAATTCATTAAGGTGTCTCTGCTAAGTGAGTCTCGGAGAAAAAGTTACATTTGAATCTGGTGTGTAAAAAACACTCAGAAAACAGCCAACCAAAACAAAACATCTCCCTCCCCTCTCACTCCTCACCAAAAAAATAAATCCCTCACCCTTTATCTGTTGTCAGTCCCTCCTGATTTACTTTTGACAAGAGAGGGCACTGTGATAACATTCTAAAGAGTGGACATATTTGAATACACTTGCTTCTGAGACAGAAAGGAAGCAAGAGATTAACCCCTGAACCAATTACTTTACAATATAACAACTACTTCCACACAAAGCAGGGCACGGGGAAGAAAAAAATTATATAATTAGTGCAAGTCACAATGTTTTTTATGGGAAGTACTCGGAAGAAAAATTGTTGAGTGGGCTCATAGACAAAAGAATGTCTGATTTGGAGTCTATTTATTAATTTTCACTTTGAGTAAGCTCTTACTGGCTGAAAAATTTAGCTGAAGATACTTAATGGTTGCAGTCCTTCAAGAGAATGATACGTAGTGTAAATGCTGCACAGGTATATTGTTTCAGAAAAGGTTTGTTTTTAAACATATGTTAAATGCAGCCATGTGCATTTCTAACTCTCCAGCATATTTCTGGTGTTGGGGCATTCTAAGTCCACTTTATGTAGGTCAGAAATATCTTGTGCCTGTCATTTTAAAGTTAATCACTAAATGGTCTACGCATGGTATACACTTTGCCTTGCAAATAACTTACTTTCTGTATTACGTGGGAGGAAAGTGATTTTGAGCACAATTTTAAATGTAAGTAGTAAATTAGGGGCAGTTTGGCTCTGAGGTGGTCGGGCTCGGAGGAAGGAGGTAATTAAAGACTTTGAGGATCTCCACTTTGAAAATCATATTTGTTTTAATTGTCACAAGTTAGGTACCTGGAACTGCTTGTTCTTTTAAAAAGTCTTGCCTATGTGTGGTTTATGAATGTAAAGATGTATTATTGGTAGGAGCAGGACATGTTTTTTCTGCCTTGCTGCCACATACCTAATACATTCTTGGTAAGGTATCACTGTTGATGAGAATAACTATCATCTGAAGAAAAGCAAAAATTAGAGGATGTTATTACCATTTTAAATTTTAATAATGTCTTGTGGACCCTTAATTCCCTTTATTTTCTGAAACTGCAAACTACAACAGCTACTTCATTCAGACACATATGTTTTCATAAATATTGGAGTTTATGTGAATTACATGCTTAATCCACAAAATGTGTTTGCATTTCACTGTATTTTCAGATAGCAGAGGACAGATTCTTATGATGAGAAGAGAGATTAATTTGATTATATAGGCCTTGGGGCCTTTGACTTTAGCTGTTCTGGGTTAACACCAGTGACTTGCAAGGGCTATGTGGGAATGGTTGTTCTCTGTTAAAGAAATTTTACTCATTGCTTGTAATACTAGGCTGGGGGAAAATCCTTCTGGTAGGTTGGGGAGTTATGTGACTACCTTGGTTTACTTATTTGTACTTGTTCATGCAACCTTCACACCAGAAGTCTTGAAAATATGGGAAGTGCTCCTTTCATTTTCATAACAAAAACTGTGGTGTTCTTACACTTAAATGTTAGTTCTTTCTCCAAGCTGCGAATTTTCCTCCTGCTATAGAAAAGCTATGGGAAAATGGAAAAGAAAAAAATACTCGGAAAGCTTCTGAGATTATTGGAATAAACAGGGCTATTTTTCTTTCTACTTTATAACTATGGCTGCTTCTTTCTAATTCATGCAGGCTGGAGCAGATGACTACACGATACTAGATGATTAGAAGAGACTGCTATCTCCCACAGAAAAGAGAAAACCTCTATTGAGTATTTTTCTCCCTTCTGTTTCATTCTTCTACTTTTGAGCTTGAAGGATATATTAGCTAATGGGGAGTTCCCTGCTCTCTATCTTGATCCAGAAACAGACAGAGAAAATTAACAAATATTGCTTGAAGATTATCTATCATTAAGTCAAGCTTTGACACATGTGGCTAATTGAAGGAATACCAGGTACAACAGAAAATGAAGAATAATGGATAATACTTACTTAGAATAGACTTGTTTAGCCTTAAATCCAATAAAAGCGTGGTAGTGCTCAGATAAACTTAAGGGAGTTAACATCTTACAGACTCTTCACGCACCGATTACTGTTAAAAAGTCTATATCCCAGATGGTAATTCTTTGACAAATGTGTTTTTTTAAGTGAAAACTGATAGACCTTGCTGTTAACAAAATTATAATCTTTTTCTTTAGTTTGATGCAAAAACTTGTTTCTTGGATACTTTTATTTTTACATTTTGACTTCCCTTGACTTACTTGAAAGGTAGACAACTGCAGATACAGATCTGAGTGTTTCAATAGTTTGTGTTTCCACATGGGCCACTGTGAAAACAGGATGGAGTCATGGAGTGCCGAATTATTGCAAAGCTGAAACAGAAAAGGAAAGGGTTTATAGATCCAGACCCTGCTTATGCCTCATCTGTGCTTTCATGTCTTCAACAGTTATTGCACAGGTGTGCATGACAGACAAACCAATGTTGCCAAAGTGGAAAGCACACACATTGGTTTCTAGGACCTTGTGATGATTGCAAAAGAAAAAGGGGGTTATGGCATCACTGTAAAATCCAAAGATGTGTCATTCAACCTGGAATTTGGTCTGATATTTTCTATTTGAGCAACTTTCAGGAAAGTTTATTTAAGTGATCTAAGAAGATTCTAATTGAGAACAAGCAGAAACTTCAGAAAATATTTGGGCATCTAATTTGAACTACAGTGCAGAAAACTCACCAGGATATATTCTTGGCTTTTTATGAAATAAGCCCATTTTCTTCAGGCAAATACATAGGGATTCATTCTTGTTTTCTGCTTACCCCTATGGTATGATAATGATGCATAGAGCAGGTGTGAGTGTGGGGAGTGAGGGTATTTAAGCAAATATCTTCTCTTTATCTTACATATTTATACTGAGAGCATGTATATAGTTCCAGAGAGAAAAAACAAACAAACAAATAAACAAAACCAACCCAAAAAACCCCAAACCAAACAAAAACCCCAATAAAAGCCTGCACAAGCCCTAGGCTTATATTCATCTGTGGTATATGATTGATTGGCAGGCTGAATTTTTTCATGAATAATGTTTAAAAGGCACTGTCTTTCTTCCATAAGCAATACGTAACTTTTCTGATCCACATCTAAGAAGGCAAAAATGTAAACTAGTCGCTTAGAACATGATAATATTTGTGTAGTTATTTTCCTGCTTTCGCTTTTTCAATTGTCTTTGTGTCAGAGTTAGCAGTTACCTATGAAGTGCTATGATGTTGATGAGCTTTGGTTTGCTGCTTGCTCTAGTGGGTAAAAGGAGGCAAACCTATTACATGGGTAAAAGGTGAACAGCCAGGTCAGCAGCTATCCAAATTGGCACAGCCAGTGAGGCTCTTTGAGTTTTTTCCAATGGAGATACTGCACCATACAGTTTCACTGTAAAATATGGCACACATATCACAGCTTCTTATGATGTCTCGTACATCATAGAACAGAATTTGACTTTTCAAAATTAACCTGTTTTAAGATCATAAATTGTGCCAACCATTCATCTGCATGGGGGAATCACATCTGAAAATTAAATCCTGAAGTGTGATCCATCTGTTTTCGCTGTCAGACTCAGCCCCAGGAACTCCTAAACAGTTGTTGTTGTTGTTGCTTTTTAATAGGGTAGGACAGTAATGCACAGTCCTCCAGATGTGTCCTGATCTTGTCTTGAGATTCACACACTTGACCTCAGGTTGACATTGAAAACCCATCTGAGGCCCAACAAAATTACAGTGCCCTTCATAAAGAGGAGAAAAAACTTCTGAAGCTGAAGTGCTGTAAAGTGTTCAGTAATCAGTGGATGGCTCCGGTATAAACTTTAGTAGCCTAGTGAGAGTTGAGAGGAAAAGGAGGGAGCTTTTTTGACTTCTAATGTAGCACTGTACTTGTTCTTGTCTCTTGAAGTCTAGTTATTGAATGCTGAATCATGTGACAAGGAGGCCTGTGTTGCGTTATATCAGAAATAGAAAGATAGATCATTTCCTTTCCCCAAAAGTTTGGTAATTATTAACTCAATAAAAAGTAGGGCTTTTTTTTTTTTTTCCATCATCTATGGGTAGGAGTGAGCTGCAGAAAATTCACTGTCAAAGCATTTCTAATTTTAACTAGTGTGGGTATTTCTCAGATAAGCAGAGAAAGGTAGTGAAAATGTGCATTGATACAACTCAGACAATGAGCTTCTGGACCTACTATTACTGATAATAGAGACCCAATGCCATTCAATGTCTAAGTCATTTCAAACAACCATATTTAATGAGATTTGAGTCTACACTGCCTTGAGCAGAACACTAATATAACACGAGGCACTGAACTACTCTCACATCCCATTCACATATACAAAGCAATGTGAGGGTGACTCTAGATGACAAGTTGGCACTATGATTCCTCTTCTGTTCTTCAGAAATACCAGGTGCTGTGTTGAGAAGCAACCAGTGTTACCTTTTGGAAACCAGAATTTTGTTTTCTTACTGGCTGAAGTGGACCTTTAGGGATAGTTTTGTGAAACATCCTAATAAATCTGATTTTTATTGGAAATGTGCACAGAACAAATAAAAGGGGAAATATTTCACATTGGAATATTTTTGATAACTGCAACTTTAAGAAGAAAGATGACATGAAGGACTGCCTTCATCATTAAAGAACTACATGATACAAGCTGCCCTGCCTTAATCACAGCTGTCATGAGAAAAGGAAATAGATTTTTAGGGTCCAGATAGGATTTCTCCTTGGAAATGTCAGGAGTGATTGATGTAAGATACAAGTAAAAAGCTACTCACTAAACGTGTGTTGTCTACACTTCTGAATCCTGCCTCCCCCCACCCGATATGGTGTTGTCATGATTTTAACAAGTCACAGGAAGAGTTAAGCTGTGCTTTCTGAATAAATTAGTACAGTCACAAAATGACACTTCCCTGACCTTTGCAAAAGGTGGGGAGTATAACGGTAAGACATACAGGGCTGTTAAACAATGTTGGTTTTTTCTTCTTTTTTTTTTTTTTTTTAACCACTCTGACAAAAGGTGCAAGCTCTTTAAAACAGTTTCCTAATGCACTTCAGCAAGAGAGCTAACTGACTGTCATAAGATGACATGCGTAACACAGAGATCTTGCTACACATTTTGATGCAAAGGAACACCCTGTTAGTTGAAAATCATTGCTAACTGGATTCAGATGTTAGAGATGAAGTACATGGAGCACAGTACATTTGGTAAAGCTTAAAAATGCTTTAAAAAAAAGAACATAAATCTTAAGCTGTGGCCTTTTATCAGCTCTTAATTTGTCATGGTATTTTAATTACTGACAGAGTAAAAATTTTAATCCATATGTTAGGGGAGATGATGCTTATTTCTTCCTCCTTCACTTGAAAAATAGTTTTTAAAATTATCAGACCTGTGTGCATATGGGTGTTTTAAAAGCTTGCAATGGGTCATTTCAAAGTTCTCTTAGCTCCACGTTATGCACATATTCAGAAAATTTTACCCATGATGACTTTGGAAGTTAGAAATTCAAACCTTAAAAGTGGCAGAAATTTGTTTGAGTGATTCCAGTTTGATGGGACCTGATTTTCAGAGCAGTCCTGCTCAGCATTGCTGTAAGTTGCATTTTAATTGTTTCAAGAGAGATATTCAAAAAGATAAATATACTATTTGGGGCATTTGAAAATAAAGAGAAAACCTAATGTCTTATGTGGTAAGAGGCTGCTTTCCTTCATTTTTTTTTTCATGGTTTTATTTTTGTGAGACTGTTGCCCTTTTAATCACCTTATTTTCAGGACTTACATGTGTGACTGCTGAGACATACACAAAATATGATCAAATTGGTACATGAAGCTAAGGGAAGCAAGAAGGTATTCTCAGTACTGCATGACTGCAGTTAAGTCATTTTGAAATCAATAATCCCCTCGCAATTCTCTGTGCCACTTGACTGGACATACAGATGCAGATGCCCTTGTAAATGAATTTACATCGCACTGTGCTTGTAGCCATATAATCTTTCTTCCCTTCTCAAGTCTGTCCCATTTTTCCTTGCTTCCGTTATGCATATGAAACTCAAATTAAGATTGCATGTAAAGTTGACTAGCTATTCCATGTTATTTATTGGAAATGAAACTATATAAGCATACAATATATGGTTTGTTTAAAATTGATTTACCTAACTCTTTCCATAGTCCCAGACAAATACTATTGCTATACAGCAGAGAATTGTATTATGGAGGAAAAGAAACAGAAGAAAAAGAAAGCATTGATAGATAATTTGCAGCTAGTTTATGGGGGACTTCTGGTGATAAAGAGGGTAATTCATCAAATAGAAAAATTAGACACAAGACACTAAATTTAAAATTCTCATTAGTTACAATAAGTAAAAGTTTTAGGATGAAGACTATGTGTATTTCAAATGCTATCTCAACATTGCTTAGGCTCAAGCTTAGACTGAATTCCAGGAGGTGGGTAGAATTCCTTGGGTGGTTCTTGCTAGCACATACTACCTGAAAGGATGTTGTAGCCAAGTGGGGGTTGGTCTCTTCTCCCAGGCAGCTATCAGTAAGACCAGATGGCATGGTCTTAAGCTCTGCCAGGGGAAGTTTAGGTTAGATATTGGAAGAAATTCTTTACAGAGAACATTGGAGGCATTGTAATGGACTGCCCAAAGAAGTGGTGGATTCTCCATACCTGGAGGTTTTTAAGATGAGACTGGATGTGGCACTTAGTGCCATGGTCTGGTAAGCACAGTGGTGTTGGATCAAGGGTTGGACTTGATGATCTCAGAAGTCTTTTCCAACCCATCTGATTCTATGATTCCATGATTCTATGATTTCATTAGTCCAGCCACGTCCTCTCTTCCCCCTGCACTGTCTGCCTATCCCTACCCTGCCTGCCCAGGTGGTGACATCAGGATGCTCTGTATTAGCGAGAGAGAAATTTGTAGTGTCTTAGATTCTGCTGTCCCAGAGTCACAGGTTGCAAGGGAAGATGGCATACAGAGAGCCTGACGTTCACCTGTGCTATAGAAACTTTGCTCTGAGCTGTGTTCACCCCGTGGACTCTGTAGTGGAAATGTGAATCATGAGCTATAAAGAATGGCATAGCTTAGCAAGCTTCCTGAACCGATTTTGTTGATGTGCATTGTAACACTGTGAAGGAATCAGATCTCTGACAAACCAGACATGATATATGAGGGTGGCATCCCTGCCTGTGGTGGGATCAAGCCATTCTACGAGTCTATGATTCTTCCTGTGATCTGGCCTGGCCCTGAAATCTCTAGGGTTTTGGCTATCATATGCTGCAGGTCTGTAAGTTTTTCCCCTTTACAAGGAATGGCAGCTAAAGCAGAAGGACTGTAACATGGCAGGTTTATCTTCAAGACTCTGGGTTCTTGCACTGAAGTCTGAAAACTTGCCTTTTGCTGACAGCCGTTAGAAACTGGCATACAAGGGAAATGATCTTTTTCAACCATCGGTGCAGGCTGTTTTAGAGGAGAAAGGAGAACAGGGCAGCTGAGGAATAATCAATCCCAGTGAAATGCCTTCCTTAGTCTCAATACTGATTGGTTTCAATTCTGAATAATGCCTTGCTTTTCACATATTTCTTTTATGTATATATACATGTGGTGGGTTGACTTTGGCTGGATGCCAGGTGCCTACCCAGCCTCTCTATCACTCCCCCTCCCAGCCAGACAGGGAAGAGAGTAAGATGGAAAATGACTTTGGCTTTGCTTATGCATGTGCAAGATTTCATCTGGCTTCTACTTTAATAAACTGCCTTATACCAACCGACAAAGATAACATGCTTTATTCTCTACTTCTCATGACCAGTGATGGTCACCCACTTCCTAGAAGCAGGGCTTCAGCTTGTTCCTTAGCAGGCAGCCATTGGAGAAATGAGTGCCAGCCTTCCTGCTCCCCGCCTTAGCTTTTTTCTGAGCCGATGACATGTGGTATAGAATATCCCTTTGGTCATTTTGCATCAGCTGGCCTACTTCTGTCCCCTCCCAGGATCTTGTCCTCAACTGAGGAAGGAATGTTACAGTGCTGATGCTGTGCTCAGCAGTAGCCAAAACACCGTTGTGTTATCAACACCCTTCTAGCTACTAATGCAAAGCACAGCACTGTGAGGAAATGAACTCCAGCTCAGCCAGACCCAATACAATAGGCATGTATGTATTTAAAATACACATGAACACACACATGGAATATAACTCTCAGTGTATTTTTTCACCCTGAAAATGTCCAGCCCTTTTTGAATTTTGCCCAGCTGCTGGGCCACAATGACCTTGTGATATCACCTCCCCAGGCTAAGAGTATGCTACATTCACAGCCTATCATTTTTGCTGAATGTTCCCTGAATTCTTTAACAGTGTTAGGAATTATATCCTTACTGTAAGACTGGGACAATCTTCACATAATACTCATGGAAACCATGTTATAGAGGGGACAGATAATTGGCATAGATGGAAAGAAGAGAGGATAGGCTAATGGTTCATCACATTTAGCTTATTAAACAGGCTACCCTTGGGCACATCTATGCCAGAAGTACAGGGGCTTTGAGTTTCCATGTTTACTTCAGGTAGCACAGCATAACTGCTTTGCTTCAAGGAGGTGAGGAAAACAGACTACAGAAGGGCTGTGTAATACCCTGTACATTTGCTTGTGTGAATGTGGGCATTCTCAGCCAAAGATGCATTTATTTTACTGTTAGTTACTATTTTCCATTTTCTGTAGAAACAATAGATTCTTATTACTCTAAGTTGGCATGACATAGTGTGAAAAATCAGATGTTGCTTCATGCAGAATGAGAAAGTCACACACATTTTCACTCTGTCTAAATCTTTCACAAGAACTTTAGTCTGGAGAGGGATCTACCTACCAAACATCTTTACAGAATCATGGAATATGCTAAGTTGGACGGAACCCATAAGGATCATCCAGTCCAACCCTTAGCCCCAAGAGTCATAACGTGTGCCTGAGAGTATCATCCAAATGATTCTTGAACTCTGTCAGGCTTGGTGCTGTGATCACTTCCCTGGGGAGCCTGTTCCAGTGCTCAACCACCCTCTGGGTCTTATTTTCCTTTGCATTACTTTCATTATTTATTTGACAAAAGACAAAGGGAATGAGATCTACTGTCTACATTGATAAGTCACATGATTTTGTCAACCTGTGGAGATTTACCTATTCAGCTCATAGTCTTCACTAAATTCCCCATTGCTGATTTGGGATATCTTCATGTTGCTTAGAAAATGCCCTAATCATTACCTCAGATCCTATTGTCTGATCCCAAGTCTTGAACAATTTTTTTTCCTGTCACACACTAATAAAAATCAAGGCCAGGATGGGGCTTTGAGCAAGCTGGTCTAGTTGGAGGTATACCTGCCCATGTAAGGGGGCTTGGAACTAGATCATCGGTAAGATACTTTCCAACTCAAACCATTCAATGATTCTGATACTGGCTCTGCTGTAAGTTGCTCTAATTACCTGTTATGACCAATCTAACATTTGTGTTACATCTGGTTTGTGATGGGTTTCCCAGTCAGCCCCCCCCCCCCCGGGGCTGAAAACAGATTTTGTGAATTTTCGGAGCAAAACACTCAATCAAAAGTTTTAGTAACGCCTCTGCCAATTACATTTTTAAGAAAACGGAACAGAAGGTAGTGACGCAGAAGAGATAAGAGCCATGAGATGGCAAGAGAAGAAAGGAGCCATGTAGGGGTAGGCAGCAGACCCAAATGGGGCCAGGCCTCCCTCCCCCCTCAGCCTTGGGCCGGGGGCAGATTGTGGCATTGAAGCCCCTCTGGCTGAGACATGTAACAGAGTCGGGGGAAAAGCTCTCTAATGAAAGACTGTCTGCTGTAGAAGAAATTCCAGGCAGAGAGATAACAGAACCTTCCAAGGTCGAAGCTGGTAGCCGGAGAAGAGAGAAGCCTGAAGGGGGGTGAGTTTTTTCTTCTTCTTCCCCTGCTCTCTTCTTTCAGCAAGGAAAAAGACTGAAAATTAAAATTCCTGCCATCTGTGGAAGATTACAAAGTGAAGAAACTCCCCTGCAGCTCATAAAGGAGCCTGCATTGAAGCAGGTGGATGCACGAAGAAGCTGCAACTTTTGTGAAAGGCCTAAAACGAAACAGAGTCTTACTAAGGACCTGTGGCCTATAAAGTAAGAGAACCTACACTGGAGTGATTTTCGGCTCTGGTAGGATCTTGTGATCTCACTGAGAGATCCATGCTGGTGCAGCTGAATTTGTGACCCTAAGGGACAGCAGAAAATGGAAGAACTGTTGCCTGATGAAGGCACCCCACAGAAAACAGGGATGGACTCAAAAGCCATTATCCCCTGTGACACTGTGGGAAGATCATGGCAAAGCAAGTGTCTCCCTTGCAATCCATGGAGGACACAACAGGGCCCTGGATAACCCCCCAGCCTCTGGTCTTAGCCCAGGAGGGGGTAGGGCCAGCCTTGATGTCGACACGGAAGAGAGAGAGAGAAGCAATTCCAACTACAACGAATAAGAGCTGTCGTCCTAGAGATAACAGAAGAAAAAACTTTTAAATGCTGCAGAATTGTTTTAGAAGACCTGTAGCTCTGAAAGTGAGACTGTTTTGTTTCTCTCCTCCTGAACTGATTGGAAGGGGGGAGGGATACTTCTGTAAACATATAGTACTTTTGCTTAGTTAGAATTGTTGTATATATATAGTACTTTAGTTTTTATTTTGTTAAGTAATAAATCCTAATAGTATTTCCCCCACATCAGATCTCTTTTGTCTGCATAAACCTTCTCTCAACTTACAACAGTTGGGGGGGGGGAGTGAAAAAAATTGACCCATAGCTAACTCATGACATGGTTGCATGGGCATTGCTGAGTCTGGCACAATGCAAGAAATACCACCTTCTATGGAATGTTTGCAAGAAATAATGACCAAGAACCAGAAATCCTGTACTCCAATAAGAAAAAAAACAAAGTACTTCAGTTTTCTAGGGAGAAAAATTTAATTTTATGCCTGTATTTCAACATTCTGGAATTTACTTTTTCCTATCTCACCCATTTGCCCAAAAGTCTGCCAACATTCTTTTTCCCACATGAATGTGCATATGCATCTTTTTTCCTCTGGTTTTCTACCTCTCCATCCATCTGCCTTTCTCTTTTTCTCTCCATAATCAGAATTAACAAGAGACATCTCAAAAAATTTCTGGTCCAAAAAATTTTAAATTGCTCTGTTTCAATGTACTTACTTTACTCTCATGAAACAGCATTTTTTGGATGAAAATATTTTCTATTACCATGTTCCTATAAACTCCAGTAAAAAATGTAATAATGAAAAACTCAAAGTGAAATAGAAAATTCAAATGATATCATCAACAGTGTCCTCTTAAAGAAAACCTATTCTAGATGTCACATACCTGAAACTTTCAGCTTGTGTTTTTGTGCTGAAATACTACAAAGCAATGAATTTTTTATAACTTCATGTATGTTACTGCTGATCTACTAAAGATGTACATAACACTGCTTTATTTTATTCTTCAGAGAGTTTAGAATCTATTTATCTATCTCTGTTGATGCATATGTGTCTGTGTATACGAATAAAATGAGCCGATTTGCTTGACGTTATGAACTACATGCCAGACCACATCTGAAGAACTGCTGAGCTTGCAAACTGCAGTACCATGCTCCTCCTTCCATTCTCTCTCAGTCTCTCTCAATGCTGATAGTTCTTGCCCTTCAATATTTTTAACCATTTCATGATTAAAAGTTGAGAGAACTAAAAGGATTCTCTTTCTGTGTAAGTAGCCCGTGCTCTGTGACTGGCATTTATTTACTGGACTCCAAAGCAGTCTCTGCTCCAAGGCAGACCTTTCTCAACTGAGTAAGTTATATGATACATCAACATTTCAGAAGTGTTCAGAGGGAGACTCAGGTCTGCAAAAATTCTCAGCATTGGGGAAATAAAAATGTTTTGAAAATCTGATTATCCACAGAGCCAGAACAGAAGTTTCTGGATGCTTAAAATGCTTGAAAAAACTTATCCTTTTATCATTGCTTAAATGAGTTCCTGCAAAATATGGCCTTAACTGTACATGTTGAGAAATTTGAATTATGACCCTGCATACTCTTTGCCTACACCTCAGACACATTTATGCTGTCATTGGTGTTGCTGCCAGTTAGTTAGTGTTAGGATTTAGTTACCAAGATTAAAATTAGGATGTTCTTATTTTGGAAGTATTTTTCCTCGTATCTCACATAAGTGGTAAAAGTCTTGATTTTTTCCAGATTTGCACAGTCCTTGTCAGTCTCCTCACTGCTGGCCAGGACAGCATCCTGATTTTCTGAGCATGTCATCTGGCAGTGCTGGTTGATGTCTTTGCGTGAATCTGACGAAAGAATGTGCTTGTTCAAAGGAAGACTGTGACTCTGTCAGAAGCAGGCTGTGTGCTAAAGATTTGTTACTCCATAACAAAAGGGGGCCACCGATTTGCAGACACAGCTCACACTGATGTCAATGAAAGCTGCACATAGAGTTCAAGTGTGCAATGAGGTCCTTTACTTCTAATTCATCTCAGGGCTTGCCTCATTTTAGTACACAGCTTAGAGCTGAATGAGATTAGGATGTATTTTTAAAGATGTTGGCTGCAGATCTACGCTGACGAGAGGTGAGAAAATCCTTGCAGTTCCACGGACAAGTCGAAAACCTGCCTGAGCAAATTGCCAGTTCAACTGTTTGTAAAGCGTCCACAGACCAGGGAATTGCTGCACACAACTGAGTGTCAAATACTTGCCTGGCGTGTTTTGGCATAATTTCATTTGCTTCAGTGAAGACATGCTGATTTTCATCCGCTAAAGATTTGGTTTTAAAGCAAACAAATATATTTTGAAGCTCCATCCTCAAAGTTCACAAGTTTAGGTTTTGGTTTTTTGTTGTGATTTTTTTTCCTGTTCTCTCCGGGGTAACAGTTTAATTTCACTGATCTGTTCCTATATTGGTTTACTTTTT
Organism: Platyrinchus mystaceus; assembly: GCA_035041135.1. Lineage (NCBI taxonomy): Eukaryota > Metazoa > Chordata > Aves > Passeriformes > Tyrannidae > Platyrinchus > Platyrinchus mystaceus. The sequence goes on from JAWWLV010000179.1 coordinate 50,764,161, forward strand.
CTTAAAGGATATAGACATGATGAAAACTGTAGGGCTGGTGCAAAGAACACTAAATTAAAGTATAATTTCAGAAGAAAAGCACCACAGTTCTGCACTGGGTAGTACAAACAAAGTGGGTTTTTTGTTTTTTTTTAATAGACATTTTACATACTAAAAAAAGCATTATCTTTTCTGTCTCTAAATTTGTTCCTTATAGCCTTTCTTACACTGATAATGTGTTGCAGATGGGTAAACAGCAGTCACTGACTTGTATTGCTGTTAAACCAAAGAAGGAAAACTGGAAAAGTCCTCAAGCAGGCACATGTCAGGGAGAAGGGAGAAAAAGGTAAGCCACAGTGTAAGCAACTCTTGAGGTCTTTAGGTACCAGAGTAGAACTTGCCTTGAACTAAAAATAGTGCGAGTGTATACCTAGAATCACAGAGTCACACAGAATAGTCAGAGTTGGAAGGGACCTCAGGAGGTCATCTAGTCCAACCTCCCTGCTAAGATATCACCTAGAGCCGGTTACATAGAAACGCATCCAGCGTTTTGCATGTCTCCAGCGAGGGAGACTCCACAACCTTCTTGGACAGACTGTTCTAGTGCTCTGCCTCCTAGCCCCCTAGGTAGGAAGGAATAAGCAGTCTGTGCAGTAAATAACATGATATTTCCTTGGCCAATGAAGCACTGTAGGTGGAAAGCTAGAAATTTGCTGCTGTGTTTGGTTATTGTTATTTTGATCATCCTAGAACAAAGAATAAAGAAAGCAGGAATCCTGGGCTCATACAGCTCCTTGAGGAACCTCTGAAGTTGAAGCTTCCTACAAAACTCCATTCTCACCGAATACTGATAGTCATGAGCTAGTTGTGTTCTCAGAGCTGACCAGATCTGAAGAGACACTTATCCATCATGTCATATTCAGAGAAGATTCATGTCAGTTCTGAACTCTAGCCAGTGTGGACACCACACCTCTGGCAGGGCTTCACCACCTCATTTCAGGGATAGAGACATCAATCACAGTGTCTTCACCACAGGGCTCTGTGCGTATCAGCTGAGTGCTCAGCCAAGCCTCCTTCCCTGGGAGATTTGTCTCCTTACTGCAAGCTGCTCATACAGTTACCCTCAGATTGGCTTTCTAAAAGATACAGTATACTCTTGAAAAAAGATTTAGGTGTGTGACTTGTATGGTCTGGAAAGTTGGAGTATTCTCCACTGTCAACACAGCACTGCTCAGAAGCAGTGAGTTCTCACTCAAGATCGTTACAGACTAGAGCGGTCCCCATAATTGAAAACAGTATCTGTTCGGCATTCAGGCTGAGCTAAGAGTCTGTTTTCCAAGCTAATCACTGCTAAATTAGTTATGCTGTTACTGAGTGGGGAATTAAGACTTAGGTTTTCAAAGTCTCCAGCATTAAGTTACCAGTCACTGTCCAGAACTGTCATTTTGGTTACGCAATTAAACAGTCTCCCTGAGAGCATTTAAACAGAAACCAGAGTGTGTGTTTCCACAAAACATTTCACATCCATTCTTTATCATAGAAAGCTGAAGAAAAAAGTAATTTTGGTCAGAACTTCAGATTGTGCTATGACACAGAGCATGAGATAATTCATGTGGCCAGTAAGTCCACCTTCATTAAAAACAAGGTTGTTTAAGCAGTGCAGCAGGATCTGAAATTATCACCCATTGGCTTTGCAACTCATACTTGCAGGATGAATTCTGTTGTGAGCAATTCCCTTTCATCTTTAATTTTCCCTGGCTGTTGCAAACGGGCGGATCATTCACCTCCCTGACATAAACTGTTATATTTTTGCACGTTTTTCAATAGCTGCCATATTGACAGAAATGGATGCATTCTAAGAGGAGGCAGAATTATTCAGCCATTTGTTCTGCTTTTGCTCATACATTATACTACATTCTAATTTATGTGACTGTCATTAATTTACTAACAAATTATTTTTCTTATTTCAGAGTAAGTGCAGAGATAGTGTTCTACAAGCATTGAAACCAGCTAGGCATCCTGAATATTTCCTTGACATATTTTGGTATATTTCTAAGTTACTTTATCAGTCATTAAAGCTCAGCTTGCAGTAGTTAACAATCTTGGCCTTGATCCTATAAGCATGCATATGCCTTGCTTTATGCATATAAGCACTCCCATTGAAATCAATATTCATCCACATTACATTAAGTACATAAGTAAGTGTTTGCAGGATTGAGGCTGCCTTTATTTAATTTTTTTTTCTGTATTCATACTTTTTTCTGCCTGGTGTCTATTGTAGTCTTTTGAGTAAATGATTAGTAGGCTGAATAGGGCTCTTCAGATCGCATTCCTCACTGAATGATACAATGTAGTGCCAGGACCCACTCAAGGCTTTTCAGTTCTGGAGGCAGCATTAACTTCCACTTTCCCCAAGAGCAAAATTGCATTTTGTGATAATAACACACAATATTCAAGGAGTGCAGGCAGGGAGGTGTTGAGGACTGAGGGAGGCCAGCAAGGGCAAGGTGGATGAGGATTCAGAGAGGCCAGGTCAGGTTATGGAGAGCAGTGTGTGCATTGGAGTGTTCCATAGGATCTCAGTAGAGCTCTGTGTTGTGGAGGGAGACAAATTATGGGGGAGGGAGGGAGGAAGGAAGGGAGGGAGTACTGCTTCTCTTGTTCTTAGTAGCTGTATATCTTGTCCCATCATAAGTTGGCTGTGGATCATCTATTTGCACAATAAGTTAAAAAAAGCTTTCAGAGAGGCTTCCTCCTGGAGATGTGCAATCTAATGCTCTCATGGTTCTCCATTCTTTTTTTCTGAGGGAAAGGAAGGATTATTGAGAGAATGAACCTTGGAAAGTTTCAATACAAATACTCTTTTTAAAATGTTAGATACTTCCAGAACAAATTTCTCCTTATTAATATTTTGTATTAGGATCATTATGGATGACTTAAAATATTGAATGAAATAGAAGACATTATGCTTTTTGTTAGGTCTTGTTTATCAGGCTATTTAATCTGCCATTTTTCAAGGGTTTGATTTTTTTTTTTAAGAAAGAATTTTATGTTAACTTATTGCAATTATTAAAATTCCTCACTTTACAAGAAAATCAGATTTGTTTTCTGCCATTTGTTCTGGCTCTTTGTGTTTCTGTCTACCACAGTGAAGAAGGGACCAACCATGTCTGATGTTTGCAGTCAATTTCTCTCTGAAGTTTGCATGTACCAGCAATGGAATCTTTGGTTTACAATGGTAGTAAGACAGTTTTTTCTCTTATTTAGCTTTTTGTAGCTGCACTGAAAGTAAAATATGGAAGCATTTTTTTGTTTGTGGTGCTGAAATTATGTTTATAAAACAAAAATACTGTGTTTTACTTTTACCTGAAAATGTTTCTGTAAATCTGAAGAGTTAGGATATTTTACGCTTGTTCAGCCATTTAGGTCTTGGCTTATCATTCATTATTTTTCTTTTTTTTTTTTTTTTTTTTTTAATAGCAGAAGAATCTTTAGTTATAGATTAAGTTTTAATTTGGTTCTCCAGTTTATTAAGTACATGACTACATGTATTCATCAATTAAGCCCTACTTCATCTGTACATATTTCAGAACCTTGGAATTTAAAAACTGAAAAACTATGCCTGAAAAGCACGTGCTTTTTCCACCTGTGTCATGCTTTTTAAAGGAAAGAAATTACTTGTCCCTAAAACTTTGTTCCTCTTAAGTCCTAGGCCTGTGTGACTATAATGAGGCTACTTTCTTAGACATGAAGGCGTTGATCATATCTGACAGATTTTTCCCTTCTATAATAAGCAACATTTCTCATAATAAGACATAAAAATAGGGCATGAATTAACATGACACACCACAGAATATCAGTGAGTACAAACTCAGATTTAAATTTCCAAGCCTTTAGGGGCTATGTTAATTTTTTGCACTATTAAGTAGTTTCCAGTTTCAATCCCCATTTGTTCTTAGGCAAAACCACAACAGAAGCATACAATGCATTACAGCCCGCACTGGCGGAAGGTTCCAGCAGCTTAGCCACGCTTTCGTCCTCCAGAGGGCAGTGGGTATTTCAGGCACTTCTCCAGCCCCTGAATTACTGCCACCAACATCTGGCCTTTACAGAGATTCCCAACAATGGGGCAGTGGGGGTGAGGAATTTTTGCTGGTTGAAAGTGGAGTTTGGCTTCAATTAAAAAAAAAAAGAAATAAAGGAGAGAGAGAGGGGGATGTTGGGTTTATGAGTTATATACGCTTTAATTTACAAGCTTGTATAATACTTATGACCACTAAATGTCTGGAGTTAGCTCCAGCTCCAGGACTCTCTCTTTTCCATTCTCATGTAACCACCAATACTATTTTAGTTCAAGTGCAAATATATAGTATCAGAGTTTTTTTCAGATTTCCTTAGGAGGTGAAAGAGAAGGGCAAGCATGGTGGGAAAGTATTCATTTCTCCTGTGTAGTGGCCTCCAAATACATTATAAACTTTTATTGCCTTTGAAAGTGTTATGGAGTAAGATTGATTTGCATTTGCAAAAGATAGATACATGGGAACTTCTAAGGGGAAGCTGTGATGGTCAGAAGACTCCATATGGTCAGAAGCAGCCTTCTCCCTGGTCTCAAGAAACCTGTTTTTGAGAGTAAATAACAGAATGGAAACAGATTTCTTGGAAAACTGCTGTAATTTAATGCATGTAAAAAAAGCTTTTATAATAGTCTAAGTCACACTGAGATTTCTGAAAAAATTTCTTCAAACAAATATAAGTTTTTAACTGAGAGGTACCCAAGAGGGTGGTGATGGTGTGGTCTTTTTTATTTTTACTTTTTTTTTTTTTTTTTTTTTTTAAATTTAGCTTTCCTTTTTCCCCCTGAAGTGGAAAACATTGCAAAGTTCACTCTGCTTTCATTTAAAATTCTTATTAGACTTTTCTAGCACTAAAAATTCCTAGAGGTTATCACAGAATCACACTAGAGTTGAGATTGGAAAGAACCTCTGGAGATCATCTAGTCCAACCACTATTTTGAGCAAGGTCAACCAGAACAAGTTTCCCATGGCTGTGTCCCATCAAGTTTTGAGTATCTCCAAGAATGGAGGCTACTCATTCTTCCTTGGAAACCTGTTCCTGTGTTTAATAGGACAAAAGCATTTTTCTTATGGTTAAACAGGATTTCCTGCATTTCAGTTTGTGCCCATAGCCTCCTGTCCTTTCACTGGGCTCCAATGAGAAGACTGTCTTTCCTCCTTACTCTAGGATTACCCTCAAGCCTTTTTTTCTTGAGCCCAAACAGTCCCAGCTCTCTCTTTTTACAAACGAAGGACGCTCCAGACCATTAATAAACTTTGCATCCCTTCAGTGAACTCACTCTGGTAAGTCATTGGTCTTCTTGCATTAGGGAGCCCTGAATTGGTCTCAACACATGAAATATCTCACATATCCTGAGCACAGGTTTCCTCTCTCATTCTCATAAAAATATCCTTCCTAATGCTGAAGAATTAGTCGATGTTGAACAGTGTTGGTCCCAGTGTTGAGCCCTGGGGTACAGCACTAAAGGTTGTCCTGCAGCTGGGTGTAGTGCTGCTGATCACAACCCTTCAAGTCTAGAGTTCAGGCAGTTTTCAGTCAACCTCACTGCCCACTTATCTAGACAATACTTAGAATAATTTTTGTTGAAAAAGACCTCTAAGATCATCGATTCCAACTATTAACCTAACACTGCCAAGTCCACCACTAATCCATGTCCCAAAGTGTCACGTATGCATATCTTTTGAATACCTCCAGGGATGCTGACTTAACCACTTCCCTGGGCATCCTGTTCCTATGCTTGACCACCCTTTCAGTGAAGAATTTTTTTCCTAATATCCAATGTAAACATCCCCTGGTGCAACTTTAGACCATTTCCTCTTGTCCTATCACTTGTTTACTTGGGAGAAGAGGCCAACACCCACCTCTCCACAACTTCATAAGACTTGTACTCCAGACCCTTCACCAGCTTAATTGCCCTTCTCTGGACACAAACCAAAACCTCAATGACTTTCTTGTAGTAAGGGGCCAAAAACTAGACACAGGATTTGAGGTATGGCCTCATCAGTGCTGAGTACAGAGGGACAATCACTTCCGTGATCCTGCTGGCCACACTATTGCTGATACAAGCCATGATGTCTGGTCTTCTGGGCCACCTGGCCACACTGCTGGCTCATGTTCATCTGCTGCTGACCAGCACTCCCAGATCTTTTTCTCTGGGCAGCTTTCCAGCCACTCTTCCTCCAGCCTGTAGCACTGCCTTGGTTTGTTGTGGTCTTTTTGAAACTCATACCATTGGCCTCGGGCCATTAATCCTGCTGTTCCAGATTCCTCTGCAGAGACTTCCTACCCTCCAGCAGATCAACACTTCCACCCAGCTTGATGTCATCCGAAAACTGAATGAGGGTGCACTCGATCTCCTTGTTCAGATCATTGATAAAGATATTTAGCAAAACTGGCCCTGACACTAAATCCTGAGGAATCCCACTAGTAACAAACTGGATGCAGCACCACTCCCCAACACTGTCTGGTCTTGGTCATCCAGCCAGATTTTTACCCAGCGAATAATGTTCCTGTCCAAGTCATGAGCAGTTTCTCCAGAAGAATGATGTAGGACTAATGTCAAAGGCTTTACTGAAGTCTTGGTAGACAACATTCAGAGCATTTTCCTCATCCATTGAGTCACCTTGTTGTAAGAGAAGATCATGTTATTCAAAAAGCTTAATCTCTGATGATATTATGGAAGATTGGGAAGTCAGATAAGTCAGTGTTCTCGCCTCTTTCATCAAGTTAGTCATCAGATCATAGAATGCTATCAGGTTGATCAGGCACTATTTCCCCATTGTAAATGCACACTGACTTTGCCTATCACCTCCTTCTTTTGATATGTATTTCTTCTTCTTAATATGTTTGGAAATGACTTCCAGATTTTTGGGGGGCCAAAAGGCTGAGTTGTAGTTGACAGACCAATAGATTTGCAGTTTCTTCTGCTTGTCTTTCTGCAAGATGGAATAACATTTGTTTTCTGTCAGTTTTCAAGAACCTTTCCTCATCATCTTGACCTTTCAAATACAATAGAAAGCAGCCTCACAATGACATCTGCCAGCTTTCTCAGTGCTCATGGTTGTATACTATCAAATCCCACAGAGTTGTGTATGTCTGAATTGTTTAAACATTGCCTAAACCCAATCCTCTTTCACTGAGGGTAGGTCTTCCCTGCTTCAAACTTTCTCATTTTTCTCAGGACTCTGAGATGCATGAAGGCATTTCTTACTCATAGAATCATAGAATGGCTTAAGTTGAAAGGAACCTTAAAGATCAACTAGTTCCAACACTACTGCCATGGGTGGATGCCATCCACTAGATCAGGTTGCCTAAGGATCTGTCCAGCCATTCCTTGAATACTTGCAAGGATGAGTCTTCCACAACTTCTCTGGGAAACCTGTTCCAGTGCCTCACCACGCTGTGAGTAAAGAATTTCTTCCTAACACCTAAATATCTGCTCTTTTACTTTAAAACCATTTGCCCTTGTCCTATCATCACATGACCTTTTCAAGTTTCTCTCCTTCTTTTTTATAAACCCCTTTAAGTACTGAAAGGCTGCAATAAGGTCTCTCTACAGCCTTGTCTTCTGTAGGCTTAACAACCCCAACTCCCTCAGACTGTCTTCATAGGATAGACGCTACAGCTCTCTGATCATCTCTGTGGTCCTCCACTGGTCTCACTCCAACAGGTCGGTCTTATGTTGTGGTCCACAGAGCTGGCTGCAGCACTCCAGGTGGGATCTTACAAGAACAGAATAGAGGGGGAGAATCACCTCCCTCTACCTGCTGGTCACACTGCTTTTAATGCAGCCCGGGACACGGTTGGCTTTCCGGTCTGCAAGCATACATTACTGACTCATGTCCAGGTTTTTATCTACCAACACTTCCAAGTCCTTCTCTGCAGGTCTGATCTCAAAGAGTTCTTCTCCCAGTCTGTACTCGTGTCTGGTATTGCCCATACAGATGTGACACCTTGCACTTGGAACTGTGGAACTTCACCAGGTTCTCATGGTCCTACTTCTCAAGCTTGTCTGGGTCCCTCTGGATGGCATCCTGTCCTTCTGTTTTATCAGCTGGACCACTCCACTTCATGTCATCTGCAAACTTGCTGAGGGTGCACTCAATACCACTGCCTATGTCTTTGATGTTAATGATGAAGGATGCACTGAATGCCTTGGCTTTTTCTATGCCTTTCATCAGCAGGTTCTTTGTCCCATTAAGCAGTGCACTCACACTTTCTCTATGCTTTCTTTTGATTATGATATATTGGTAGAAGTTCTTCTTGTTGCCCCTCACATCCCTTGCTAGATTCAACAGAAGGTGGCCTTTGATTCTCATAGTCTTTTCCTTGCACACTTGGTCAGTGTCTCTAACTTCCAGCTTCCACCCCTTCTATGATTTCTTTTTATGTCTGAAGTTTTGGGGTCTTTTTCCGGATCCTTCCATCCAGCTCCCTGTCACCTCCTATACATAGAGATGGACCATTCCTGATCTCGGAGGACGTGATTCTTGAAAATCGATGAGCACTACTTGACCTCTTTTTTCTCTAGGACTGTAACTCATAGAATTCTTCAGGTCTCTGATCAGGCTAAAGTCTGTTCTCCTGAAGTCCAGGGCTGTGTTTCTATTTTTCTTTATTCTGTTCTCCCAAGATCCGGAAGTCCACAATCTCATCTCCAGTGCAGCCTTCAGTTTCCACAACCCCATCTATTTTTCCTAGGAAAAAGCAGAAACCAAGTCCAGCAATATGCAGGTATGATGATGACAGCTGTCTTTGTTTGCTCTTTATGACTCAGAAATTTAGGCAAAGTAAACCGGGGATAACTAGTTCAAACTCTGTGTTCCCAGTACTCTTTCCTGGCCTAATTCTCTGAAAAATTACAGACCTTTTAAAATAGTTTCAAAGCCAGAGGTCAAAAATCAGACCAATATCTAAGTAAAATAGTAAAATTCTTTGAAAATTACATTGGTTATGATATAATGATTGTATAACACTAACTAAAAACATAATGAGATGAAAATGAGGTGTTTATATAGGCAACCAAATTCTTCTGTTTTGGAAGTGAGTAGTCCTGTATTAACTATGTGAGAGCTGAACAGCTTCTATAGGATGTAGTAAAAATAATGACTTAATCAAGAAATTCTGATAACAAATAAGTTAAATAAAAATAAAGTTTGTTCAGTGTATGTTAGCAAAAGAACCTTAATAAATATTTATTTACATAAATATTTGCTTATCTTTCTCATTCAGTGAAGACAAATATTTTGGAGGGCATGGATGGGTGCTGGATCACACTTAGGAATTTCATACTTTCCAGTCTGATTCAACAGATCAATAAGAGGTCTCAACTAATGCTGACCTCTCCATTCAAGAGTCACACACTCAGGGGCTATTTGGCCTTTGTTTACATATCCTTAAGAGAACAAAAACTTGATCTTTGGAAGAAACAAGATTAAGGAGAAAGAAACAAATGCCATAGTCCCCTCCTGCCTACTCAGAATTTTCCACCCATGTCAGACCAAGAAATGGGAGGTGCATTTTAGAAATGAACATTTCTATATAACTACAGAAAAATGGATGTGTTTGATATTGTGGGGTGCTCCTAGTTTTCTTAAACTTGTTTTCAGTGGAGGACAAGTGGATATTAAAATTAAAGATACATTTTTGAAAGTTTCAGATTTTTATTTCTTTTAACTCAGATAAGAAAGCCTCATTTTTTAAGGGTTTTTATTAAAACATGTCATGGTTTGATTTTATGGTAGCAAACTAAAATTTTCTAAAAGGGGGAAAATAATTTTCCAGGAAGTTCTTATTGAGGTATTGATAAGGATTTATTACAGCACTGAGGATGCTCTATAAAATGATAGAACTGCTGGGTAGTCAGTGAAAGAATCTGCATCTAAATAACACATACAGTTTCTGATATGACACTAAAAGTAGATTAAAAAAACACAATTCAAAATGGTGGTGTGTGAACGTATGGGAATGAAATGATGATTTGATCTCCCCAAAATTTATGCATCACAGCAAAAAAAAAAAAAGGGGGCTTGAAATTCAAATGAAAATAATTTACATTTTTATTTTATTCCGTTTTTAAAGTAATAAGCACTTAAAGGTGAAGAATCTTACAACAGAGTCAAAGGTTAAGGAATTTGAAAGCAATAAATGATAAAACATGAAACCTTTTCTTCTCTTCGTCTTCCTCCACATTTGTAACCACTTTCAGATTGTGAGGCATTCAGTTTGACTATGTGTGAGGCCCAGGTAACACCACTATTCTTGCTTACCAAATCATGAAATGTGCTTTGTCCAGCTACTGGTCTATGGTTTGCTACTGGTTCAGGAAATGACATATTGAATAACTTCACTTGAGTTGTGGATAACACTGACAAGAGATAAGATTTAAACACATAGTGGCAAAAGACTTATTGGTAGGTCCTTCAAGTTATAGTTCTAGAATAATTTTGTATTGTGTACTTCTGTATCCGTGCTTAATTAGACACTGCTACTGTTGGCCCAGCCACCTGTGAGAGTTTGTTCTTTTCCTGCCAAGTTGTGAGAAAACAGGCACTGGTAAGTGAGAACATCGTCCTTGAAGGCAGCATTTTACATAAACTAAAATTAGTTGGTATCTCACTATTGGTTGATGTCACTCCAAGGGCATTTGAAGGAGAAAGTGAAGAGGAGGGTGATGAAGTAAGCCCCCAGACTCATTTAGGGAAGACCCCCCAGGTGTATCACACAGGCATGGGAAAATTCCAATGTACACATGCGTGTGCAGAAGGGGAACCACGTACATAACAGGGGAGGGACCGAAGGCCGCCAGCTGGGCAGTGCTGGCCACACCTCCTCAGGTGGACATCACTGGCAAATTGGATAAAAATCAGATGTCTGTTGCTCGGTGGAGGGATTCAAGCTTCACATGAAGGACAACATTGCCTTTTGCAGGGACGCCCGCTATCTTGTGAGCCTGACAACACTCCGAGGATGCAGCTTCTGCTATGGGGAAGTTTAGTCATTCTGGGGTCGGTAAGACAATCTCATAAAAAACACCTGTGTGAGTGGGGGGTTTACTGAGGGTTTATTTCTCTCCTCTTCTTTGTTGTCTCTCGGTTTCTAGTTTTTGTTGGCCACTTCTTTATAATAAATATTGGGTTTGTTTGAGCTTTCAATGATGTTTTGGTTTCATTTCAGCATCCCTCTGAACCCTCCCTGGAACAACTTCATCAGTAGTTTTCTATGTGATAGACTAGTCAAGACTATATGTGTTGGATTGGATCTATTTCATTCTTTGAACTAGCATTTAAATGGGCCTGGAAAAGGATAGAGTCCTTGGTCTCCAGGCCAGAGTAGTTGACCTTCTTCACTACTGGAGTGCAGCCCTGTAGCCAGGTTGCAAGCTTTTACAATCAGACTCTCTCAGTAACAAAACGTGTCCTTACATCCATCCTGACCTTCATGAAGAAAATTACTGGGTGTCCCCAACCCAACCCATATCCTTCAAAACTCTTGCAAAATCTTTTGACAGGGGTTATTTTGTAGATATGTTCTCAGTACAAGACCTCTGCTTGTTTGCCTATCGAAGTTATGTAAAGGTTCATGAGATCACTGAAGAGTAAGGAAGGAACATGGCTCCACTGCTGGAAGATGTGAGCACATTCCTAGGACAAAGGCAGACCTTCTGCAAGGCTTACATGTTTTATGGAAACCAGCCCAGAGACTGCAGTTCAAAATAAAACATGGCAAAGGCATTATGTAATAATCATGAACAGAACATTTATTGAGAGAAAGCATTAGGAGACAGATACGTCTGACAACAGAGACAAGGATCTAACAAAATTTAGCCAATGGTAAATTTAAAGCCTGTGATATCACCATCTTGATTACTATGAGTATAGTGAAAATTAAATATAAATAGGTGAACTATATATTGTTTGGATGCAAAGGTTGTTCATGCATATTGTTTGATGGCTGGAAGAAAGCTCAGTAATATAGTTTTGGCCATTATATTGTAAAGAATGAACTCTTGATATTTATAAGAGACAATGTCCTGAAGAAAAGGACATTTCTTTGGATCTTCTATGTATGTCAGAAAGAGTAATTTAGGCCCCAGGAAGGACAAAAAACTTAAAGGAAAAGTTAGTCTGATTTGGGCTTAGTTTCATAGAAGGAAAATATATTAAGTGGTTGCCCCTTTACAGTGATAAGCTCTCTTAATCCCTCTTGGGTTATGGAAAACAGAAATAGCATCTGTATATCTCCCTAACTTAACCAAAAGGGACAATGGGAAACCCCACAGCAAATTGCCATAAAAGGAGAAAAAAAAGAAAGCCCAAAAGAAAAATTCTTTGTTTAAGACAGTCACTAATTCTGTAATTGGAAGCCACCATAAAATGAATACAGGGTAAGAATACTGAAACAATTGAGATGATTTTTCCTGAGCACCTAAAGTGAACTTGCAATGCTACAGCATAAACTGATGATATTGCTGTCTCAGGTTTACCAGGAACTGACAGAAGGGATGAAGATAATTTCCTTGTCCCTTTACACCATAAACTTTTCACTGGGTCCCCTCTGAGGTTAATGTTAAAATGTGTTGTTGATTTGGCTTCTTGGCCATTGAGTTTGCTATCTCTTGATTTGCTGTCCTCCTGAAGAGGTTTTTTTACTCTCTGTTGGAGAGTAATGTTCTGCAGAAATCTGACATAGGATCCAAATATTAAACTCTTGCTTGCTGCCTAATGACAGCATAATATTTATCTGCTATATAAATCTATATATAGCCTTTATGGCTCATTGACGTCCCAGTATGTACTGTTGGTTGCTTTTAGTTTCCAAAGCTTTTATTCTTGTGGCTTAGGAATGCACAATAACATTGCCAGTTCAAGTGGAAAATGTAACTTGAGTAACATTATGTTTCTTGCTTGCTTTAATACAGGGAGACTTGGATCTCAGTAGCATCACAAACAGAGTAGTAAAATCCTCATTATTATAGTTAAAATGTTTGAATTTTCAGTCAGATATAATCAGAAAATAACCCCATGGCTACTATTTAATCATATCTGAAAGCACATGAATAAAATTACTTTGTGGATTTGTAACAGAATGCAGTTAATAATCCCCTCTTATTTGGTCATGTTGTCTTGTGCTGTCATACACCACCTCATCCCAGATGCAATGAACTTTCTTATTTGAAAATTTGTATGACCTTGTGATCTGTAAAATGATGAGAGAAGAAGTTTGCCTGCTTATTCTTAGATATCCTTTTCTTTTTAGCAATTTTATTTATTAGATACTTATTAAATAGTTGTAGCTTCACTAGTAATTTTATGAGTTTAGCATTTTAGCAAGTGATAGACTCATAATCCTTGGAGGTATTCAAGAAACAACTGGACGTGGCACTTAGTGCTACAGTCTAGTTGATAGGATGGAGATCAGTTGAAGGTCTATTCTAATCTAACTAATTCTGTGATTCTGTGATTTAGTTCCTTTCCAGAGGCCTATTTGAACAAACTGGTTCATATCTGAGGATAATCTCCGTTGGCTCATTTAAATCGAATGTAGCATGTTCATATTTGTTTACAGACTTGCCTGTAGACCTGAATAATAGACCATTTTCAAGGTACTATCACCTCAAGGTAGATTAAAATATTGTCCTCACCTAATTATGTCTATTAAAAGTTAGGCAACAAATCTAAGTCCTGTCAGGCTTCTTGAAATGACTATTTATCCCACTTGTTTTAGAGACACAACAGGCAGAGATGCCATATTCTCTGGAGGTGCCTGTCTCTAGATTAGGTTAGGTATTTGGTCCTGTGCAGAGCCAGGAGTTGGACTCGATGATTCTTGTGGGTCCCATCCAACTCAGCATATTCTGTGATTTGATATTTCTGAGACTGTCCTAGGAGAGGTGAAAGTTGAACAGCACATCTACACCAACAATGAAGCATGCAAGCAAAAAAACACGCTGTTTCTGTAATTTGTACAGCATTACTTGTCAGAAACAGTGAACTCACACCTGGAAGAAAAAAATGGCTGACACAGTAGGCTCTGTGATATATAGTTATATATTGGTATTTTCCAACTCTGCTTCTCCTTTCACAGTGAGATTTTGCTAACTTCTCCTTAGCAGCCAAGAAGCTAACAGTGCTTGAAGAAATTAATATTATAATAGTAACAACTTTTTCCTTGAAGGCTATCTAAGGACATCACTTTGTACAGATATTTGTATTGGTAGGGGTCTCAAACCTGCACAATCACAATTTCATTAACATTTCTGGCATTTGGGCATGGCTTTATCTCTGTCTTTTAGATGGGAAGTCATAGGGATTCCTGTATAGGAATGAAGTGTAAGTGAGAGTCTGGAGACAAATGTGTGTGTCCTGACTTCCACAGTCATGCTGGAACCTCAGCCACAGGAGGGGCTTAAATCATAATGCCAGCCACAAGGGACCATTGGGCTCCCTTGCCATGTTAATCAAGACACCAAGCAGAGGAGCCTGAGGACTCTCAGGAAGAGAATCTGAATTGGCTTAGAGCTGAAATATAATGAGCAGGCATAGCCTCTGTAATTCTTTTAGCTGAAAACCTCACTGTCTTAGTGAATCAGACTGGTGTATTACATTCTATTAAAACTAATTGTCTACAAGGCTCGTAGGGTAACATAATATTATTTTAACATTTTTGGCTCTAAGACTGTCCTTATACCTTTAAATATAAAGATTATTTCTTGGAAAAGTGATTAGAATATTAAAACTCTATAAAAGTAGGCATTAGCTGATGATCCTGTCATTATGTTGAGTACCCATGGATTCACCTCAGCACACCTAGTGATTTCACAAAGGCTATTATCTCGTGGCTATATCCCCTTCTTCTGAGCTTATTACTTTAAATAAAAAATGTTAATGGTTTCTGAGAAACTCATGATGAGAAATGGAGAATTTCTTAACAAAGAAGCATGCTTTCCAAATTTCAAAGCTTGCATTAAACTTTCCAGCAAATGCCTGAAATTCTCAGTTGACCAATAAAGTTGCAAGGTGAATTCAGCCTTCTTTTATACAAAGCTGCCATTTGAGTATGCTTTATTATTATTTATTAAATTACACAGCACTGCATGTTATGCATAGCAATTGCATAAGATTGTACATTATTCTTTCACATACAAAGAGAATGGGATGTAATTATAAATTCTGAATCATAAATAAGGTCAGACTGGATGATCTGAAAACTCCTTCTGACCCCACAATCTGAGGTCATACATAGAACTCAATATAAGGAATATACAGGGAGAGGTAACGATGGACAGTTTAAAATCTGAAGAGCAGGCATAATGACATTAAAATAATTATTAAAGTAAATATTTGTTTATATTGCATGTATGACCCTGTGCTGGGGAGTGAAGAGAGCTAAATGCTTTTGGGTGATTGTAAAGGCATAAGCAAAGTAAAAGGTTGCGGTGGGAGCAGCAGGTGTTTAGATGGAATTTAGGCCTTTGCAATAGGACCTCAGTCTGTGCAGACTATTGGCACTCATAATAAAGGCTTTGGGTGCCAATGAAAAACAGTTTCCAGCAGTAATCAGCATCTTAGCAACCAGAGATACTACAAGACCTTCCTCTCTTTAATCCCTTAGTTCAGTGGAAGTTGGGACTCCTTACTCTCAGACCATATCCTTTTCACTTTCACCTTTCTTCTCTGTTTCCAAATCCTTTCAGGGTTACAGAGGTAGTGTCTTCTGGCTCTTTGCACATAATGCAAGCTACAGGGAACCCACAAGATGATTTGGGAGTACGTTTTGCTTAGTGAAAAGCCATGCCAAACACTTTCACAATCCAGAACCATCACAGCAGCTGGGAACCAGGTGAGTCAGAAGGTATGAGCACTAGAAATATGCTCAGATAGTCCAGGCAATAACTAGCCTTGAAGAAATCATGCAGAGACTTCTTGGCAGTCAATTAAAACATTTTGAGGAGAGGAGTAATCAAACTGTAACTTTTTCTGGAAGGCAGAGAAAGGAAAAACTGGTGGAGATGAGGAGACCACACTGTTGACAGGACGGCCAATTCTGACATAATCTGTATATTCTGTTCTTCTTACTCACAAAACGAAAAGACAGACAAAAAAATCAAACTAATTGAAAACAACCTACCTGGATGCACGGAGATGCAAACTCTACTACTACACCCTAAAAATTTAAGTTCCCAGGGGAGCTCATGAGTGCTGAGATATTATTATTTACTAGGGCTAATAAAGGATGGAGAGAAGGCATACTTATTATATTTTGAAGATGATAAGCCTATTCAGGCAAGCAAGTATATCAGCCAGGGAGTGGAGGAGAACTGGCACACACGGTGCAATAAGAATGATGCTGGCAAAGGCTTAACTGAGTAAAGCCAGAGTGGTTCACTGTGCTGGATTTCTGTTGCTCCAAATAAAAATTTTGTTAAAAAAGTCATTAGAGAACTTCAGGGAATTTGTCAATAAGATTTCTTTCTAGAATATTGAAGGATAATTATGTTTCACTGAAGAAAGAAGAATTTAATAACATTCATTATGCATAAGGAAAATAGACCTTAACATTAAGAAATGTTTCACATCCCTGAGCAACAGTTCTTGGTTTTGTACTTCTGAGAAGTTCTCCTTCTCTGAATAGAAAGGTGAGCTGAACATAACACACCTTCCTAAGCAACACCACCTTTTCCCAGCTGAACTCTTTACAAAACCTTTATCAATTTCTCTCCATTAGCCTTGCCAACATCATCCTGGATATATAGGATATATGGATTATGCTGATTAATCTTTTATCTAGTCTTCTCAAACAGAGTATCAAAAAATTAATAAAATGGGGGGGGGAGAAATGAAATTTGTCTTAAGCAACACTTATTTAGGCAGCATTTAATAGAACACGAAGATTTTTAGCACACTAATTGAATGATCTCTGCACACAGGAGTGTGACCTCTCCTCCTGCACGTGTGGGTGGAGTAACACTCCTCTCCATTTCAATACATGTCTGTCTAATCTTGGGATACAATCATAGTATCATAGCCTGAAGTTTATGGACATTCAAGACATAACTCTGGCAATGAAATAACTGCAACATCTAGTTCCCCTCTGTGGGTTTCTCTTCTATGTCCTTTTGTCCTTCTCCATCCTTATTTCCCCTCTTTGTATCCAGAGATCATCTTGTGGCATGTAGTTTGATACTCCAACAGGTCTTCCCATATATAGACTACTCACAAAGCAGGAACTGAAATGCAGTTTTCCAGTTTTTGAGATAAGCTGAACTGGGAAGGAAGAAGGAGTCTTAGTCAGTTGTAAGAACAGCCTGGAACAAGGACAGGTACTTTTACCAGAAATGATGGGCACTACAAAGCCAAAGCATCACAAAAGAGATGGACTGGGAATACTGTTTTATCTATTTCTGTCACTTTTCTCTAAATTGACAAATCCCACTGGTGCAAATGTGTAGCCAGTCAGGACAAACTCTAGAAGGTTAGGATGTGATGACGTATTTGATTTCTCTTTCAATTCCAAAAAATGAAGTAGCTGGACAGCAGCACATGGCAGACTTGCTTTGGATTCATTAGTAAAGAGGTTTTTGACATATAGTTTGTGATCATTACCTACTATAAGAACATTAAAGACATATCAGCATGCTATAACACTGTACCCTAAAGCAGTACTATAGGCATCCATTCAGAGAGCTCTAGTATTAAGTTTTACAGTTAAAACTGTAAAACTCAGGAGGGAGTTAGATTATAGAGCAATAGGCTTGCAATCCCTGCAGCATTCGCTGCAGTATTTTGGAGTGTCAGTCTAAAAATATGAAGATACAATGGGAAGGAAGTGTTAGGGGCACTCAATAAATTCATCCAGTTCTTGGAAAGGTATGACCTGCACTGGTTTTCTGGTCAGGAATGTTTAAACCAAGGGCATACCTAATACACTAACAAAGATAAAGTGACAGATGCTGTTTAAACACTGAACAGTGTTTAAAGGAGAATGTAGACAATATTTTCACATAAAGGCCCATAGCTTGCATGTCATATGAAGTATTAACCCAGATCCAGAAACATGTCAATAAATCACAGATGGATTAGACATAGGAACATTATTTGTCCATCCTCTCCCCTCAAGCCAGGACATTTTTTGCCATTCTTATCTGAATGTGGGGTGTCAAACCTGAGTCCGGTGCAAAATTTTTTGCATTCATATTCTGATGGAGAGACAAGAGAACACTAAAAAAATTTTCTGGTGAAGTATTTTCAATGTCTGTCTGCATCAAAGACTTCTCAAAACAGTACCAATGAGGTCTGTACTACAGACTTGCTGAGAATACATGTAAACATGCTGTCCTAAAATGAAATGTTGCCACAAGACTTCATCACATATTTATGTAAGCCTATAAGTTTCTGCTCTGAAGGAGAGGCTGTTGTAGGATCAGAAAGAGTCAGTAAGGGCTGGTTACCAGTGAGAAACTGTGTCATGGCTGAGCTAATATTTCAAAGAAGATCAGACTTTCCTGTAGAGGGTTAATTTTCAAACTTCAAGTTGTTCAGTCCATCTATTAACATGTGTTTTTGTGTTCAGATGACACACTAATAGCTGAAACTCTTGCTGTACTCAGACTCAGAAATAGGATCTGGCAAAACTGTAGGCACTGCAGTAAACGGTTCACAACATTCTCTGCTTGGTTCAGGTGAGGAAAGGACTTGCACTTCAGTTTGAAATCTAGACCAGTTCTGTACATTCAAACTCTCCACTTAGGTTTCTGTTGGGACTTCACAGGGTACTTGGTTTCTTTCATGCTAGATTTATTTGAATAACCTTATTATGGAAAATGGGATTTTATATCTCAATGCCCATTACATTATTTTTTTTATTTGTTACAGTGAAAACATTTCATTAAAGCCCTTATTGAATAGCTAAGTGTGAATCTTGGGAGTGAATAAAAGTCACTTATTTAATCAGCCAACAATGGAACTAAGAAAGCATGTAGAGCTGCAGAACTATGAAATGCTCAGTGCACTTGGAGTTTCACAGCAAAATGCTACAAAACCCAGCTCAAGTTCACTTCTGAAATAAATAAAGAAGGGGTCCAAATTATTCCATTTTAGGGCCAGCGTTCATCCCTCTTTTGGGGAAAAAAAACAATACTACCTCCTAGATAGAGGGGAAGTGAAGTCACTGCTACATCCTGCCTGTGACTATTAGTTGTCATCCTCAGTTTGCCCATCCTGCTTGAAAGGCCGAAGGGAGTGGACTGTTCAATTCCTGGACCTGGTTTGTCCTTAAGGGGAGATAGGGAATCATCAGGATATGTTTCCCCCAAAAGGGAGCCACTGGGACTTATGCTGTCTGTACCACAGAAACTCAAAGTGTAATCTCTCTGCCCTCCAATTAATTAGATTATTAAAATCATTCTGAAGATTTAACTGAAACCATAATTCAGTTCTTTCCTCTTTTTAAATTATTTAAAACAAAATGCAGATGTAGGATATTCAAATGTACTTAAAGATCAGGGATTTTAATTTGGGGTCATTATTGGTGTACACTGTGGTTGTATTTCAGCAGCTAAAGAGAGGGGAAAAGATTCTGCTCCTTGCTACCCCACTGTAAATCAAGAGAAACTCCACTGATTTCAGTGGCATTTATTCTTGAATTACCATGGCTTAGTTGACAGCAGAGTGTGGCTGACTGTGACTCCATAGAGATATATACTGTTTGCATATTGAGTCTATTGTTGATTAAATATGCACACAAATGCAACAAGCCATCAGTCAAAGAAATCACATTTGCTCTGCTGCCAGGATATAAACTAAAATCATGAAAAGAGAATGCATTCCTCTGATATATTGAATGATACAATTTCAATAGAAAGCATTGCTCCACATTATTTTAATGTGATTAGTGCCTGTGAAAGGCACTGAATTAACAGATTGGAAACGGGTGTTCTCTGCTCACCGATTAAAAACCAAAAAAACCTCAACAGCTGATGTCCTCTGCCTTCTTCTACAAGTCTTCCTTGAGCCTGATGTGAAGGGTCTCTTGTGACAAATACATGATTTCTGTTGCCATTGCTGCTTATTCTGAGGAACATACAAACAAGAAAACAGGTTGGCCTGCTACATTTCTTATGATCTGGCTTTGCTGCAGCAGCACTCAAGTGCTCTCAAGTTGTTTCAGATCTGATCTTGGGATCAAAAATTAGAAGTTCAGCCAAGTCCTGCTAAATAAAGGTCCAGTATGTAAACACAGTTACCACCTATGCATCATAAATCTGCTTCTTACTGACAGGAGTAAATTTCTTAGGTGTCCATATGCTTTCAGTCAATGCTTCAAACATTTTATATGAGACATATCACACAGGATTTATAGACAGATATGCCACGGTTATGGGTAAGGGGTAAGTCCAGACCGGCGGGTCCTTGCCTCTGAGTTGCAGTATCCATGTGCTAAACCCCGCAGGAACGAGACACAGACACAGTGTGCAGTTCAAAGGTCGAAGCCGATCTAACTTTATTTAACAAAATGGTGGGTTTATATAGGGCAGGAAAAGGAAGGTTCTGGGAAAGGGGATA
>JAWWLV010000179.1:50784875-50873369 GCA_035041135.1 Platyrinchus mystaceus
CTGCCAGAGCTCCAGGAGGGTTTGGATGATCCTCTGGGGCACAGGGTGTGACTCTTGGGGATGGGTCTGTGCAGGGCTGAGGGTTGGACTCGATGATCCTTGGAGGTCCCTTCCAGCTCAGGATATCCTGGGATTCTGTGACCTGTGGGGTTGCCAAAGCTCCAATACACATGGGCAAGAGCTCCAGCAAACAGGGCTGGAGCAGCTCCTGCCTAATTTCAGCCTTATTCCCAGTCTTCCTCCTCCTGCTTCACACACAGGCTGATCAGCAAATGCCCAGATATTTCCTGGAGCATTATTAGGCAGGAAATCTGCCTCTATTAGTGGTGCTGCTCACATTGCAGCCCTTTGCCCTGCCGGTGTGAACACTGCACGTTCCCTCTCTCCCTGTCACTCCAGCTCCGTCTGTCAGTGGGCACAAGATGCTTTTCCTGGCTTGTTTCAGACCAAGACTGATTTTCTAGAGCCCAACTGTCATCACATTTATTTTTCTTCCTCCTGCTTTTCTTGGCCTGGAGGGCTGGGCAGGGCTGGGCTGTGGGCCCAGGGGACCCCAGATGTGCTACAAAGTGACGCAGGAGCATCAACATTTTCATTTGAGCCCATGGAGTTTTCTGCTCGTCGCAGTCAAGGTTGTTTAAGGGCTTGGGAGAGAAGAAAAGCAGTGCTGGAAACAAAGGAGAGAAGAACTGCTTGGTTGCAATGGTCTGGGGGAGATGGCTTGGTTTAACCAGGGCTGATTACGGCGCAGAAGTGGAGCTGATGAAAAGTGGCTCCCCCGACTTCACTGCTGATAAATCTCCGGCTTCACTGTGAATGACTCTGGCAGCAAATCTGACAGAGGCACCTTCCTTCCAGCTTTATTTTAAAGGCATTGCTTCTGCAAGGCTCTGCAGGGCTGGGACCTGAGCTGGGAGCCCATGACCTCCCCCATGGGAATGCAGAGTTTGCTGGTCCCGAGCCAGAGATGGTCCATTGAGGGGAGAAGGAGAAAAGGTGGGAGGCTTGGGGGCAGGTTTGCAGCTCAGGCAGCCCAGGGATGTGATGGCAGCAGCTGTTAAAACTTTATAAAGAAGGTGAAATCATTTCCTGTCACGGTTATTGATGGATTGGCTGGAATAAAGGCAGAGTAAGCAAGTCCTGAAAACACCCCAGGGTCAGTCACAGCATCCCCCTTATCTGTGGTGAGACCAGTTTGGTGCAGCCAAGGGAAGCACAGCCACGCTGGGATTCATCCTGCCCCAGGAAATTTATGCCATCAAGACAAAATCCCAGAATGGTTTGGGTTAGAAGGGATCTTTGAGACCATCTCATTGCACCCCCCTGCCATGGGCAGGGACACCTTCTACTAGCCCATGTTGCTCCAAGCCCCATCAACCTGGCCTTGGACACTTCCAGGAATGGGACAAGGAGGGACAGAAAGCAGAGAGAGGAGCATACTTACTCTCCCAGGCCACTCAAAGGCATCCAAAGTCTTCTCCGTGCCTCAGTTTCCACTTTAGAAAATGAAAATAGCAATACCCACCAATTTTTAGCAGATACCACAGAGCACTGGGTGATATTCCTGTTTTATCCTCAATGCAGTGTTGGCATGGGCTGGTCCAAACTGCAGGAAAAAAGCTTTGCTAGAATTAATTAAAACAAAGCCTTGTGATCAAGTACAGCTTTGATACAGCTGCATAAGATATACATCCCCTTGAAAGAGGAATTGATGTTCATGTAATACAGCCCTGTTGATATTCCAGGAGTTCTCAGCTGTGCTGGGGATCCTGGAGCAATCCATGGGATGCTTTCCATCTCCAGCACTCCCTGGATTTTAAACCCTGCACCCTCCATGTGATTTCTTTTGATTTACTTATTATAGAAGATTTTTTAGGACCTCAGATCATCTGGTTTGTGTACATTTTGTCACACAGGGAAGAGAAATTGGGCGGTGCATCCTACTTGTAGCACAGTTCCAGGACACGTTAACACCAAAGACAGGGAAGCATTTCTAAGGAGGAATAATGGTTAAATAAAAAGGAAAGAAATGCAAACCAGAAAGTAGAGAAACAGAAGTCTAACAAAAATATCCTTAATAATGAGAACAAATACACTGGACTGATTCTTCCAAATGGAAAACCCAAGCACTGTGGTCACTTTGCCTGCTGGCAATGAGTGGAAGGTGTTATGGATTGCCACGTGCCAGCAAGGGGAGCAGGGCAGCCTGAGACACCAGAGCACACTGAAAGAAGGTTTATGCTCAGAGCCACCTGCTTTTGACAAAGGTTAATAGTGTCTCATTCATGGTTTAACTTTGCCATTTCTCCCTGTGTTGGCAGACTCGGATTTCCATGGGAATGGACCAAACTTCACCCACTTCACAGCCGGTTTCTGAATGAAACTTCCCCTTCCCAATCAGGGGCTTTAAAAATATATGTTCAAATAAGAAATAAACACATTCTTGTTAGGAGCAAAGAGGTGTTTTGAGCTCCCACCAGG
The DNA here is from genome assembly GCA_035041135.1 of Platyrinchus mystaceus. NCBI lineage: Eukaryota > Metazoa > Chordata > Aves > Passeriformes > Tyrannidae > Platyrinchus > Platyrinchus mystaceus. The sequence goes on from JAWWLV010000179.1 coordinate 50,787,357, forward strand.
CATGCTGTGGGCAGCAGAGTGAACCAACCCTGTTTTCCTATGGGTGGGTGTCTGTCCCTGGACTGGGTTTGTGACTGAATTAGGTGAAGATTTCTGCTATCTCTGCCCATGCCTTTAAAATTCCTCTCCTGCTCCTTGTACAACTCTCCTTGCAGGACAAGCTGATTGTGACTCAAGGACAAACTTGAGCATGTCCAAACCTCAGCAGGGTTTGGGTCTTTCCCCCTTCAGCAGCCAATTTCCCACAAAAGCTCACAAATTGGTTATTTGGATATTTACCTCCCTGGCAAATTCAGCTGAAATCAGAGATGAGAAGGTCACAAGGACAGGCAGAAATACACATCCGTTAATGAACTGACTGCCCAGACACCTTTTCCCTCTCCCAGGCAGATTCAAGACAGGACTTCCTCCTGATCTAGGGAGAAATGTGTGCAGGAAGGTCTTTGGTCTTTGGTCTCACAAACAAACTCTGAGCATCCCCCTGGAGCTGCAAGGGGAGCTCCTCTGGTTCCCAATGTCAGCAACCCCTTCAAGTCCTGTGGTAAAATGTTCTTTATCTGCAAACAACCTCTCCCAGAGCAGAGATAGTTTCAAACACCTTAATTTTTCCCAGAGGCTGAGACCAAAGCACGAGGGGCAGAGAAGGTCCCTGGGCCCATCCTGCCCTCTGTGCAGGGTCCAGCAGTACCCAAGGGGAGGATTACAGGAAGCAAGGCAAGAATACAGCCCTGCCTCTTCTGGACAGCCCTTGGCTCCCAGTCATCACCAGGACGGGAATTTGCTGAGCTGGAGAGTCTTTGAGCCTCAGTCCCTGTGTGGGAAGAACCCTCAAAACTGGGTTGCTGCCCTGGCTGCAGGAAGAGGCAAACAACCCTTATTTCACTTGCCACCTCGATCAGCTGGGGGTGGGGATGAGAAGGACCCTTCTCAAACCAGATTCAATGTCTGGTGTCAGCAAGAATCCAGACAGCATTCCCAACACCACCACTCACCCACCTTAACTCATAATACAAGACTTCAATCAACAATATATAATTTCTCTGCCACATCATTTTGCTTAAGTCCAGCTTAATCTTCTGGACCAAAGAAATAGCAGCAGGAAAAACAAAGCTTCTCCTTTGAACTAGTGTCTCATGGCTGGCTTGCCAAAAAATGTACTGAAATCCAGTAATAAAACTGCAGGGAAGGAAGTGGGAAGGACTTGGGGATACAGCTCCTCAAGCATTTTAAACCTAAACTTCATGTCACTTCCATGAGGACAAAAGAAGCTGTTGACCATTGGATGGCTCCCCTTTATAATCAGTTAAGAACTGGGCTTTGAATATTCATTTCTTTCTGCTCCCCACATTTCTCCTGCTTGAATGGAAAGGCACAGACAGGACTTCTGGGCTGGTTTGCAGCCCCTTCACGGAGCACCTTCTGAAACCCCACAACCAGAAGGCATCAGGCAGCACCACCTGATGGAAAATACCTGCACTGGTCTGGTCTCCCTCGTCCCAGCCCAGGATTGACTTAGTACAACCCATTCCTGGCCAAAAATAAGAATAAGTAGAAACACATGTAGAAATATATTAAAAGAATATAAAAGAATACCAGTTGCTGGTGAGTACTTGCAACTCCTTATTTCCCAGCTGCTCATCCAAGTATCCCTTTCCATGGTCTCAGGGTGGAATGCATTCCCAACAAACACTTTCTTTTTGTGTGTGTGTGTGTGTGGCAAGAAGGAGGATAATTTTTTAAAGCATGCAAATGAGGAACAAGATCCTTGTATAAAATAAACAGACAACCCATTTTTCACCTGTAATTGTTTCTTTGCCACATTAATAAAAATATAGTGTGTGTTATGGTTAATGAATATGTAAATGAAAGATGACTAATAACTCATTTGGAGAGAAATGGGAAGATTCATTTTCCTTCTGTGATTCTTCTGTGCTTCCCATCCTCTCTTGGATGTCTGTGAGGGTGGGGAGGCCCTGGCACAGGTTGCCCAGAGAAGCTGTGGCGGCCCCATCCCTGGAAGTGCCCAAGGCCAGGTTGGAGCAACCTGGGATGGTGGAAGGTGTCCCTGCCCACGGCAGGGGGTGGAAGGAGATGATCTTGAAGGTCCCTCTCAACCCAAATCATTTTGGGATTCTTCGTCCCTCCAGCTCCCATCTCTTAATGCCTGAACAGGATCCCCGAGACAAAATTCCTAATAAAACAACAAATTTGTGGAAAGAACATTGCACATATTGAACTCAAGGCCATTGCCAAAGCATTTGGGGCTTCCAGCTCTTTGAGAAAATCTATACAGAGCATGGAATAAAGATCCAGGCACAGGAGTCCTCAGAGACAGCAAGGATCCCCCAGAGCAGTGTCTCCTCTGCAGCACAGGGCTGTGAGAGCCAGCAAAGGTCATTTTTGGGCAATGATGTTGAGCTGAGGTGCAGCAGAAACAGGCATAGGACTGTTTTCAAAGTCCTCTAGTGATGCCCAAGGTCTGCACAGAAAACTCAAACTCCCCCAAGCAGCAGTGCCTGCTGTGTCCTGGCTGTGCTTGGGCAACCTCAAACATCAGAACTCTGACAGCAGAGCGATGCAGGACAGGGCAAACAGCCCCTCCAGGCACGGCAGGACTTTCTGCTCCAGAATTCCCATTTATTCAGTGGTTCCAAAGTGACAAACTTACATGAATACACATTAATTACATTAATACACAAATTTCTGTTGTAATAAACCATCCACACTGAGAAGCCCCTGAATTTCTTGGTATAAATCACTCCAGCACAGGCACTGGGGTCGAAGAATTTTCTTTTGTTTTACTACTCTTTAGAGTTTTAAACTTGGTTTGGCAGTATTTTTTGTACCTTTTTTTGTACGTGAATGGGCTGAGCTTGCAGAGTGCTAAGAGGCAACTGAGCCAGTCGTGGTCTGTAATTCCCTCCCAGCTCCTCAGGACACAGACTCCGGCTGTGCAGCATCTCCCAGGACCTGCACTAATTCCTTGGAACACTCCTCGTGCTCCCTGGGAGCTCCACTGCAAGGACAGACGCCCCTTCTCGTGGCAGCCCTTCGACCTTCAGAGACTCCAGGCTCTGCTTTGTGCAGGTTTCAGGGTCTTCTTGGTGCTGCACATGTGGGACAGACCTGCAGCCTCTGTCCCAGCACCTTCCAACTGCTCCATGGCCCCGAGACCCCTCAGAAACTTTGGAGACTCTTCCTCCTGGGAGGAGAAAATGTGAAGACTCTTCCTGCTGCTCCTGCTGGGAGCAGCTTGTGGGCTGCAGGGTGTTTTGGGGAGTTGCTGAACTGGGTGTATGTTACCTGAAGGTGTTTTCCTGCTGTTGAATTCAGGGTTTGATTGATTCTACTTTGGGAATTAATCCTCCAGTGCATATTCACATCTCCCCCTCTCCTCCTAATCCCAGTTAATCCCTGCAGAGCCTTCAGCCCTTTTCCAGCCTTTTCCCACTTCTCCTATACCCAACACTCATAATGAGTGTTTTCATCACCTCACAAAACCATCTCCCTGGACACCTCAGCTCTCCAGAAACACACACAGCTCATTTTTAGCCCTCCTAGGTATTGGAAAATACAACCCAAAAGGCAGTTCCCAACATGTCCTGGATAAGTGCTGTTTGCCTGAGCTGAGGTGACAGAGCTCCTGGGCTCGTTGTGGTGTCCCCAGCTCAGGGACAGCAGGACATGCCCACGGTCCCAGCAGGAGAACAGAGGGAAGACTCCAGATTTCAGCTCCAAACCCCTCCACCCGGTTCCCTGCAAGGTGCCTGTTCCTCTGTCCCACCACCCTTCTCTGCCCCCACGTCTCCCTTTGGCCCCTACAAGGGCAGGGAAGGGACTGTCATCACACCATTCTATCAGGGTTTCTGCCCACAGTGACCACAAGATCCCACACAATCACTGGAGATAAAAAAAGTGAAGATCCCTTGGGTTGTTTGGCCCAGGTGGTTTTGGGTGACAGGGGATTTATTCCATGCCCAGCAGAGATGCCACCAAAGAGATGAAAAACCCAAATGCTTTGGGCATGGTCTGGAGTCGAACACAGGCAATGTTCTTCTTGGAATTTTGTCTTGGGGACCCTGTTCTTCCAAAGGGTCCCAGTTCAGAGCTGGGAGCTGGAAGGACCTCGGACAGAGGGTAGGAAGCACAGAAGGTAAGTGGATGGATGTAAAAGGAAGCTTCTCCTGGAACCTGATTGAAGGTTCTCAGAGACACACAACAAGGCTGACCAACAGCTTGTGGGGTCAGCCCTTCCCACCCAGCTCCACCCACATGGATGACCTGTAGGAGACATCAACTGCCAGGATTCCCTGCTCCTGTGCTACTGGAGAAGGAAAGCAGCAATCAAAGCATGGGAAAGTCATTTGTCCATCCCCTTTCAAGGGAGATTCCCTTGGAGGGGGAAAATAATTACAATAAATAAGTGGAATTCTGAATTGCAGCCTGGTTCTGCACTGTGCCACAGTTACTCATCCACGCTTGTTTTCCTTAGAGAGCTTTTAATTGGAGCCATCAGGAGCAGGGGCTCCCCTGTGTAATTGCTTGCACCCTGCTGAGCCCAGCAACCTGCAGGGTCACAAATCCAACCCAGACATTGCTTAATTTCCTGGGTGAGCCCAGACAGGCAGAGCTGGCTGTGCACTCTCCATCCAAATGGAAATTTGTCTGGAGACGTATCACTGGAAATTACAATTTTTGCAGGATAAAAAAGAAAAAACAACAAACAACAAAATTGTGATCAATCATTTGTTCCAATTTTCATTAAAAACAAGAATTTTCCTCAAAGTAAATGTTGGTTAGAGAAAAGCAGCTGTTTGTTTTGTTTGCTGTAACCAAAACCAGAAGGTTGGTCTTTAAAACGTTTTTGAAAAGCAGATGCTTCGTTCAGCAAAGCACAAACAAAAGGGAACTGTTGCAACGACTAAAATAAATGTTTCTGACAGAACTTCCAAGAATATAAAGGAAAGACACGGCTGTAGCCGCTCGAGTCCCTGGACTCTGCTGCAGATGCTCAATGTGTGTTGGCTGCAGCACCACGGCCACAGGGACCTCCAGGGCTGCAGGACAACAACTCCCAAAGCTTCCTGTGCCCAGGCTTTCCAAACCCACAACAGGATAGTGCAGGAATCAGACCTGCAGCCTTTCCAGGCTGACCCCCAGCTCGTTGGAATTGCTGCTTGGGGCAGGAGGGACCCTGAGCCCCAAACCTGGCTCTGGGGGGCACAGCCAGGGGAGATTCCTTGGGGAAGAGGCTCTGCCAGGGCCACCTGCAATCACTTGGGGTTTTCTCAGCTGCCGGGACCAGGCGCTTTGTCTCCCCACCTTGAGCATGGCCTTGGCTGTCCAAGGGTCTGTCCGAGGGTCTTTCCAAGGCTGATGGAGTTGTGAAGATCACTTAGAGAGTTGTCTGTGACTTACTCAGAACATTTCAGCCACTAGGGAGAAAAGGACAAGGAAGGAGAAGGAAAAGGAGAAAAGGAAGAGAAAGGAGAAGAGGAAGAGCAAGAAAAAGAGGAAGAGCAACGAGAAGAAGAAGAGAAAGGAGAAGGGGAAGGGGAGAAAAGGGAAAAAAAGAAAAAAAAAGAAAAAAGAAAATTTGGGAAGGGAAAAAAGAAATGAAAAAAGAAAAGAAAAAAGAAAAGAAAAAAGAAATTAAAAGAAGAAAAGAAAGAAAAAGAGAAGGGATGGGAAAGTGAAAGGAGCAAAGGGGAAGGGGGAAGGGAAAAATGGAAGGGAAAGGGAAAAATGGAAAAAGAGGAGAGAGAACAGAAAAATCAAGATGTCTCTCTGGATCTTAGGTCATTTATTGATTTTTCACTTGGGACAAACAAAGTGTCATTCACCACCCAAACTCTTCATCCTTAGTGTGCCTTTGCTGAATCAAGTCCTACAGCACTCAATTAACACAGAAATAATTAAAGCATTTGAAAATAAAGTGCTCTGTCCAGAGGAAGGCCCGAGATGTGTGAATTGCAGGGCATTAATTCAGACCTAGTTTTCTTAATGGAGCTCGACCTTCGGCCCCATGTCTGGCACAATGAAGTGGGAATTAATCCACCGTATTTCATGGGCTGTCAACTCATCCCATCTAAATGGAGCACAGACCCCCAGAGGTCACCCCAGTCTGTGGGGACAGCAGATGTGAATGGTGTGAGCTTTGCTGCGGCCCTGGAAATGTTTGGGTTCCACTGCATGGGGTGCCCCAAGGCTCCAGTGGCACCAGGCTAATCCAGGGACCACCTTCCCAGCACAGCCCTGGGCTTTGTTTAACTCTGCACAGGGAACTCAGGCTCGGGATCCCCTTGGAGGGGAAAAATGCCATCAGCCCTCCTATTGCTTAGGCAGCAGCTTGCTTAATGTCTTACTCTGGCTGATCCTTGGGGTCTCCCATCACACACAATCCCTCCACCCAGGGCTTCACATCATAGAATCACAGAATCGACCAGGCTGGGAAAGACCTCTGAGATCACCAAGTCCAACTCTCGCTCCAACCCCACTGTGGTTCCCAGACCATGGCACTGATGCCACATCCAGTCTGTCCTTAAACACCTCCAGGGACGGTGACTACACCCCCTCCCTGGGAAGCCCATTCCAATGGCTGATCCCTCTCTCTGTGAAGAATTTCTTCCTAATATCCATCCTAAACCTCCCCTGGTAAAACATCTCTTGAGGGCTGGGTGAGCACACTGATCCCACTGCTCTGCGTCCCATGCACTGAATCCATGGCCATCCCAGGAGGAGCAGAGGTCCTGACCTCACACCTCCAGTCCCTAGAAATCCCACATCCTGGAGGACACTGGTCCTCCCCAGGCAGCAGGTTCACTCGGCCTCATTGGAGGGATGTTACAAAGGAAAAAATGCAAATTCTATTACCCACCCCTCAAGGTTTCCTCTGTTAAAAATCAGATTTGGCCTGAGAAACATGTCTGTGCTCCTGCACTTCGAGATGAGCTTTAATTAAGAGGTAAAATTATTAAAGCTGCAAGTTATTATAGCCCCAGGACCCCAGCCCAGTGATATGAAGCAGATGGTCTGGGGGCAAGAGAAAGCCCTTTAATAAAGAAGCGTTTGCAATTCATGAGCATTAATTATGTCCACTTCTCTCATTTTAAAATGTTATGCTTGTCAGCCCTGGTATTGTGTGGAGAGCAAGCATGATGAATTAGGCAAACCCCTTCTGGTTCAGGACATATTCTTTGTGTGACGAAAATTAAAAGTATTATCTCCCAGAAGATGGAGTGATCAGAATATTGAAGCACTCAGGGTTCCCCAGCCTTCCTCAGCCTTTCTCCCCATGGCCTCAGCTTCCCTGTTGGGGTTTTGGAGGGCACTGCTGGGATCCAGCCATCCCAGGAGGCAGCAGGGGAGGCACCACCCCATCCCTGGGATGCTGGCTGAGGGCACTGGGATGCTTCAAACAGCTGTTTAACGGGAAACCAGTGCCAGCCTGGGCAAGACACCCTCCTGCTTCACCCCCTGCTCACCTCATCTATTTTCTATAATCACACTGTAGCCCAAAAAACAAAGGATGAGGAGGAGGGTTGATCCCCCTGAATTCCCTGCTCTGCTGCAGTTTGCCACCATCACCAACACACTTCCTCACCTGGTTTCCATGGCAGTGAAGTGCCCCATCGTGCCACCTGCCTGCCAGATGTTTTCCTGCCACTGGATCCCTGACTGGAGTCGTGGAGTTTCAGTAGGACCATCACAAGTCAGAGACAGCCTGGGCACTGCTGGGCTGGGAAACTGAGGTGACACCACGTGGCACAGCAGGCAGGAGGGTGACATCCTAACCTGGAACTCCTAAACCCCCACCCCCAGCCACAGTACCCACCCACTCTGCTCACCTGGGCAGGACAACAGCTCCAGGCTAAAGGCAAAGCACCTGGGGCTGTTAGGAGAGGGCAGGATCCAGGATCCCAGTGCCTGGATAGCCCTGGGTAAGCTCAAATCTGCTGCAATTGCTGTCACTCTGCTTCTTGCAAGGAGGGCAACACCTTAAACATTTGCTGGTCCAGCTGCAGGGCATGCTCTGACACCCCTGAGGCTCCTCATCCCAGCACCCCTGCCCTGCATGGGAAGGGAGGGCCAAGGTCCAGGCAATGCTGCCCTGGGGCCAGTCCCACTCCACTTCCAGCACAGCCTCCAGCAGCTGAGTCATCCAGGCTTTTGGCCTCTCAGAAATGGAGGAAACATTGAATCTGTACTACTTGTTTTCAGAGGACAGCCATGGCTGTGTGGGTTTGATCAATGCCTATCTGAGACATCCATTTGGGATGCAGCACGTGGAGGAATCTTGCTGTCCTGGCTGAATGCCTGCACCTGGCTGCTCACCCCAGTTACTGACAGGCTGAGAGAGCTGAATCTACTGGTCTTGGTGGTAAGAGGTAGGTTTGAGACTGGTTTGGGCAGGAAGGCATGCATCAAGGAGGTGTGGGGAAGCACAGGGAGTGCTTTGGAAACACCAGCGGGATGGTCAGCCACCAAGAGTGCTGCCCACCTGCTCTGCCCATGGCACGAGTGCCTGGTGACCCTGGCATAGCAGGAAACCCTGTAAATCCATGAAAATGCCAGTCTGTCTTATTCTTGCCCTTTGCTTTCTCCTCTTACCTCTTTTTTCCTCTGAGCGCTTCAAACATTCACTTAAAACATAACAGCCAATAATTCCTCCCACCACCCTCAGCGACGAGAATTTCTTTTTTGCTGCTAAAAAAAACCCCCTCTCCTTGCATTTCCTAGGTACAAACTCAGGTTTTCCATGCATGGGAGGTATTGCACCATGCCTGATGTTACAAGGCATAGTGGGAAAGGTCTCAGGCTGCTCCCCAGCCTCAGAGGGCATCGGATAACCCAGTGTGACCTTACAGTGGGGCCCACCTGCCCTCTGTAATCACTTCACCCACTGCACAGCCTCGGTTAATGATGACACCTTTTACTTTCATAGAGATTTATTGGCTCTTCCTTCTGCCCTGAGTTAAACTCCACTATGGGACTGTTGGATTTTTCCAGGCATTACTCAGGGAAGCCCAGGACTGGAGCAAATCTGTGTTTAAATCTCCCACAAGGTCCTGTCAAGGGCTGAGCACCAGGCTGTGGGAGGGCACAAATCCACCCTGCAAACGGACTGATTCACCCCAAAAAGCTGATCCTACAGGCTGTGCTGACCACTGCAAAGCACCAATCTGGGCTGGTCTATGTTGAAGTGGATCCTCAGCCTAGAGCCAGAAAGGTGATGCTTTAAAGTAAAATTGGTCCTGCCTGTGAATCCTTACACAGAATAAGCAATTGAGCCAGCCCAGAGAAGGAAGAGGAGAAGGATGCTCTGGGTGCTTGTTCAGTGCAGGGGTGGCTCAGTGCAATGGGTGGCTCACACCTCAGTGCCTCTGCAGCGCCCCAGAGCCTGGGTCAGCCTCCTGACACCCCTGTGTCCCCACACAGGGGACAAGCCCAGCCTTGGATGCTCATCTCCACTCCAAGACACCCTCTGCCAGCACAGGAGCTCCCTAGGACAGCCTGCTGCCAGTGTTGTAGGAACCTACCGCCCCCTCCTGCACTTCCCAAGGATCAGGGGTTTGGTTTGTTTGCCTGTCAGCTCCACAGGGCTTTATTTTTGCTTCATGATTTAATTTGGCTGTGATTTATTTATAGCCACACTCATAAAATATGCAGCCCCTTCTGAAACCTCTGTGCACAAGAGTGCTTGCAGGGACTGAAATCATTGCCCCATGCACTGCTGGGCAAGAGCAGCCCCAGAGGAAACACCCCTGGGCTGCTGTGGGGCTGTGGAACATCCTCCCCTAGACCAGGACAGTCGGTCATGCAGCCCTTTGGAATTAAGAGCAAATTTCATGCTTGGGTTGCCATCCCTTCACTGGCCAAATCCAGACCTTCTGGTCACTCCCTGCCAGCAGAAACACAGCTGGTGCCACCAGCTGAGCTCAAAGCCCTTTGGACACTACTGCAAGTGCATGAAGACATCTCAGCACAAGGACAGTTGTCCCAGGGTGGTCCCCAAGGTTTGCTCTGAGACCTCTCAGGAAAAGGAGCAGGTCACCCCACTGCAGGTTTCTCTAGTGAACCCAAAAATGCCATCAGTGGCTCAGGGGGACCCAAGAAGACCTCAGGGAGAGGTGTGGGAAGCATTTAATTCAAACTCCTCTCTGGTAGGGATCCTGCCCAAAGGATCAGGAGCCCCCCAGCTCTGGTATTTGCTCCCCAGTCTCCCTGGGAGGGGTCCTACACCCACCCTTTGATGTCCCTGGAGAAGAAGCAGACCATGCCCAGCAGGCACACAGGGCTCACAGCAGACTTGAAAGCTCATCCTGCACATCCAGCCAGGGCTGGGGGATGCACCCCAGGAACTCCCTGAGATCAGCTCAGTTGGTTAGAGCCTGGTGCTAACAGAGCCAAGGCTGTGGGTTTGATTCCTTATGGGCCATTCACTCAAGTTGGGCTTGAAGATCCTTCTGGGTCCCTTCCAACTGGGAGTGTTCTGAGGATTCTGTGAAACTCCAGGAGGGCAGTGCATTTTTAGAGCAGGACCTGGAGGCTGGGTAGGGCTCCTTGTGCTAATGGAACCAGTACTTGGCACAATGTTCCCAAGCCCAGCACCAAAGCATGGGCATCTTCAGGTGCTGAAGGATAAATCAAATTTCAGTGTTCAAGGCCAGGTTAGACAGGGCTTGGAGCAACCTGGTCCAGTGGAAGGTACCCCACTCTTGGCAGGGGGTGAAAGAAGATGAGCTTTAGGTTCCCTTCCAACCCAAACTGTTCTGTGATTCTATGATATACAGTTACCTCCTGCAAACAGTGAGTTATTTGCATATGCAAAGCTTGCTGTATTTATAGAATTTACATATTCAATTATCCCTCCACAGGGTATCTCTGTTCCCTTCCTGTGGGCCTGCCCAGTTTGCAGCCTGCAAGGCCACGTGCTGCTTTCTCAGCATGAAGCAGGGGCCAAAGGAGCCTCAAATCCCCATCACACACTCAAAAAAACCCCACTACCACCTTTTATGGCCAAGCTAAACACCAGCACACTCAGCTCAGCTCATGCCAAATGTAGCTGGTCCTTCAGGTGCTGTGTCAGGCACACAAAGGGCTGTGCTGGGTGTTGAGAAAGCCCACCCTGCAGAGCTGTCACAGCATCAGGGCTTTGGAAAAGCCCATTCCACAGGGCTGGCACAGGGTTAGGGTGCTGGAAAAGCCCACCCTTTGGAGATGCCCACCCTGCAGGGCTGTCACAGCCTCAGGACATTGGGAAATCCCACCCTTTGGAGCTCAGGAACCTCCTGCTCCCCCTGCTCCTCAGCCGAGAAGGGGTCAGGTGCAGCTCCACCTCCACTGGGGCACTGTGGAGGTGCTGGGGGGCCCCTGGGCTCAGGGGGCCTCTCATTAAGGGGGAATAAGAGAGCAGAAAAAGCAAGAATTAGACCCTGAACACAAGGCAAGGGAGGTGGGCAGTAATTCATTATCCCAGTGTCCTCAGCCTATTAAACACTCCCCATTCCCAGGTTGGGAATCCTGCCCCGCTCAGGGCAGATGGGATCCCCTCCAAACCACCCCCAGGTGCTTCACAGTCAATTAGAGGCAAGTGGAGCAAGGGAGAGGGGTTAAAGATTACGCCAAGGGCCGGGCCAGGGCCGCAGCAGGGAGCTCGTCTGCTCATCTATATCATAGACACTAATTTGGTTTAATTTACTTCAAAGGCTTTCCTGGGGGCTCTGGCATACGCAGGGTTGGGATCTATTTTTCTCAAAAGAGGTTTGAAAGGGGGGCAGGGGCCTTTCTCTTGAAAGCAGCCCAGGGAGAGTGCTCTGGGGTTTGATTTTTCTCTCTTTTTTTCTCTTTTTTTTTTTTTTTTTTTTTTTTTCTTTTTTTACAAGGGCTGTCTCCAAAGGCAGATAAGAGGAAGCCCTGGGAAATGAAAGCTGGAAAAGTGGATATGAAAGGAAACACGGCCGACAAAGACTGTAATGAAGCAGTTAAAGCACTTTAAAATAAAGCCTCTCCCCACCCAGTGCCTGCAGAGGGGCAATAAAACCATCCTGCAAAGTGCTAGCCAAAGATTCCCCCAAGGAAAGCACACCCTTTGGGGAAGGCTAAATATGTTGAATTATCCCCCAGGAAGCAAATAAACCAGGGACAACACGGTGCTTTTCTCCTTTCATCAGTGCAGGGAGAAGTGTCTTGTTAATGTTGGGAGCTTAGGGAGGATATAAAGCTGAGCAACAGCCTGGGCTGGGGGATGTGGAGCCGGATGGCCCTTGGCTGGTGGGGGGGAGATCAGGAGGATGAATCCTGGAGTGTCACCACCAACCGGCTCCCTCCTACCTTGTGGATGAGCCTGGGAGCCTTGCAGGCTTCCAGCCCAGCTCTGAGCACCTTCTTGCAGCTCTGGGCATCACAGCTGCCCTTTCTCCATTCCATTCCAGCGTGGAGGCAATGCCAGGCACCACGAGGGCTTGGGGGTACAAAACCACACCAGAGCTGGTCCCATTCAGCCCCAGAATAAAACACCCTGGGCTGAAATCAGAGTTAGACCCACTACACACCCCTGGGTGTCTCTGCAGCCCCTCCTGCCCTCGAGTCAGGGCTGGCAGCACTCACACACCAGCACTGGGCTCAGCACCCATCTTCTGGCCACAGCCCCGACTTACAGCTGAGGAGACTCTCAATAAACCACTGCACAAAGGGGCTGTGTGCAGGGGAGCATCAGCAATCACGGTAAATAATTACAGGGGGGAAAAGTTGACCAAGTGAGAATAGAAGGGCTGCAGGGTCAGTGCTGGAGGGCAGAGCCAGGAGGCAGAGGATGAGGGTGGGAGAAGGATGGGAGGGCTCAAGGATGGCAATGGATGCAAAAAGAAGTGTTGCAGAGTGCTGAAAGCAGGCTGAGCCCGCTCCAGCCAAGTCCTGCAGGGATCTAAATGTACATTCCCTATTCATATCCCAGCTCGAAGCCATCTGGGAAAATTCAGCACTCACACCCCTGTGCTTGGGGATGTTTGGCAGGGGAGATCTGGAGTGGGTGGCTTTATTCAAAGCCCAGTCACAGCAGTAGTGTTGTTATAACATTTATTTTTATAAACCTGATTAGTAGCAATAAATAATAAATAATAAAACCTGCTCAAATCACCTGTGATTTGAGTCTCTTCTGCCAGTCTTGAGCAGGGCTGAGGTGAACAACTTTGGAGCCCTCTCATGCAGGATGGGTTATCTGACATTAGTTGTGCCACATAAAACCACAAAAATGATGAAAAAAAATTGCTACCCACACTGTTTTCTGAATGGCAGCAGTGGAACGAATATGGATGTAGTTCATCTTATTTAGAGTTAATAAAAACAGCCAAGTGTAGCCAAGGTAGAAAAGGAAATGCAAACAAGTATTTGTATCAGGGCTGTTCCGTTTCCAAGGCCAGGGTCACTTACTGCTTCCTCCACACAGATCAGGTAGGGTAATTAATCACAGGCTGCTAACAAACTTTGCCTCTGTGCTAATTGACTCGAGCTCGTCATGAGGATGTCTGACACTCTCTGAAAGATATTGGTCCCTGCCATGGGCTCACTGTCACAAAAGCTGATCTGCTTTAGGTGTTTTCCTTGTACATTAGCACGTTCCAGCCAAGAGGATGAGAAGGGACTGGGGCATCTTTAGGTGATTGGAGATGCCCCCAAGAACTCAGGTCTGTCTCTCCCGTTCAGTTGATCTTCACAGGTCTACACCAGGGCACTCTGAGTCACCCTTGAATGAGCTGACTTGTTCACTGGGGCAGACTGAAGCCTCTTGTTGCTTGTCAGCCACTAAGGGGCTGCTGAAGAAAACCTCCCCTGCTTGAATTAATGCAACACTGACCAAAGAAGTAAGGCCAGAGTTAACTAATTAGCTAGTACTTGGTGATGGCTACAGGCACCTGCCTGCCTGGTGTGTGCACAGCCCATGCTGGTGACAGAAGGAATTGGGCTGCAGAGCTGCAGCCAAAGAGCAGCAGCAGCCACTGTGCCCTATAAGTGTTGTGAGGAGTGTTGTGAGGAGACCTGGCTGACACCCCAGCCTAGGAAGTCTGGTAGAAACCCTGGTCAAGGACAGCTGTTTGATCCCCCAGTTGTTCTCACCTGGCTCAGCAGTGTGGTCAAGCACAGTCCAAGCAAGCCCTGGTGTGCTAGGGCCTGCAGGGAACCAAGGAATCACAGAACAGTTTGGGTTGGAAGGGACCTTAAAGATTCCAAAGTTCCAAGCCCCTGCTGTGGGCAGGGACACCTTCCACTAGATCAGGTTGTTCCAACCTGACTTTGGACACTTCCAGGGATGGGGCAGCCACAGCTTCTCTGGGCAACCTGTGCCAGGGCCTCCCCACCCTCACAGCCAAGAATTCCTTCCCCATATTCCATCTCAGGCTGCCCTCTGGCAGTGGGAAGCCATTCCCCTTGTCCTGTTTCCCCTCCCTGTCTTGGAGTCCCTGTAGGCACTGGAAGGGGGTTTAAGGTCTCCTCGGAGCCTTCTCTTCTCCAGGCTGAACACCCCCGGCTCTCCCAGCCTGTCTCCAGGGCAGAGCCCTGGCCTCGCTCCAGCAGCTCCTCGTGCACCCTGTGCTGCGGACCGCGGAGCTGGAGGCAACAGCGCAGGTGGGGTGTCACCTGAGGGGGGCAGGGGGGGAACAGCCCCAATTCACCCCAAGGCTTGGCTGCTCCTGCCTGCGCTGAGCCCGAGCCGGGTCCTGCCCAGGGACCATCCCCGGGTGTCTGTAGCGGGGTCGGGATCCGCCGCTCTCCCGCGCCCATCCCGGGAGCGCTCCAGGACCGCGGGCCGGGGCTGCCCCCGCCCGGCCGCCAGCGGGGCTGGAACCGCCCGGGCACTCAGCAGCTTTTATTCCCACCATAATTTTTCAATTTACAAGGCAATAAATGAAAGAGGAGGATGAGATTTGCTCAGCGCATTTTCCAGAAGTATTCACTGCTGAGAGCCACTGCAAAAGCCATTTAAACAATTGCTTTTATGACACAACACACATTAAAGAAACTTTCCTAATCTTTTTTTTTCACCCCTCTGCCATTTCGGGCCGTGCTGCTGCTGTTGTGTTCAGCTCGCTGCTTTATGGGCTGTTTGGATTTTAATTGGGCTGTAGCCCCAGGGAGCAGTGAAATTTTGGAGACGTATTTAGCTCTGACTGTGCTCACAGCTAATCGGGCAGAAAGGCTGGGTACTGCCTTAATGTCGGCTGAGATCTTGTGAGCTGGAGGAGCCGTGTGTGGGGAGCAGAGCACACCCTGTGGGTGATGTGGGAGCAGAGCACACCCTGTGGGTGATGTCCCTCCAGCCTGAGGGGTGGTGATCCCCTCATCCATGGTGGGGGGGATTCCTGGGGTGGGTTTTAGAGGATGGTACTGCGGCCACTTGATGCAATGAGAACCAAACTGAGGCCTGGGATGTTCAGGAAAGGCTTTTTGCCAAGGAGGGGAGCACACCCCTATCAGGAGACATGACATGGTTTTTAAATTAATTTAATTACTTATAATGTACTTAATTATATTTTTATTAATTATCATTTTTATTAATGATAACTTATTATTTATTTGCCTTTTAACCCACTGTTCCCAGTGGCCAGTAAGTGATGCCTCGGGAGAGGGACAGCCCCCCACACTGCTGCTGTGGGCTGGGAACTGCATCCCATGTGCCATGTGGCCACAGGAACAGCAGCCTATGGAGACTGCCTGGAGAGCTGGGGTTCCTCAGCCTGGAGAAGTCTCCGGGGTGCCTTTGGAGCCCCTTTTAGTGCCTAAAGGGGCTCTAAAAAAGATGGAGAGGGACTTTGGACACGGAATGGAATAACAGGACAAGAGGGAATGGCTTCAAGCTGACAGAGGGTAGATTTAGATTGGATACCACGGAGAAATTCTTCCCTGTGAGGGTGGGGAGGCCCTGGCACAGGTTGCCCAGAGAAGCTGTGGTTGCCCCATCCCTGGAAGTGTCCAGGGCCAGGTTGGACGGGGCTTGGAGCAACCTGGGCTAGTGGAAGGTGTCCCTGCCCATGGCAGGGGGTGGGACTAGAGAAGTTAAAGGTCCGTCCCTCCGACACAAACCACTCCATGATTCCACGATGCTGTGACAGGGTTGTGACTACAATCCTAGGGACACCCCACCCTATTGTCGCCCTGGCCGTGCCCCTCAGTCCGGCGGGTTCGGAGGGGCTGGGGCGGCTCTCGGGGGGCGCAGGCGGGGGGTCCCCGCAGGGTCTGTCGCGGTCCCGCAGTTCCTTCAGCAGCCGCCGGGCGGTGCCCGCGCTCTGCCAGCGGAGCGGACCCGTGTCCCGGCCGCACCCCCGGCCCCGCAGAGAGCCGGGCTGGTGAATCAAGGCAAAAAAAAAAGGTCAGAAGAGGCCCGTTGAAGGCCAAAGGAACCGTGGTGGAAGGTCTCACGCAGCAGCTCCTGTCTCCACTGGCCATCAGGCTGTGGGACGTGCTTGCAGCCGCAGTGGAGAGCCAGGGAAACAGCGTTCAGCATCATCCAACCCAGCTGTCAGCCCAAATGAAAGTTTCAGACAATTATGGAATCGTTGAATCTCTTGAGTTGGAAGGGACCGACCAGGATCACCAGGCCAACTCCTGACCCTGCCCAGGACACCCCAACCATCCCACCGTGTGTCTGAGACCATTCTCCAAACCCTCCTGGAGCTCTGGCAGCCTTGAGGCTGTGCCCACTGCCCTGGGGAGCCTGGTCAGTGCCAACCACCCTCTGGGAGAAGAACCTTTCCCTGAGATCCAACCTAAACCTGCCCTGACACAGCTTCATGCCAGTTTGGTTTGGGGGGACATGAAGAGGATGTCAACTCTGCTTCAAATCAGAGGCAGTTCCCCTTCGTACCCCTTCCTAAAGGGATTCAACCCTTCACACTGTTTCCACTTTGAAAAGTCACCTTGCTCCATGTGCTTCCAGAAATGCATCCCCAAAATGAGGCAACTGTGCAACCCCAAGATCTGCACTGATGTCACTCACTTGTTTACACTGTGAATGGCCAAAGAGCAGAGGCAAAACTGGAGCACTCAGCTTTTTTTGTGCCTTCTGGGATGTTGATCCAAAGTGAGGAAGAGCATCTTTAATTTCCCCACAGGAGGGGAAAAAACACTTGTGTTCCTACCTGCTCCTCAGAAAGGAAATATTTGTCTCCTTTGCCAGGTGCCAAGCCCAACAGGACACAGGATGACCACTGGGACCAGGATGTCCCAGTGCTGCAGCTCACAGGGAATTGGATGCTGCTTCAACAAGTGAAATCCCCTCCCAGGCTTAGTCAGAGCTCAGCAAAATGAGCACACAGGAAAATGCACTGTGAGGGTGGGGAGGCCCTGGCACAGGTTGCCCAGAGAAGCTGTGGCTGCCCCATCCCTGCAAGTGTTCAAGGCCAGGTTGGACGGGGCTTGGAGCAACCTGGGATGGTGGAAGGTGTCCCTGCCCATGGCAGGGGGGGGAATGAGATGATCTTCAAGGTCCCTTCTGATCCAAACCATTCTGTGATTCTTTGGTGTCCTTGCCCATGACAGAGGGTTAGAAAAGATGGTCTTTAAGGTCCCTTTCAACACAAACCATCTGTGACTCTATGAAACACTCCCAGCTGTTAGAGCACCACCAGGAGCCCTGGCCACCAAGGCTGGTCACACCGCATTGCCCAGGCTCTGGCAAACTCCTGCTCCTTTCCCTGGGGATGTGGTGGGGCTGAGGGCTTTGGGATGTGGCCTGATGTTAATTGGTGGCCTCAGGGGGCGGCCTTTCGAGAGCCATTGTGTCTCTGCCAGCAGCAGATCCACATCAGCCCGGGTATTTAATGGCCAGGGGAATGAGGGAGTGGAAGTGTGAGCGGATCCGTGCCAGCCATTCCGGCTGCACACTCTGCACAATGTGCTAACCCCCCCCACCCGGCTGCACCCCCACCCGGGGGGGGTTGGCACTCAGGACTGAATGGCTTCTGCTGTTTGTGCCGAGTGGCAGATCCAGCCAGATCCCCCCAGGCAGCTCATGCTAACCAGAACTGCCACGGTTATGGGTAAGGGGTAAGTCCAGACCGGTGGGTCCTTGCCTCTGAGTTGCAGTATCCACATGCTAAACCCCGCAGGAACGAGACACCGACGCAGTGTGCAGTTCAAAGGTTGAAGCCGATCTAACTTTATTTAACAAAATGGTGGGTTTATATAGGGCAGGAAAAGGAAGGTTCTGGGAAAGGGGATACCTGGACTCCGGATTGGCAGGGAGGTACAAAACAGAATCAACTGGGGATTGGTCAGAGCAACCACCCCCCGGGTAGCCTGCTCACACAGGGGGCTGTCTCTATCTCTCTAAAGAGAGGTGTTCATGACAACAGGAAAAAGGGGACATGGGATGGAGGCATTTCCTACAGTTAGGAAAGCCCTCTGTTACAATAAGGTACACAGTCTTTCAGGTAGAAGACTCAAGCAAGATATCTTCTGCTTCTTTCCACTCTCTGAAGTCTGTCTCAGTCCTCAGCCTAATCCCAACATAGATATGGTTAGGTAGATCCTATCTCCTCTGCCCAGTTCTTATTACTAGATTCATAGACTCTCCTGTGCATTTTTGGCATCTTATAGCATTTTGGTATTAAGGATGTTGCTGTAAAACCTAACTAAATATATTCATAATTAAAGAGATTAGATGAATAGTCAAATCTTTCCAGCTCTGAGCATCCTAGTAATCCATATTTTTCTGAGAGCAGTTGAATACTTTGCTTTTAACTGTATATTAATAATGACAATGATGTAGCACTTGGATGCAGTACTGATTTAACTTGTGTTTCTTGGTTATTTACAGATGTCTTGATTCTCCATTATTTTGAGCACTCACATAAGGTATTTGGAATCCATACTCAGCTGAACCTTTAAGTTTGTGAAAATCTGATCCTTTGTGGGGTTGGGTACAAAGGGAAACATGTTCTTATATAAAATTTGGTGAAGAAAAAAGACAAATATTTCATAGATAGTCTCCTAAAGATCTCTCATCTATTTTTTTTTCCTTGATTGATACCTTGATTTTATTGGTTAATTCTTCTGTTCTTAGTGATGTGTAATATTTATGAATTACTGCATTGACTCAGTAGAACTCTTTGGGGAATGAACTATCACATGCAATTTTTAAAGATGATAAAGTCCAGCCACACACTAGGTTTAATACTCCTACTGTCAGCTAATGAACACCAGTGCAGTCCTTTGGCATCCTCAGGTCTTAAACATATTTTTTTGCATAAAGACAAAATATATATTGCTATTGACTGTATTAAAAATAATATAAAATATTAATTTGGGGGGGTAAAAAATATAAAAAAGAAAAAGGACAGAAAAGAAAAGCTGCCTGAGATTCACTCTCATGCGGGTGCATTTTCTGGACTGCTGGCACACAATGGTTAATGAAATCTGCAAATGAAGTAGTAAGTGATGTCAGCACTTAGTACATTATCATTTTCTCTCATCTATTCATCTGAAGTGCAGAACAGATAACTTTAACTATCATCTTCAGCAGAAAAAAAAATAATAAAAAAACCCGGAGTTCAAGGCATTGTCAAGGAGTCGTTCAGCTTTGGCTCTTAATTAAAGTAAACATTGTAAAAAACTTTTCCATTAAAAGAGAAAGCTTTTACCTCTCATAACATTCTGACCACATTCAAATGAGGGTGGAATGCATGCTACCTCATGGGGAGAGCTTGCAGTATAAAATTTTGCCAATATAGCCCCTGCCAATAAAAAATATTGTGATTTTCTTTTCACTGTGCTCATTCGTCATTGGAAAAATGCAAGAATGAGATCTTCCATACAAGTTCAAACATATGCCCTTGAGAGTTACAGAATTACTTTCAATGTAATTCCAAATGTTAATATCCCCACAGGAACGCAGATCCAACAGAGTAACCTACTATTCTATATAGCCATCACATTCACCTCAGTGAGTGCACATCATGCATCAGTGTGGCTTGATACTGTGATTAGCTACTTTGGGGCTGTGCTGAATAATCAGCAGCATCAACAGTTCCTCCTTAGGCTTCTCTCTAACTTGATTTGACATAGGAAGAATATCCATCATTTTTTTGAACACACACATATATGTATAAATATGTACACACACACCACAAAACAAGCTAACACAGATCTTAACAATATTTTATTGATTTATTTTTAATCAATTTATAATTTATGTTATAACAATGATAAAATGAGAGAGTAAAAAAGAGAGAGAGCGGAATAATATGAGAGAATAATGAGAGAGCCACAGAATAATAAGTGAAAGTGTGGGCAGAAACATGTTCTCCTTACACAGCTCTAGCATGTCACATCCAAATTACTGGGTTTGTTTCTGGTGAACTTCTTACCAGATAGGTATTGGCAACTTTGGAATAACTTTTGATTGAAGATAGTATTGCTCTCTTCAAGAGTGTTATAGTACTCTATAGAACATGAGTTAAAATAATTTGAGAGATGAAAGAATAAAGGATTTAAAATTTCAAGGTCTGGCTTGAGTTTAAGAGGTGTTAACATCATCTAGACTTTCTGAAAGCAGTCTGTTTGAGACAATGATACTTAGTACTTTTATTTAAAAAAGCAATATAGAAATGCAGAGTCAAGAGAAAACATACAAACCAACCTCACTTGACCTGAGACAGGAGTTTTTCATTTAATGACAGCTAACAAAAGTATTACTAGTACATGAAACATGAGGGGAGACAGCTGCTGAGTCCCTACAGAGGTATCTTAAAGTTTTATGATAAATGTTCAGATAAGGACAAAGATATTCAAAGAAACTGGATGATATTCATATTTACTTCATTTGCCTTGCTTTCAGCAAAAAAGGCAATAAAATTTAATAAAAAAGAAGTGCTCAACACAAGAAAGGTACATAAAAATAGAACTGGATGGGATGCGAGACATTGTTCAGCAATAACTGGGACCCCAGTCACAGACCAAAAGGCTATTATTTCAGGTGTCTGTAACTCGGAGAAAGAAGTCTGCTTTTAACCTTAAAGCTGGGAAAGGTATTTACAGAAATGACTGAGGGGATGTGGTAATGCTAAGAGACTGCTGCAGATTTTCAGTAGGCCTTAAGATGTGATATAATTTCAACTTTTACGCTAAAGCCAAAAAGAAATGTCAAAACAAGATGAATTAAAGGCAATGGTCATGGGCAAAAGACTACAGAAAGAATTAACTTTTCACCTCCACAGCTAGAACTGACCGCAGACCAAGAGCTGACTGGTTTAGGTAACCACAGGATGTACAACTCAGGCTAAAGGTTAGACCTAATCTGCCCAAAGACAGAATGACAAATTAAGTGCATCCACTTGCCATAATTAGATAAGAAGGCTTTGCTTCAGACTGACATTTGCCTTGCTTTGAATCTGTGTTCATATGGAGGTTCTCACCTGCAGTGGTGAGGAGACCTGTGCTGCCTTTAAATGCAACAAATGAGACCTGGGCAAAATTTGGCTCTAACACACTGCTTCCAAATAATCTTTCCTAGAAGGTTGAGAAATGGTGCTAAGTTTGTAAATGTCACTAGTTTGTTTTCAAATGTATTTGCATTTATAAAATCATGTTCTATGTATACTTATTCATAAAATGTTTACACTAGATTTTTAAATAATTCACTATATTATTTGATCAATAGTTTCAGTATTTAAAATAAATTCTTTGAAATACTTCAGCTTTTACTAGAACAGTCCTTTGAAGTCTTTTGGTTCCTATATCATGCTGGGGCATTAGCATCACTCTCAAAGCAGAGTAAATCACACCTATGTCATTCTTGGGAGATGTTTGTCTAACTCATTGTAGAACTCTTACTGCTGTTCAGTGAACTTCTCTGATCATCAAAAGGTACTTTCTCCACCTCAGTTGTATCATAGTTTATGTTTCATCCATTCACACTCACACACATTAAACCCTTCTCAATTTAGGACAATTTCCAAAGTTCATTGAGGTCAATGGAATCCCTTACAGTTACTTTAATAGAATCAGGCCCTCAGAGAGGAAAAACTTATTTTATACATTTTCAGTCTTCACTTCAAGGTCATCTCATTTAAAAAAGGAACTTTCTTAAGCAAACATCACAATCTTTGGGTGGGCAATGATGTTTATCTTAAAATGGAAACTTTTTTCCCCCACAGGTAGAATCTCTACATGGTAAAATGCAGAGTATGGCTGAAACTGTAACAACAGTTCTACTGGAAATAAAAAAAATTAACTTGCTTTATAAACAAAGGAGGAACAGAAAAAATAATGTGGGGTTTGTGTATATTAAAGCTTCATGTAAGCATAAACCAGATCTTAATGTATTTTAACAAATTGCTCACTGGATGAGTTTTGTCTCTGTGAGTTGTTTGGGATTAAACTGTGATTTTCTCAAATGAATTTGCTCTTATTGCTTTATTGACAATATATTATGAAGAAGTCTTCATCTGTAGCTCATTTTTGAGCTCTGTTTGTTGGAAATATAATTACATACTACATTTCTTTTGCCTGATTGGGAGAGTGGTGTAACTGTTAGACACAGGTTTCCAGTGTCAGTACTATGATTAGGATTTTAAATTCATTGGGGATGAGTTGCTCTATCATTCAAATCACACTGAAAAGCCATTGACTGCAGCAGCCCTGGCTTGCAATCACATTGCTCAGTGGTAACCCAGAATTTGCAACTTGTTCATAAATATGTTATGTGGGCTGAAAGTACTGAAATAACAAGCAAAGCTGTGCAGTCCCTAGTTACTGACTTATATTCAGGATTAGTTACTTTTTTGTTTTGTTTTGTTTTGTTCATAAGGAGGACTATAGGCACAATCTAAACCCTTTTTCCAGGGAAAAAAAAATTTAGATCCATGTTAATAAAACCCATTATTTTATTTATTATCAATTAAACATTACATTAATAATGCTATTAGCTTCCTATCAGGATCCAAGTTGTGAAGCTAAGAATTTAAAGATATTAATATCTTTTTATTATTTATGTTTCATGCTATTTTAATAAGGTTTCCCCTTCACCTTACTTTACATAATTGCTATATATTTACAACATTAATTCAAAATTAATGGACATTTATTTATAGGAATTAATTTTGTTTCTATATTAAAGCTGCTGCTAATGAAACATATTGGTAGGTTGAACCAATTATTTCCTATCATATCTGTAAGTAACATTACAGACCATCTTGCAGTTATGTTCCTGATCTTAATTGTCACTAAATTTTGTGCAAGTTTCCTCAAAACTGCATCTAAATACTAGCAGCCTTTAGTCTAAGTGGTTCACCTAGAAACTTAAAAAAGTCATTAGGATGCCTTTTGGACTTCTGAGGAATAGTTTTTGGACATTAAAGAGTTCACACTGAAACCTGTGTAATGAAATTATTCACAGGACCTTCTCAAAAATACCCAAAAATGAGACATTTCATGGATGAAAGTTATAGTGAAGAAAGTTTATTTTTAAAATTGTTTTGCTAAATCAAGTTTAGATTACTAAAATTAACTATCCTTGCTGCTTTACCAGTTATGTCAGCTCTGAAATAGTTTTGTGGCACTAAGCAGTGAAAAGTACATTTTAAGAAGCCTGATGTGATCATAAGACATCAGGACAGAAAGATCAAATGGCAACTTATTTTTCATAGAAGCACACATTATGGTGGTCTATTCAGATCACTATCATCACATGATTCATAGCATTTCATTCTTTATTTCTCGTATCTGAGGAAATTACTCCTTCTTGCACTCTAAGTAAGCAACACAATGTGCAATCACCTCCAGCTCAATAGAGGTATTTACTTTCGGAAGTTGTCTATCTGCTGCAGTGACTCTATGTGCAATTTTCTGTACACTACACAAATTTCAGTGGTAGACCTTCTCAACTGATGTGAACCTGAGCTACATCTGCTCCATGGTTTCTTCAAAGTTACAGAGAATTGTAACAGTATAGTACCTGGTTTATGATGCACTCAGAAGTCCAAATTTCATGTCTCTGTGCTAAAGTGGATAATATCCCTCTCTAGGGATGACCTTCAATTTAAGCCTCAAACAATAGTGATCGAATCAGAAAATATCCTTTAACAGCTGTGACATGTGAGACAAGTCTGGGGTGGATAGTGAGTGAGGTACAATGAATTCCTTCCTGGTAACGGTCTTATGCCTGGCCATGAGAATTTTAATGATCTCTATTTTAGCAAACATAAATACCATTGTTCATAAAATTATCATCTTGGTCATAAAATTACCTTCCTCTTTTTAAAATTCAGCTGAAGTATTTGACTCAGTGACCTTCCATGACAGAAATCCCACAGGCTGATTACATGCTGTGTGAAGTATTATTCTCTCTCTTTTGTTTTACATTTACCTGTCATTAACTTCAAATGACCCTCCTGTTGTTCTGGTGCTCTGAGACACCGTTAAAAAGACGGACTGGCTAGTTTTTGACTCTACCCTCCATAATCCTAAATGCTTTAATTAAATGCCTTCTAGTGCTTCTTTTTCACCATTAAATCACCCTAGCTCTTGCAACCTTCATATGCAAACCTTTCTATAGTCCAACCTCTATTTTCCAGACTTCCACAATTTTAATATTCTTTTAACATTCACATCTGTCCTAATTTTGGCCAAGGTCAGGGGTCATTTTTCACAGCAGCCAAGAGGTGATGAAGTCTGGAGCCATATAGGTGTGTCTAGGTTTTATTCCATACCACCCACATCATTTCTCAAGTCAGCCATGGACATACTGAATAAGGGTTATATGAGAAACCAGACATGGCTTTCCTACTCTCAGGATCTGTGTGGTTACATCTTCTAGAAAGCTGAACAGGAGCTGTCTTATCTGCTGTCAACTGGGGGAATGATCTGTTTGGTATCTGAGAATGTCCACTTTCTCTTCCCCACTGTCATTCGCTACATGGGTGCAATTAAGGAAATACTATACTTTCACTTCATGAAATGCTGGGAGGGATTACTCTGGGTCCCTTGCTCTCACACTTTGTTTTTCAAACCCCACAGTACTCTGTCTGAGTCATTGAGCTGTAGTCTGTGACAAAAACAGAAAGTCATTATAATCACTAATTTTTAGTCTTAGAATCTCTGCCTTTGACTAGAAACTAAATGGATTTTAAGAGCAAGATCAGATTTTCAGAGGCATTAAAATGCCTCAGAAGACACATGAACAAATAGTGAGAGTCAGTTTCAAATTCAAAAAACCCCCACAAATGCACAGCTATTATTCACAATTACTGTTGATATGTAACTTCATGATAACACAGTTCTGTGGCAGCAACATATTTTTTAAGTGTGTAATAAACATTGAAAATATGCCAAAATGATGCCTACCACAGATTTAAAAGCAATTGTTTATGTTTTTCCACTTGCTTTTGGATTTTTTTCTTCAAGCTTTGCTTTATGTCTACAGCAAATCCTCTGGAGCTCACAGAGCAACATGGCTGTGATCTTTCTTGCAGGGAGCTAACACGCTTAACTGCACACCTGTAGCATGTGGAAAGCTCTTACCCATCAGGCAGTTCATTCCCACCCCAGTGGTGAAAGCCCTCCAATTCCTTGGCATTCAAACAAAGTGTGGTGCAGACATTCACCCAGTGCAGCAACAGATCTTATGTATCCACATAGCTAAAATCAGGGGCACTATATGTACACTGACACCACATTGTAAGGAACAGTGGGACATTTTCTCTCTTTACTCTTCAAGCACACCAAATGTAAACTCTCTGAACCACAGCAGTTGTCTTTGTACAGATGAAATAGCAGGGCAAAGACAGATCCTGTGAAATAGCTGTGGTTAATGGCTTGTTGAGGGGGGCAAGGCAAGAAACTTCCTTTTAATCAACACGATAATCAATAACATATGGCATCATACTCTTGCCTGATTCCATTATTTCCCTGCACACTACAGGTCTCAGTGACTTCTGCAATTTTTCTCCCAGCCCGTGTCCTTAGCAGGCCAACTGGAGAACCCCTGTCTTGTTTTATTAAAACACTATATTTGAAAAACAAACGTAAGTCTTCAAAAAAGCTTGCAATTTAACTGGAGAAGGATTGCTTAACAGCCACAGTTTGTTGAGGAGGCTGTGATAACATACACAGCCCTTGTTGTGTTTTCCCATACCAGTCTGACTCCATGCATGGCCCCGTGATGCCCATGGTTAAAGGTAGCAAAAAGCTGAGTCAGGGAATCGTATGCTATGATTCTATATTCATATTTTCATGAACTGCAATACAAGCACTATGAATGAAAATCATAGTGCGTTCCTCTGATCCTATGCTCCTTTTTCATGTATTAACTTTGGATTCATAAAGCAAAGACTGTGCTGGATATCCTTTGAGTGGCATTTGTGTTCTAAGAACAGCTTTTACACCTCATATTTTGGCTTTTATTGGTGGCATAGACAACACAAGGTGTTTGCTCACAAGGCTAGTTTAAAGCCTCACATTTTATACAGAAAGTCCTGCAGACCTGTGACTGTTGGTCTTTTTTGAAATTAGTACTGAAAGCCACTGATACAGCTCTTTTTCTGCTTCACACTTAACTGTTGGGTTTTAGAATCTCCTTGTACTCACTCAACATAATTTTGGGGAAACTTCTCTGTAAATTAAATGTACAGTCTGTGAAGTTACAGAGAACCTTAGAGTTTTTCTTTTAAGTCCGTATTTTCATGACCAAGGAAAACCAATTCTCTCATATTCTCATTTTCCTCATGTTCATTAGCAATGCCATTTATATTTCACCTTTATCTTATTTTCTATTTAAGGATAATCTTCCTTTCACATTCTGCTAACAGCAACTTGGTTCCTCTAGTTGATTGTATTTGCTTTTGTTTGGTACCTACTACTATCCCAAACAGCTTCTTAGGGCTGTTTCTAGACCAGACGTGTAAATTTATAATCCTATGTATGTGACAGTTTCTCTCTGTGGGATGCCTAGTGACATAAAACTTCCTAAACTGAACCTGAGCTACCTTTCAGAAGTCTCTTTCCTTCCTGTTCTTTCCACTTACCACAGAGATTTTGCCTTGACAAGCATTCAGTTTACCAGCTGCAGTTAGGTCTTCTTTACTTGGAGCTGAGGTCTATGTGTAGGTAAATTGAGATGTTTAAATCAATAATACAACTACTTTGAAAAACTGGATGTAGACCACAGAAGGTTTTATGATGTTGAAATTTAATTAAATGTTGTTACCATGTTTAAACTAAAACTTTAACATGTACTTATATGCACTCCTTTTGTTCATAAAATATATCAACTGTTTCTATATGTCATCAGCCTTTAAGTAATTCAGGTCCTGGATAGTTTCCCTGCTAATGCTCCCTAGGAATTGGGCTGTCTAAGTTGGAGGTGTTGAAGAGTAGAAACCCAATGACACATAGTCAATAATCTGTATTCATTAAAGTAGGCAATTATAAAACCATACAAGGTAATCACATCCAAAAAAGAGCTAATATTGTTCTGATTGGGTAGCATGAGTATGACTGACAGTCTAAAAAATAGTTTTTTTTTAAAATGACACATAATGATTGAACTTCTCATAAACATTGGACTGCTCTTGCCTATAATTCAAGGTAAGTTTTTTGAGAAAACCCAAAGACAAACAAACATGTTCAAATAGAGATTATCTTAATCTTTACATCATTTTTTTTCCCTTCATACCAGGGGGTTATGAATATTTAGTTACTATTGACCACACAATGAGGTATTTAGAGAAGTAACGTTGTTATCCTAGTGTCTTGCCTCTATAAAGACCTATTTCTCATGTTTGTACTGCTGAAACCAGAGGTCTGGGATTTGACAGTGGCTTGCTGAACACCTTGAGCTTTTCTTTCTTTCTTTCATTTCAATTTAAGCCTTCCAAGGTATGTGCAACAGTCACCAGCTGTAAGGTTTAAGCATCTATATAGCACATATATATTTTTCATGTTTAATAATAAAAATTATATGTGATAGCAGCAAGCCAATCTATTGTATGCCATTACTACAAATAATCTCCACTACAGAGAAAGTGGTTCATAAGTCATGAAAGTCGGAACCTCAAGGGAGTCAGGAAGGTAATTTACTTTTATTTATTATCACTTTGCTCAACAGGTTTTTGATACATTGAACCCTTTAGCATTTTAGTTTAATAGCCTTCAGTGAGGAGCTTCAAGTCTTTGGCACTCTTCTCAAGACTCAGTATCTCAAGGGTTAATCTGAATTTCAGTATGTTAAGGATTGCATGAAGTTTGCATCGAAGTTTTCTGTATTCAGGCCTGACTTTGCTAACAGAGATAGAAATGTTGTGTTTTGGAGTTCACACCACTGCAAATAAAGGTGGGAAGCTAAAATTGCTTTGGAAAGCAATGGGATCATATTGAGGAAACGCAAATGCAAGGGAAGAATTGCGTTTTTTCAACAAAGGCATTTCTATCTGTCCAGCTCTTGCAATGCACAAACAATAATTCACAACAGTGAGTGACATTTTGAATAATAAAATATCAGGTACACCTCTGGCCAGTATTAAGGTAAATGAGTCTTGCTGTACACAAACATGGGGCATGAGTTTGTTAGTGTAACAAGCCATAAAGGTGAAGACTGGTCAAAGCAGCATAGGGTCAAGATTCTGTGCTGGAATTATTATGCCAGTTGAAGTGGACTGCATGCTTTCAGACTTGTTTTTTATGCCAAAAACTCACACATACACTAAAATTACACAAAATATATATTAAGGAAATATAAACATTAAACCTTTAATAAATATTAACTACCTGTTATGGTCATGGCCTCGTGTGCTGCCGAGATGATGCACAGTCTTATTAAAGCCAATTTTTAAACAGGTGTGAAGAAGTTTTCTGGGGTACTTTTTAGGTAATATGGGAATAAGTATCACAAAAATGTTATGTAACCTAACAGGGAAATTCTATAGTAAATGACTAGGTATTAATTCTCGTGAGAAATGCATTTTTTGCAGAAATCATTGTATTACTACAGTGGCATACACAAAGGAAGTGGGTTACTGCTGGTCTGGCAGTGATAGCTACCCCTTAGGTGGTATTACCATAAAGTCATTCTGACAGTTCTCTTAATAATCATTTTATTTGAAAATTATGTGTGGCTTTTTTTCCAAGAACTTGTATTGTGTTTAACAAGATAACTTTCTCTTCATCCATTGAACATATACAGTTATGCTGTTTGAACATTTCTCAAAATCCCACTCTATATCAAAAGTAAATTTTCTGACTTAAGTTCAGTATCAATCATACTTCATCATGTATCCTGCTCTAGTTTTAATTCAATTTCAGTGTGTGCCTATTCACACAAGGTAGCTTTACTTTCTGACATTCTCACCTGTATTAATGAGTAATTGATTTTAAACCAAGTTCACAATACATTCAGACTCACAGGAAATCTTTCCTTTTGACTTGTAAAGATTTAATATCACACTAAACCGAAGAGGTAATTTTTAACAGTTTTTTGCCATTATTATGTTAGTAGACAAGCTGTTTCCAAGCAATTTGTTTGAGAAGACTGTGATAGGTCACTTTAACAGCACTCTTCATCTTGCATTCTGGGTCAGCCACATCATGGTACAGAAAGACAACCAGTTGCCCTATTTCTGTGGCTATCTGGCACACCATTACTTCTTTTAGATAAATGTGAAGCCTTTGATCTTTTGTATTCTTGAATATAATCCAAAGGATTGATGTGAAAAGGAATAATTAATGACTAAAAAAAAAAATAGACATTATAGAACTTTCAAAACAGCCCAAATTAGGAAATTACTTGTCTGCCAGGTGTTTTTTTCGTAGGAAGGATTTGGTGCATATATTTTGTGTGTAATTCAGAAGACATTTGGATAGATTTCACAGCCTTCTTCCACTTTTAAGACCTGCCTGACCTTCTGAAGAGAGGTGACTAGATTGCAGATTTCAGCTCTATCCCCTTGGCAGTATCTTTTTTTCTTTAGATTCTGTTATGACTCCACATCTGTTCCAAAGGTCTGTGCTAAGATCAAACCTTGGAGACAAACTCTGCATACATGGGTCTAAAACTATTGTCCTGACTTTATAACCTGCTGGGGCAAAAAACATAGAGATGTCTTACCAAGCAGTACACAACTTTTGGCAGTGTGAAGGATTTGAGGTGATTTTTGATCTTTGTTTTCATTTAATCTAGTTGCTCACATTCTCACTACATTGTTAACAAAGCTGGGCTGAATCCGTGTTTTTATCTCTACACTTCAATTTAAACAGCCTTTCTGCTTTGTTACGTCAGCATTCCAACATGACTTTTTACTTACATGCTCAAACAACATTTATCTTTCTCTTCCTAACCACTTCCTTCCCTTCATTTAGTTACTCTTGTCTTGAATCTCAGGAAGGCAGGTTAGATTAGCACAGATAACACTATCATGGCTATAGAGCTTCTGGGTGGAGAGTGGTCCATTTTCAGCAGTTCTGAATGTGGATGAATGCAAATAAATGTTCGGAGGTTCTGCATCGGGTCTTGTTGCTTAGCCTACTAGAAATGCCATGCAAGGAGCTTAGGATTTTGTATAGAACTTTTGTCTTTTGAGGAGAAAAGGTACAAATTTTTTTGTCCCTGGGGTGATTTGTGGTAAAGCAGGTACGAATGTTAGGGCTTTGCCTGCTATTATAATGAAAAGTCACAGGGTTCTGAAGTAATTATTAAAACAGTAAACACCTTAGGTCTCAATTTAGTCTTGGAAAGTGAAAAACCAAATATTTCAAGAGAAGTGTAAAAGTAAAGTGTAGCTATATTCTTCTGATATGGAAATTTATCACCATTATGTTCATCTTCTAGAGTGTGACATCTGGAATTCTGTCTTTATGGTGTGATTTCTCCCAATAATATAGTGATTTGCATTTTCTGTTTGTGCTGTCTCACCAAAAAACAAGTGTACAAACAATCAAAACGTATTTTCATTTAACTACACCTACCCATATTGACATCAGAAAGATGTTCTGTCTGTACACAGTGGGTTTTTTTCTCCACTTGGCATTCAGGTTTGAATTTAAACGAGTGTAGTTCTGACATTATTATTTCCAAGTGAAGCCCAGAGATCACCCAAGGTTCCCTAGGGCCACTCATGATCCAGACATCCTGAACAGTTACCCTCAGGCCTAAAAAGCAACCCAGCAGAACTGGTTATCATTGTGGTCAGCTAAGCTGTAATATGGCCATGCTCTGTTTTTATCATATTGAGCAGATGGCTGTAATGCAGCCTGTTCATACTTGTTGAAATGCCTCAGTCTCGTCACTTTGCCTTCTCAGCTCAGCTTCCTCCCTTCCCTTCAAAGTGGCTCAGCTCTACACAAAGACACATTCTTCTCACACTGTTTCTGCTAGACCACAACTAGAACCAATGAAAGTAAAATCTTTGAAACTCGTAGAAAAAGACAGGGAAACAATATAAATTATTTTACAATTTCACAACCATTATTTGAACACAATATGCATTTTCAGCTCACTTGTCCCAGGGCATGTCCCACTGAAAGATTTACCATTGAGTTCAATGGAAGAGGGAGCAGTCTTTACCATTTAAAGCTATCATCCTATTAAGATAAATGAGAAACACAGTCAAAGCTGTGCTGCTGCCATTGTTTCACTGTCTTTGAACCTGTCTTTGTCTTTGGCCTCAGCATGGCATTGTTTTAACAGTGAAGGCCACTTTCAGGTGGTTTTTCTTTTTATATAGTGTGGAGAATATTAATAAAAAATGCAAGAAGGATATAGTCCTAAACTTTGTTGTCTCTTAGATTTTTTTTTCTGGTCATTAGACTGCCTGAGTAGCCTCAACTAATAATAATAGTAATAATAATAAGGCTTAGAAACTTTATCTGTATTACAGAGATTAAAAACCCTAAGCTATGCAGTACTTTCTAAAAGTATTTGAGTTTTCAGAATATATAAGGAGGAGCCATGCCAAGATACTTCTATCTGAAATTTCCCCTATTGCACACTGGGGTTTCAGAATAATATTTGACCTTTAGCTTATGAAGCACTTGGAAGCCTTTTCTGAGAGCAGGTGCTTTAGGATAATTTTTTTTTTGTTTAGCATGTTAAATTAAGACAAGTCAGATATGACTTTTTTCCCCATTGAAACCCAAAATCTACGTAGTTCAGTAGACACTTGTAGACTCACTTTTACTGATCTTGCATGATTTTGCAATTTGTCTTAATTTTTCAAGCAAAATACAGTCTCATTCAAACTTTCTCCAATGTTTGTTCCCACTAGTTAATGCAAGCAAACCTCTGACTTGGAGATTCTGCTTTTAGGAAAGTTTTTGAACTACAGATTAAAAAAGTACATAAAAAAGAATGCATAAAAACCTCTTGGAGCACGCATAACTTTTATTCCATAGAGAATTGCCTAGAGTACTGGTCTATAGATATGGTCCTCTTTCCAGGGAATTTAGATGTGGGTTACTGTATCCAAAAGAAAGCTGAGCATGAGAAGGCAAGGGGTTACTCAGCCATGCCTGGATGGATACAGGTCTGGAGGGCTGAGCAGCAGGACAGAGCTCATCTGATTTGGGCAAAATCCCTGCATTTTTAAGGGAGCAACTCTGATCTGTAACTTTGTTCAGGGCTCCAGGAAACAGAAGTCTATGTGGAGAAATGTGACTTACGCAAATCTTGACCAAGGGAGTCAATTCATAGGGATGTGAGACAGTTAAAATGCAGAAAGCTTAAGTCAAATATAGTGGAGTGTATTTATGGCAAAGAAATTGAGAAGACCTAAAAGCAGTGCTCTGGAGTCAACATAATATTTTGAGGACTAATCAGAAGTCAAGTCTTGAAAAAGGCAAGCTGAGACCTTACAGTTCTCACTGAAGCTAGCATGGAGTCAGAGGTGTTCAAGAACTCCTGGGACCAGACCCATTGCTTAAGTTACTCTTCCCATGCTTTTCATTTAAAGCAAGATCTGGAATAAATTAAGGTTCAGTGAGTTTTGAAAAAAATAGATTGGCAAGCTGGTAGTGCATTAAAATTGGGAGTCTGCAATGAGACAAAGAGCTGCAGTCTGGCACTACAGGGAGATGGAGGATATGAAGAAGAGGTCCAGTAAAAAGAATCAACTCCAATATGTACATTTTCTGCAGAGAATGTGTGTTCTAATGAATAGAAGAATATCTATAGGGATTACTCTGATCTGTGGTTCATTACTCATATTCCCTCCTCAGATTTCACCCATATTGACAATAAATTTAGTAAGAAGACCAAAGAATCTTGTATTTGTTAAAGTTTCATGCCATCATCAACATATTCTGCTCTAAGACTTAAGTTACTTCTCCCCACTGCAAATAATAGTTTCCATACTTTCAATACCTCGAGGGAGTTTGAAAATGACTAATTGATGGTTTTTCCCTGCTTTAAATCATTACTGCATTTCAGACTTAGAAATGTGTGGCAAAGTAAGCCAGTTGTCGAGTGAGGAATTAGTCTCCCCAGTGCCAACAATAAATTCTCCAGTTTGCTCAGCAACCAGTTGAACAAACTCCTCAATATTTAACCACGTCAATTGTAAACAGGCAGATTCTTTGCCTATGTTGTTTTCTCATGAGAATCTAAACCTTCCTTATCAAAATATGTGTGTTACAATGGACATTCATCTGCCTCCCTTCTAATGATGTTTTTCACATTGTATAAGACAACGCCTGCTGTTGTCATGTATCCATTAAAACCTCATCCATAGAGCTGTGTATAGAACAGGGGGGCTGACTAGGAGCTGCAAACTTCCAAGGAACTTGTTTGTTGTGATGTGGGGTTTTTTTCCACTCTTGAGTGTTGGATGCATAATATTTTCAGGTAACTCTGACTACTGTGTGATATTTAATCACATCCACTGCCTCCCAGTAATCACTTTTATTGCATTATGCTAGTCAGCATATTCTGTGCACTTTAATATACATGAGGTTGAGGGAGGAATATTTTTCACTGAAGCCTTTATGGAAAATTTTGCATTTATTGATTTCTGTTAAAAAAACCCCTCCCTGTTATTCTTAGAAAATCGATGAAAATGATTGCTGTGGCCATATTTGTTCAAACAAACAAATAATACAGTATAATGACAACGCTATCTCTCATTTCCACATTTCACCTGGAGAAGGAAAACATTTGATCTGGAAAGCCTGTGTACTACATCAGTCTGCAGGAATATCTTTTATTCATGTGTATTAAAAAAATACGCAAAGAGTTTGTACAAGTTGGATGGGGGAAAAAAATACAAAGTTTGACAAAAATAAAACAAATTCATCGAAACAAGCATTGCAGATTTGGGACTTCTGGGGCAAACCTCACAGAGGCAGTCTTACTATCCTTCTTTTGAAATATGCTGGAAATTTTACATGTATAATTTTTCACAAATAAATTTTTGCATTCCTGACAAAGCTTTCCATAGGAAAACTATGCTGTGCATACAGAGCAAGCTTCACACAGCTGATGATTGCAAATCATCCATTCTTAGTGTTTACCTATTAAAAACTATGGGAAAAAAAGGAATAAAAGGAACTTATGAATTCAAATCAGGTAGCTCCTCTAGCTTCCTATAACACTGTACATGCTTTTTCCGAGCTTAGTGAACACAGGAATTGCTCATTCAAAACTATGTTCACAAAATGAAAATCGCAATCAAAATGTAATTATTGATATAAAAACAAGAATCTGCTTCATTGAAATACATTTTTTTTTATCTGAGAATGTACATGTCTCAAAATGCATTGCATCACAGCACAACTTGCTCAATGTGTCGCTGTTACATGGCCACCAATTAAGAAGGATTCTTGGCATGAATGATGTTCTGCCCGAGGCCAGGTCACTGTCTGATGTAAAAGACTGGAGCTTCGGGGCACTGGCGGTTGTGATCCTCTGTTCTGTACAAACCGAACGAGATGATCATTACAGAAACCTTGTGAGCCAAGGCACTGTTATCATCTTCATTTTACATATGGGGATTGAGGTGCAGTCAAAAGATGTCTTTGAATGTTCACAATGAAAAATCTAGAGCCTGATTCTTTTCCGAAGGCTTAAAATTTTTCACTACTTTACATATTCCCAGCACAGCTCTCATTGACTTTAACTTGGCTTACCTGCAGTTACAATCAAAATTACCAGACAGCCCATTTGGGGTGTCAACAGAGTGTTACAACAGCAACACACCCCTGATCATAAATCACAGGTGAAGGAATAAGCTTACTTTCTCCTTGGAAAAAAAAGTCTTCTATTTTTCAACAATAGAATGATTTTGATGCATCTTTTAACTAACCAAAAGTAGCATCTTGACAATTTTAATGGACTAATTATACAGTGATGGTCATCTAGAAATGTGCTTACTTTCAGGTCTTTATGTCCTGACTACTCTAAGAGTTATCAGCTGGAAAATTGGCATGCAAACACAGAATTTCAATCACTAAAACCCTGCAGGACTGGATTTGACTATCCTGTGGTTTTGCCTAAAGTGTCAAGGGAGACAAAAGAATTTTGATTCTCTACGTATAGGATCCAGTCATTGTCCTGATTAGTTCTGCTAAAGCAAAAACCTTTCCAATATATTAAAATGCAGAGTCGGAGCCCTGAGATTCTCAGAGATTAACGGTAGTTCACAAGGGTTCACAGTGACCTTTGTTTCAGTCTCAATTTGCATGAGTTTGCAACATCTGCATTTTGCTCTGTGTTTCTGGTTGGAAACCTTGAATCCCCTTGCCAGAGCCTGGAGATGGTGAGAGTTCTCACCTTAACCCCAGTGTGGCATTCACAGCATAGCTGCCAGTATCATTTATGCATGAAACCAGTCCTGACAAACAATATTTCTTTAAGGCTCTTGATAGTGTTCTTCCTATGAAATATTGTACCTGTGAGGACTCAAGACAATCCTCTAGGTTTTGTGTCTGCCTGTTAAGTGTGGTGCAGGGATGGCTCCTAACAGGTTCAAAGGCAGGTCCTGGTTTGTAACACCTTTACGGTCTTATCCACAGTATCCCAAGCTACTCCACCACCTTATCTCCACTACCTTCAGGTTGAAAAATGATTTTGCAGGGATAACTCTTTTGGGGGACTGACATATTCACTCATGTTCTTCTACTGAAGTACCTGCCTGCAGGCGACAGTTACTTTCCAGTTTATTATAGCAAATACAGAAGGCAGTGAAGGGCTCCTGTATATATTGACCATTGGAAGTCTTTGCATCACTGTCTCCCTAATCTGCCAGTATGCAGCATTATTTCATGACCCACTCAGGCAGTGCCATGGAACTTGGCAGCCTGAATATTTGATAAACCCTTTGAACCACAATGATTTCGTCAGAGGGGAAACAGGACAC
Source organism: Platyrinchus mystaceus (assembly GCA_035041135.1). Classification (NCBI taxonomy): domain Eukaryota; kingdom Metazoa; phylum Chordata; class Aves; order Passeriformes; family Tyrannidae; genus Platyrinchus; species Platyrinchus mystaceus. Next base: position 50,823,689 of record JAWWLV010000179.1, read on the forward strand.
AAGTGAGTCTGGGGATCCCAAGACTGTCCTATCTGGGTCTCCCTTAGTAGCTTGTTCTGTGACTTGTAAATGCCCATGACCTTTGTCTCACATGAAGACCTGCAGGCCAAAAAATAGCATCAAGTACAGGGGTCACAGAGCAAGAGAGAGATTGTGGCAGTTGCTGAGAGATGTCTTGTTATGTGGCATCCTTTTCAGCAAAGTCTTGAGAAGACAGGGAGAAGGGGGAACAGGTTGAGAAAAGAGGCAGAAAAGGAAAGAAACCTCACCAATAAGCAATAAATAGGATTATACAGATCAGAAGGGAGAAAATAAAGCAAGGTCATGAGAAGTGTGCACAGCAGGCCCTTCATTTCTACATGTTGTTAGGTCCCTTTTTTCTCCTAGTAACTGCCTGTCTCCATAGAGTGGCAAGGTAGGGTCACTTAAAAGATGAGTAATACCACTAAATCTCTGTAAACATATAATATAGATTACAGTAATCAGAAATAAAATGTTGATTTAGATGTTTGCAAAATAAAACATTTGGACTTTTTTAATCCACAACTCTTAGAATGAACTTCAATAATATTGCTCCAGTTAAGTCACCTCTTGTGTTCTAGTTCACTCTTGACCACATTATGAAACCACCACTTGGGTTGGCATCACTCAGCAAAACCAACCTCCTCCATGAGGTAGAGTGGTAGTGGGGAGCAGTGTGTGTAGGTCTGTGAGGGGCAGAATATGACACGGTGGCAGAACCTTCAGAGAAGCCTTTTCAGTTCCTGACTACAGTACCCATGGCCCCTAGCAGTTCCCTAATTCCCAAACACATTAGAATTCCACCACAAGTTTGGAAAGGGGGAAAAAAAAAAGAAGTGGAAAAAGTAATCTAATACAGTCCGATATTCTTTTTCATGTTATATTATCCTGCCAACAGATGCCATCAATCACAGTTTTTAAGAAGCATGATGACATTCTAAATGGTCTATGAATATTACTTTGAAATTGAGACTAATTCTGTGGATGAATTTTAACTTTGCTTTCCACCTCCCCCACTTTTTTCTTTTAGAGAGCTCTGTCTCTCTCTCTCTCCCCACACCACCCCTCTCCCCCCGCCCTTACTCAGGATTTCCATGGCCACTGACATCTCAGACTGCTGCAATTAAACTACTGAAATAGCAGGTAGAAGTACTATAAGAAAGTTTCTGTAGGGTATTTTAAAGCTTTATTGGAAAGTATTTTAGGCTGAATGAAGGATGTAAGTGACCACGAACCTACCTGGCAATATCTTCAACAACTCGTCAGTAATTTTGAACCATCAATTTACACAATGCTTCTGAATGCAAGATTTTAATTGAACTATGTGAAAGAAACAAGACTTATGTGTGATATATGACACCACTCCAAATAACAATCAAATCCAAACAGCCCGAATCCAGGATGGAGGACTTGCCTGTCAGCTTCTGCAAGTCCTGTGCCTTCCCATAAACCACACATAAATGCTAAGATTGTTTGGGCATGCACATCTGTCTATACATATGTGCAAGATAGACACAGATGTTTATAAGGTATGATTTTAAGAAGGGTGGGCTCTTTCAATAATCACTCTTTGATTTTGAATGCCTTGAAGTTAACTCACTGCCTGAATAGGCTTTTCATATCAGCAAGGAATGACAGAACAGAGTTTACAAATTTTGTGTGCAAGATCTGCAAACTGAATCACAAAGGATCTTACTGAGCATGGAGTCTAATGGCTGAGTTGCTTTCTAAGGGCAAATATGCAGGAGGAATTTTCCTCTTTTGACAATAAGCAAATATAAAACTATACCTTATTGCAAACCACTGCAAGGGAGGATTTTATAGTATTTGCAGCCTGCCAGGATGAGTGATAAGCTAACCCATTTCATAATTTCAAGCCTCACCTTTCTGCAGTGTTGCAGTGTGATCCATCCTTCTCTCCTGAGGCAGGCTGCCAGGCAGCATCATTTTTCAGACATGAACTCTGTAGGTACACATTCCTAGAGCAGTCCCACTTTGCCCCATATCACTCTTCTTTGCATGGGGAGTCTTTTGTTTTGATGGAGGGCAGTATTTCGTCCCATGGATGCTGATGGACAGTCCATGCACCTGCATGCATTTCTTTCAGGCAAATATTTGAAATATGCTGTTCTGCCCAGTCACTAGCTAACTTTTAAAGATTCCTATCTATTTTAAAACTAAATCTATTTTACCAGAGTGTACTCTCAGATACCAACTATTTGAGACTATTGGCCATTTGTTAACATTTAATTTTGTGTTGACTTTTGTAACCTGTGCTTAGACATCTTAATCTGATGAATTTAAATTTGTAAATACTTATTCGGGAACAATAAAGAGTATATTATTTCAGGGCCTCAAAACTGTGGTAATTATTTGTACTGCCTGACAGACTGAGTGAAGTTTTTATTTGGAGATCAGGGTGTATAATTAGAGAGTACATGATCCTTCTGGCCTTCACTATCCCTTAAGAGGGTCCAAACTGACATAGATCCACTGAAAGCCTTGAATTGTTGTTATTTATCTAATAGCTAAACCACGAAGTCCCAAGTGAAATTGAAACCTAGCTTTATTATAGACACTAAGTGTTATGAGGCAGTTGCTCTCCAAAGAATGTCCCTGCTGAAATATGAAGAATAAAAAAGGAGAGGAACAGACAGGCAATGAAGGTATAAGGACTTTCTCAGGTGATGCCTAAATTTTCTGAGGCTTAACGCAATGTCTTGATCTCTGGGCAATGCTGCCTCTTCAGTGGCTGTTTGCCACTTTACATCAGTGCAAGACCTGATCTTATGAATCTGTTTTTATTCATATTAATGCTGAGAAACTGAAGGTCACAATGAAGTTGGTGGAGTAGAGGATACTGAATGTCTGGACAGGACTCTGGGGTCACAGGATAAGCCAGGCTGGCATGGACTTAAGGAGGTCTCTATTTCAACCTTCTGCTCAGAGTAGGGTGATCCCTAAGACCAGATTGTTTAGTACTTTGTCCAGTTGTATCTCGAAAACCTGCCAGGATGGCAACTGCACAACCTGTCCAGGCAGCTGTTTCCACTGCCTTCTGTCTTCACAGAGAAGTTTATTCCAGTATTAACCTGGAGCTGGTGTTAGCATATAAATTTCATTAATGTCTTTGGCAACAGAGAAAAAAGATTAAAGAATGAGAAACATGGAAAGTAATTTTCTTAAGTATTTCAGAATTTGAGTCTTTTTAAGGCTAACTCCAGAGGGGAACAGAAGACATGATCTGGGTCAGACCTAATTGCAGTGGGAAGGGAGATTATATGGGTTCATGCACATGTGCCTGGAGAAAGTGGGGACAGGCCTACTACTTAACTACTGCACTTCCAAACTACAATATACCAAACACAACTCAGCATGGTACAGAAGTGCCAGAGCTATGTGAGACTAAACTAGCTATGGGATCAGAAGAGTTTCAGAGCAGTTGACCCAACACCCCACCCGGAAAGCAGAACTTAATAGCTCAGATGCATCCTGAAGGTACTGTGACCATGCTGCTTTCAGATCCTGAGAAAGCATCTCTGAATTTAGGACTGTACCTGCTCAAATATAAGCTGTCACTGGGTTCTGCTTCACGGTGCAAAATACTCCTTTCTTTTACAGTGCACCTAAATAGCAAAAATCAGTAACAGAAGCATATGTAAGAGATGAGCATGGAAAATGCCTATCCAAAGGTGGCTTAAGGAATATTGAAATCAGACAGAAGTAACACCTGAAACACTCAAGAACCCAAAGCCCTGTGCTGAATCATGTAAATAAAGGTCTGAAACCTTTCCACACCACAGAATAACCCTTCAGAACAGGTCTCATTGGCAGAAGGATAGTCCCTTCTGGGTCTTGTGGTTAGTACTTGAATCTCATTATGAGGGTACCCTTTCATTTCCTAAGTTCTTTTTATTTAATTAAAAATGCAACAAATTCAACAAAAAAATTTTGTTCCAGGCTGAAGATACCTTTTGTTTCAGCCAGAAATGCTGTCATGCAAACCAAGAGGAATCTGAAAAAATGAAAATTTCAGGATGATCCAAAACAGCACAGCATGTACATGTGAGTCATGATCAATTTTTGTTTAACAACGAAGGAACTTAAAAAATCAGTTTCAGAGATTTTAGCCTCTGTCTCCTTGCAACATAAATTAACTGTAGATCAAAGGACAATGTTGAAAAATATTAGTCCCAAAATAAGCTTCCAGGAATATATGACCTATGTCAAAAACATTAGCTATAGTGGGCACTACTTAGCCCACGCTGTAAATGAAATATATGCAGGTACACCAGGTAGTAGTAAAATATAGAAACATGCAGACTGTATTAGTATTAATGAGAGGTCCAACTTTTTAATTCTTTATTTCTCTAGTTAACCACTCCGTGCATTAATGACAATGGAATATTTTATGACTCATATTCTACTATCTATGTTCACTTAATGCACTCATCATTCTTTCATCTAAAGGTAATTGTTTTCATACACGTGTGGTTTGCTGCGTGTTGAAATAGCAGTCAAGCAACACTGATTTCTCTCTCCTTGATTTTATTTCCCTTTGTGAGATTAGAAACAGGAAACTCAGTTGTTGTTTCAGGGCAAATCAAAAGCATTACGTTTTCCGACAGCTTTATCACATCACATGACTCTCATACTAGGGCCCATAGAGCTTATACAGCCCCATGAGGCATCTGATGGGGAACTGGAGTTGCTGTTTTGTTGGTCTAGAGTGGCACTTTGCATGCAAGGACGGGGACAGAGTTTGACATTTTCCCTCTCAGAAGAGGGAGAGGATTTTTTAGGACATGTGGTTTGAATAGCAGCCATTAGTTTTTGACTTTGCCGGACAGTATTCAGAATCTCTTCCCCCATTCTCATTTTCTCATTGACTGAATGAGAGGCTTACACTGGCCCCTTCTAGCTGGTCTCCAGCCCCCTGAACCGTGTCTGCATCTGGCTTTGTGTATTGCACCAGGAGATACAGGTGTGTTATGAAAGAAATAATGCCGATTTTGTGACAAATTATTTTAAATGCTATGTATTAGAGTTAATATTATAAGATGAGAGTAGCACAGGTAATCACACAGCCTTTCAGATGCTAGGAGTCTTGAGCACTGTAAGATTGAACAGGACTCTGTTCCATGTGCATTATGCCATGCAGATCCAGAGAAGTTGTGGATGACCCATCTGTGTAAGTGTTTAAGGCCAGGTTGGATGGAGCTCTGCTCAACCTGATCTAGTGGAAAGTGTCCCTGCCCACAGCATTGTGATTGGAACTAGCTGATCTTTATGGTCCTTTCTTATCCAAAACATTCTATTTCTCTATGATGTCACAATTTCTCAGTTTTTGGTCTTTCCAGTTATTATGGGATTTTCTTGGAAGAAAACAACTCTATTTGTCATTTCTACAGTCAAAAAGAAAAGATGTTCTCATGAGAACTTCTTGCTGCACTGTTAGATAAAGGCAAGGCCAGGCAGGTGGTGAGAGGGCCTGCACCCAGTGGAGCCGCCCACGGGTTCCTGTGGCACAGCGTTCTGGCTGAGCCTGTCCTGCACCCAGGGATTTGGGCAGCACAGTCAGGCCTGAGGACTACACTGTATGTGCCTGGCCCCACTCAGGCCATCTGTGCTGTGGATCTCTGACTCCTCGATGTGCAGTGGTCCTCTCAGAATCACTATTCCTTGCTGTCTGCATCCCTCAGACTGGGAAAGCTGCAATGCTCAAATGCTATTTCCTGTATAACTCAATTTTCTGCCTCCCTTTCTGGTTGTTGTGTTTTGATGGTGGTCTTTTCTTTTTTATTTTTTTTTTCTAATGCACTGAAACCAGCCCTTCCACACATCCCTTTTCTTTAAATCATAATATCTGCTCTCTCCCTCACTGATCTCATTCCAAGGCAGCACTGAAAGAGGCAGTGCCATTTTCACAGGTGTTGGGAGACTTTTGCTTTCCACTGCATTTAGAAAAAGCTGCAAGCACTCTGGCCCTCTGCTACTGCAAACCCCAGAAGGACTCTTACAGTAGCAACATAATGCTGCTCAGTAAACTGCAGATTAAGAGACTAAATGCTGCTAGGCATTTACCAAGGCCCTCCTATTCTTCATGAAAACAAGTTAAAACACACTGAGAAGTAAGGAATAGTGGACTTTATGGTTACTAAGTATCACTGCCTGGTAAATACAGATGTTAACTGCTGCACTGGTTGCTGGTTCTAACCATTCTGTGATACCCTAGAAGTGCCTCACAATAGCTCTTCTAGCAGTTTGTCCTACTTTTGAGGTTAACGACCAGTGAGATGATAGGAAGTGATAAAAGTACAAATATGTAAGAACAGCAGCAATGAATATCCTTCCTTTACCAGACTATATGCAAACCTCCTCATACCTTTCCCACGAACCTCTTGAGCAGAGTTTGTTATGCAAACCTGCAAGATGTGGTTCACACGGTAATGGACAAAGTCAGTTAAACTACAGGCTGTCTTTTATTTTTGCAGTTACTTACAAAGAATACCCTTCTTCTTTTTTTTTTTTTTCTTAATAGAACAACACACAGAGAAGAGTCATTAATTAAAGTGCATCAGAAAAAAATAAAGAAGGGTAAATTGCAAAAAAAGTTTCACAGTACAGCTACCCATAGTTTTGCACCCTAGACAAAAAAAATTAAACAATTTAATATTTTACCATTATAACTTGGACTCTGAAACAAACTGCTAGCATTACCCTAAAATAAGTGGGAAAGACTGTTAAAGAACTATTTTTTAGGACTACATAGTTAACAGTGCACAAATATTTGACAGACATATTTGATAGAGAGGTTTGGTGAAAGGTCTGATAAAGATTGGGAAAAAAAAAAGAAAAAGAAAGAAGAAAAAAAAAAGGAAGAAAGAGTTCAAGAAAGAAAGAAAAGTTATATTTAAAGTCCCATCAACAGATGCTATTTTCAGAGGTATTTATACATTTTTTATTACAAATGTACATTGCTGTGTGTTGAAACAATTTACAATCCAGAGAGTGAAATACGGAAAACTTGAAAGTCTCCACCAGCTCCAGCATTCAGGGAATTTCCAGGATTGTCAAGGAAACAAATGAAATCTGTCCTTATTTCCATCAGCCTAAAGAAGCCAATGTCAGTCTCACACTTGGGTGCTTCTCTGGCTATTACACTTCTGCCCTGCCATCAGAGTGAGATTGTTAAAATGTGAAGTTCTCTCTGTGTCTATATTAACAGTTTCACTAGGACTAGAATTTGCTTTTATAGAAGATTTGCTATCTATTATGAAAACTAAAAATATTTTACTGAAGCCTCTTGAAGGCAGATTAAAAAGCATAGGGTTTTTTTCAGGTCACTTGTGAAAATTAACTTCTTAGCCTGCTGATTTGCTCTCACAGTTTCTGCCATGGTTAATAAAGGGCTAACAAGTCCTTTCACTAAGAGAATTATTCTCTGTGCTATTGCTAGTTATGCCTTTATCTTTAAAATAAATGTTTCTGCATTTATTTTAAAGAGAAAGAGGAAAGAGAACAGAGAGGAAGAAAGGAGAGAAAATGAAAGTGAGAAAGAAAGGAGAGAGAGAGAAAGAAATAAAGAAAATAAACAGTCAGCCTTTTTGCTGCAATTCCTTCTCTTCAATGTGTTTGCCAAAGTTTCCAAGTGATGCATTTCATGGTGACATGTCACATGTTGTGTCAGTCATACTGTATTACATTAGCAGACATGACTGACAAAGCCCAAAGTGACAGCACAATACAACACATCATTGAGGAAATTAGAAAAAAAAATTGTTTCCCCCAAGTATAATGAAAAGAATGCTTTTAAAGATACTTCCTAATTGTTCTCTCTTTGCCTGCCGAATTCTGTAGGACTGATGAGCCTTTTGTGAATCATGAGCAGGAAGCAGTATAGTTTTATATAAATCTAAGTGTCTGGGAAGTGGCTAAAAGTCTGAGTGTGTTAGTTAGGGTGGAGATTAGAACTTTACAGAACTGCGTGTTTTCATACAGTTGTATTTGTGACTGGCCTGACACACATGGGTGAGTTGCATATTTTCCTACAAGTTGGTCATACTTCATCTTTTTTGCTCTTGCCATTTCATGAAATATAGGTAGTCTGGACAGATGTGCTCTCTCATCACTGTCCTAGTTTTAAGCTGCCCAAACATAGAGTATCGTGGCCTGGCCTCTGTTTTCTTCCACATTGCTGAAAAGCTGTGCAGCTTTTGCACATCTGTGAGTACAGGAAAATTGAGCCTGTACATTTGCTCCGTTATCTTGGTTAAATTCGTCTCTGTGACCAAAACTTTACCCCTTTTGTGTCATTTGAAAGACATACTTAGTTGCAAACTAAAACAGGTGTGTAACAAAGAACTGCGCTAGCTTAAGTAATTCTGGTAGAAGACTGTTGATTTTTTCTATACTAGACCAGAGTCCTGAAATGGTATTTGTGGTCAATAAAACATTTTGTCATTCTGCCACCTCTGAGGCAGGGGGTGAGTAACGTCCACCGATCCCTGTACTGTTCTGGCCCTGGTCCAGACACATACCCTTGCCTAGGACTCTATCTGACTCTTGTAGCACACGTGGACAGGGAGGAAAGTGAGTCAGGACAATGTTAATCAAAAGATAACATCTTTCTCAAGAAAAGTCAAAGTTGGAAGTTTTGTAGCTGAGTGGGAATAAAAGCAGGATGGACACTTTTCCCCTTGATTGAAGTCTGATTATTGTTGACAGAGCTTAAATCTTAATTTAACAGGGTTAATTTAAATTGACAAATGGAACCATTAAACTGAAATAACAGGGGTCTTTCACTGGCTGAATGCAATCCGTTAAAGTAAAGCCATTTAAGTTGGAACTTAGACTCTAATATATTTCTGTTATGTAATAAATTACTGCATAAACTGAATTGCCATAACTACCCTAGGACACAGATAGAACATATTAAATGCAAGTGGATGAGATATTCACTCAAGATGTAGTAGTGTCCATATCATATTCAAAAGCCAACATCATGTATGTCAGCTGAGCTGACATACATTAACATGTTAAGTTAAGCTATGATTACTTAACCATATGTCTGAGGTTTCAAAAGAAGTGCTTTTGTGTATGGAGAGTCAATTTATACAATATTTAGTCCTGGTCAATTGCACCAATTGAGTTTACTAAAGAGCAATTTAGTAGATCATAACAACGAGAATTTCAGATGGCCACTTTTGAACAAGTTTGAGAGTCTCTCAGCCAGCTCTTGAACTCTTACAAAAGATCATATAGTTCAAAGTGTAACCTGCAGTCAAACTTCGTCCATAATGTATGTACAAAAACTACTTTACCTTACTTTAATGCTTGTTTGAACACTTTGTTGCTCTGTGTTGCCCTTGCTGCTTTGTGTTGGACTAGACTCTTGGAGTGTAATTTATTTTAGCTGCTGGGATATTGTGGGCCAGGCAAAACACAGAGGATCTAGAAGGCTGTGTAAAAGACGTAGCCATTCTCCAAGCCAACCAGGAATAAAACATAATGTATGAAAGTTCCTTCTGTTTTGGGATCATCATCATCTGATTTACTGAGCTGGGGAAATGGACATAACATATATACATATGTATTCTGATCCCTTTAGACACATTTACTAACCTTTTTGATGCACATTGCAAGTAATCGGTGGGATATTGGAGGATTAAGCCTCAGATGTAACATTCAGCTGCCTGAAACTGATGTGGGCAGATGTCCTGTCTTAATTCTACATGCCCTACTTAATCTGTGTGGTTATGTGAAAAGCCGTTCATCCAATTCTTGCTGAAAGTCACTCTTGCTCAGGTTTCACTGAGAAAAATTATTATTGACGACTTTGCTTGCAAACATCTGGCCGAGAGCATTATGTAATAAGCGTGTTTTATTATGAAAATATGTTGTCCTCTGGTTTATAACAGGAACTAATAACCATCAGATATAGCACATGCTTTCTAAGCAAGACAGGTTCTTTTTTGGCATGCATAGTCTCTCCCTTCCATCAGTGTCTTATATACAGAGAGTTTTCCGTCTTTCATTTATTGTGCTGGACAAAGCCCACACAGGCTAAAGTACCAGTGAAGTTGTTAAGGGGCACAGAAATTCTGGGAGAAAAATGGGAGAGAAGAAAAGAAAAGCTGCTTCAGAAGACCTTTTCTTTCAAGTAGTCCCTGTTCCTTGTCAAAAGCTTTTGGATGTATGGCCTGTTCCAAAATCTTTTCGTGGGTTTTGCATACAAATTCTGCAGAGAGCAGAGGGAGAGGGGAGGGTCAACACAGCAGGGCCTAAGATGTTAGGATGAATCTAAAGTTCCATTGAAACATTTTGCCTGTCTAAAATAGGATTTTTATTTTTTCAAACTACAGAGGAATAGATGGATATTAAAAAAATACCTACTGCTTCCTTTTTCTTCTGGCTGTCTGCAAAGAACCTGCATGGCCGTAGGTTGAGATATGACAGACAATTAGTGCCGGGCAGACTTCAAAATGTTCTCAGTGTGAGTCAAAAAAGTTTGTGTGTTTACACAGATTTCTTTGGTCTAGAAACAGGGTTGGCAGACAAGCTTTCTTAGGAGGTTCTTACCACCACTTGATTGTCAAAGAGTCTGAAATGTTGCAAGAATAAACTGTTGTGCAATGTTTCTGTAATTAGGCTTTTGATTTTTGTTTGGATTGGGGTCATGCACATCAGCATAGCTCTAATGACGTCAGCTCAGGATCTGCCTCATAAAATTCTAAGGGAAGTTAAAATAAGTCAACATCAATGTAGTTCAGTCCTTTTTTGTCTTCAAAAAGTGATCATTCTAATTTAGGTTTAGTTTGAGATTTCAGCTGCTTGGGCCAAATATAGAACAAGCATGAAGTGAAGCCCCTTGATCCAAGTACCTCACAACTTCAGTAAAGTGTGAGCTTATATTAGCAAATATCACCTGACCCACATTGGCCATTGGCCACCATGGATTTATCTATAACATGCGATTGTGCAAAGGTTCATTGTGAATGGTTTTGCAGACCGTTAAGAGTAATGACAGCAAAGGTCACCATTCTCCCTTGTCATGCCAACAGTGCAGCACACATATTTGTAGCCCCAAAGCCCAGCTCTACTGGAAGATGAGGAAGAGGTAAAAGAGACATTTCTATGCCCAAAGATTGCTGGCAGGCAGCAGAACCAGCAGGCAATGCCACCTTGCTCTTTCTGCTGACTGTCCTCCTACCTGAGTGAGTGCAGAGCTGAGAGCATCACAGTGGCCACAGTGAGACTAAATCTGGCTCAAAATCACAAAAAAACAAGTTTATCCTTCATCCACATTACTCCCTGGGAATTTGGCTCAGCTGAATGCACCTAAGTGATCCTGGGACTGATTTCAAATTTGCAGCTGTTTTATCATCTGAGTTTGCTTTTCCTTCTAAAAGCTGTCTGTGCTTCAGCAGCTAATATTCTTCTTTGGTGACAACATAGCCACAAGGGAAAGCTACCTGGTTTGCTATCAAAATGTAACACAAAAACTGTTACCTTCATTATATGTGTTATATAATGGGGTAGAGGTTTCATCTGGGTAGGGTTCAGTTTAAATATACTTTAAAGTGGTCTTTAAAAGGAACTAACTCCACTATGCAGCACTATTATAACACCAGGGAGCCCTCATTTTGTGACCACTCTGCTCGATGGGTGTGAATGTTCAGGTCAGTATTCACAGAAAGCCAAATTCAGGGCTTTGAAAAGAAGCTGTGATATCTTTAGTTGATTATTTAATCAGTGGGCCAGTCTCAGGTTTGGTTTTATACTCATGACTGACTGTTGAAAGCCTGAAAGATAATGTTCAGGGATAGTAGAAAGGGAAGCAGGCTGTCATTTCTCCTATGCATTCCCCTGACCCACCACATGCTCAGACAAGGATGTGATAGGCTTTATCTGCATTTTGATTCTATTCAGTAGTCATTGTCTCTGAAAATGTGCAAATAAAATAATGAAGACAGTGATAAAATAGAGTAGGAAAAATATCTCTCTATTTAAAACAGCTGTTTGGGTGCCAGCTGCTTGGTAACAAATACATCTTTAATGAAATCAAGCAATCCAGCAGGATTTATTGATTGCTAACAATTGTTTTAAATACAGTCTGGTAGGATAGGCTGTTTGCATCCTTTTTTGTCCAATTAGTTCAGTTGGTTTGAATTAGACATACTTTGCTATTATCTTAAAAAAAAATACAGGTCACTAGGCAGTGCATTGTTTTCCTTCAGAATCAAGTGTGGGAGAGATGCACAGAATAAAAGATTTTTATGCTGTTCCAGCTGTTTAGAGGAAGGCAGCAGTGTGCCTTGTCAAGCTCTTTAACCTTAGCAACTTCAGTTCAAATCCATCCTGAGATATTGAATGAAGAGGATGAGGTATTCACTCCTTGGAGCCTGTTGAACAGTGGAAAGAACAGGAACTCCTGTGTTTTTGTGGCACTTCAGAGACAATTTCTGCAAGAACGATAAGAGAGTCCTGTGGAAACTTAAATCTTAGGGCTGACCTCTATCTGCCTGTAGTTCTATTCTTGCTAACATTGAGGGGAAATAATTCAGGAGTATTGCAAGCAGATAGACTAGATGGCAGAAGTAGTTCTTTCAGCCCTTTTTTCTGTGAACTAGGGAAAATCTGCCGCTGACTTCAAGTCTGAAAAAGTTCTAGTCCCAAGCAAAGCGGTTTTTTCACAAAATTACATACCAGTCATTGTCATACCAGTCAGAAATCCCTAAGCACCTAGCTATTTTCAGTACACTTGCATAACCCTTAAAGTATTATTAAGGGTCTGATCCTTAACGATCTCTGATCCTACAAGGCTTTTAGATTCAGTAAAAACTGTCTCTGACTTCCTGGGAATTTTTATTATGAAAGGAGAGAACACTCAGATCCAAACATGCGTGTTGAATGCAGCAGAACTACTTGAATTCATTGTTGCTGACCTCAACTATTTTTTCTCTGCTTCAGTGAGCATGAGAAATATTGTTCTAACTGTTGGACACACCTCACAGAACCACAGTAGCAAGCTAAGATAACCATTCACAAGCACATGCAGCTAAGAAAACAAATGGAATAGATAATTGACTAAAACCACTAATGTGTTTTCTTGAATGATGTGTTTAGACAAACAAGTGCTGGCACACAATATATTGAAACTAAATGATAGTTTGAAACTGTAGATGCTCAGACTCCACACTGTGGGGTAATGCTATCAAAATGTTCACAGATAAATGTCTTTGTTAAGCCTTTGCCCATATAACAGTTACCCACAGAAGCAGGCCTGGTGGCATTATAGCTATTCCAGTGCATAAGAACTGCTGACAAGTGTGCAGAATGGGACTCATATATATTTGCAAACTTAAAGTTTCACATGAAACATACTAGTTTGCCTGAGACTTGCAATCTTTTTAGAGTGCATTGTGCTTAATTCTGCACCCCTATATTATATTAGGCCTTTTGATTAGTATGTGAGGATAGAAACAGAACATACTATACACCAAAGAGCACACTGACTCACTGCAAAACCAAAAAAAAAAAAAAAAAATTGTAGTATCTTTATATCCAACTCCAGATCTGAATTCTCCACTGTATTAAGGTCTTAATCTGCCTGTTTAGTCAAATCTAGAATTTCTTTTCCTCACGAAACACGCAAATCTCTGCCAGTTCCAGGCACTTTGTCCTAACAGCATTCACTACTGTGATACAAGTGAGGTGGTTGTGGTGGTAGGGTGTGATCATTACATGGGCAAATAGGGTACACCAAAATCTGTCACCACCACAGTGAGGTTGGAAGAGTAGGGCACCATGATATTCCTCCACCTATTGCCTCTTAACAAAGTTTCAGCATGTCTTCAAGCAAATTAGCTGTCATGTGAAAGCAGCCTACTTACCAGCTACATCTTTTGCTTAGCAGTTAGCTGACACTGCAAATCAGTAAGACCATTAAAACCACCAGCCTTGATCAGCACCTGATAAAAAGTCATTGGCTATTGGTTTTGATATGCTTTTTAAAGCAGAGCAGAAAATCATCTATTAAAATATATGCTACCAATGAGGAAAGTCTTTTTTAACACCATGAACTCATATCGACAAGGAGGAATAGCTTTCCCTGGGTTGGCTGCAGATGTTCCTACTTTTGACTGTGCAGAGGTAGTCGCCTTTCTCTTTCTTGCAGAGGTAGTCACCACTGAAAGATGCCTCACAGATTTTTTTTTTGTTTTAAGATGTATCCTTTTCCTGGGCTCCACTGTATGACAGTAGTGGCTGATATGAGAACAGCTAGCATGTCAGTGCAGTGGTGGCAGGATGCTCTGAGAAGGTTAGGGTGCCCAGGTGTGAGTGAAAAACACTTTGACAATCTCCCTTTATTGCTCAAATATTATAGCAGTAAGAGGAGACCTTTGCAGTTCATGCCTGGTAGAACTGCATTTTATATTTCAACAATTTAATTCCAATATTTGCAGGACTTGTAAGAATATACACTAAATCATGATTTAACATTCACTGGTACTTCATCTCCATTCAGTGGCAGGTCCTTTCATAGATCTTCAGAAACAGTTACTATTATAGTAGAGGCCATGGATGAGGGTTCAAGCCTCCTTGTGCTGGTCACTGTATAAACATTAAGTCATAAGCAAGTGTTGAATTCCAGGTTTTACACATTTGATAGAGGAAAGAAAGGCAAAAGAAGACTGAATTTCTTTTCAGACTTGTACATGGAGGGGATGCAAAGACATTTCTGAGGATCATCTATAAATTTTATACACCATCTTATATTCAGTTTTTGGCTTATCACTAACTCCAAGATATAATCCTGTAGACTACGGAAGTCTTCTCTAAACTGTTTAGGATAGCTGGAACACTGTTTTTATGAATACACTCCAGAACCAAATCTTATAGTAAAAATAAGGCTTTCACTATTTCAAAGACTGAATTAAATGATTGATTTAATGTTTAAAATTCTATTGATACAGAAATATATAGTAGTGGCAGCAGACCTACAAGGCTTACAGTAATTATATTTTTATACCTTAACATAAGAAACTGAACTACAGTTGAGTCCCTGGATATAAACATACTCTTAGTCCTGCACAAACCAAAAATCAGAAAATATTTCTTTTCCATTCTACCAATCTATTCGAAATTGAATGCAAATTAAAATCTTTGTTGACTTGCAGATAGTATGTTTGTCACCTTCTCTCCAGTTGAATAGAGAGAACAGCTAATCTGACCTTGTGCAAACCAGCTAAATCTTGGTAGCATACATCTGTTGTGAAGAGAATCCAAATAGCAAAGTCAGGGAAAATAATGGAAAAAGGTCCAAATATAAGAAAAATTCAGAGGTGGAAGCAGTCTGATACAGTGCAAATGTCTGTAACACACACAACATAGCTCCTCCTAAAGAAGAAACTCAGCTAGATAAAAAAAAATAATATTCCCTAAAGATGCCTATCTCTCTCAATTGGCACTAAAAGGTACACGGGTAACTGGCTCAGGTCCCTACACTGTAGATCTTCAAAGTTAAATGAGATAACCCCTTGAGACATGGCCTGCCTCAGGTCACTGCAGAGCTCTCTGGTAAGTTTAAGGACAGAGAGAGATCTGTAGTTCAGCTGCTCGCCAGGAACCATGAGACTGTCCATCCTGGCTTTTTGGAACACAATTTTATGTTTTCTGCATCACCTTAAGAAAAGGCTGAACTGAGCTTATATTGTCTTTAAACATAAGGATCCTGACTTTCCCTTTCATGGGAGACAAGTACAGAAACATCTCCGACTTCCTCCTTTCCCCTTTCTTGGGTGTTGCCTTCAGTCCTAATTTGAAAAACAGCAATGAAAGGAGAACATTGACCTGGAGAAAGGTAAATGCTTTTAAAAGTGCCTTTGACACCACAATCACAATGAGATTTGCTATATCAAGAGGGTGTGGGGATAGATTCTAAGCAGAGAGGTTTCACATTCCTTAAGCATATGACTCAGAGTGAAGCCACCTTATATTAGAAGTGTTTTTGTCACTTTCAGAATAGAATGGTGGGAAACCCCCTGCTCCAGATTTCCTACAGTATTTTTTTCTCAATTCTCACCATAGGTCATTTCCCCCTATCATATTTGTTTCATAGAGTCGCAGAATGGTTTGGGTTGGGAAGGACCTTTAAAGATTGTCCAGGTTCCAACCCTCCAGCTGTGGGCAGGGACGTCTTGCCCTAGGATCAGATTGCTCAAAACCCTGTCCAGCCTGAATTTTTTCCCTATCTTCCACTGAGATGCCTTTATAATTTTGATGGCACAAAATTCTCCCCAAAGCTGGCTAACATGGCAAAGGAGGGACTCCAGATAAATGGGAATTGAAAAGTCTTCAATTACCTGTGGGACATTATTAGATTAAGAGGGGTTTGGATTTTTTTTTTTTTTTTCAGTTTTTATGAGCTGTCTAGAAAGTGCTGTACCAACTTTTTGCCATATTTCTTCAGTACAGTGGACATGCATCACAATATTTTTCCTATTTTTTATCACAGTCTAAAATGACCTAAAAGAACTGATGAGTAGTCCAGTTTGGAAAGTGACAGAGGCTTTAAGTCCTTACTATCTTCACTCTGTTTTTATTTTTAAACATGTGATTCAGCCTAGAAGCAAGCATGTTTCATTTTACATGTTCAGGCATGTAACAGCTACTCATGTACATGAGATTTGGCATCTCTAAAACCAGATGTCTCTTGTAAAAATCAGTTTCAAGTATTTTATACAAATTCTTATGGAATTCTCTCAGTTTGTCTACTTATGAATACTTAGCATTGCAAATTTACAGGAGTAAAATTCAGTCTGGCTTCAAACCCTTGCAATGTAATTAACTGAGACTTTATAAAAAAATCATAATTTGCAAGCCAGCACACTATTAACATATTAATACTCTGACCCTTTCTGTATGAGGCTCATGAATTCAGTGGTGCTACATCTATAGGATGCTGTGACAGAAGTAGAAAAGTGAGGTAATGTAGCTCAATTACACCAATCAAAAGGTTGCTGTGTTCAAAGACAAGGATTAGTGTTAATAATTTTTCTCCAGGGAAGAAAATGCTCGATCCAGGTTCCTTTAGGGCCTGTAGATCCTTGTCAGGATGCAGAAAGGAAGGGACTCACGTAACTAGGTCATTTCAGATTCTTTTGTTTGGCAAGAATAGCCTATGAGATAAAACATTAGAAAAGGCTTTCCTCCATAATTGTAAGTTTATTATAATTGTCTACATTTACTAGGGTTATATAAATACTTGTGTAAATAGAAATGTCTTTAAACCTATAAAAATTGTCATAAAAACACAGACACGTTCTTCAGTATTAGTTCAAGGCTTTCAAATTACATTTATTGTTATTATACAATGGAATAAGAATTATAGACTGCATAAGATGCACATGTATAATTGCATTTCTCTTTATATATGTAAATACTATTTTTAAAATGTTTGTCATGTTGCAATAACACAATATAGCTGAAACTAGGACCATATATCTTAGACATACTATTCACATTTGAAATAAAAAATAAATCTGTCTGCAGTCAGTTTATAACAGGTTATATCTTCCTTCTTCATCATTATAATAATTTTCTTACAGTAGAGAGAAGTGCAAGCAAAATATGCTATACATGTGCAGAACTTGCAGCTCCAGAAGATGAACAGTGTTTCTGTAAGTTTGATGTCACTGATAAGTTTTAAAGAAGCTAATAGAAGGCAAAATCAGAGGAGAATGCATCCAAAGCTGATTAAGCTTAATCGGGCTGCTGTCAAAGATAGTAAAGGCTCTTGTCAGTGCCCCTCTAACTTCTGCCACAAGCCCAGGAGAGTGATACCCTGACTTGTCCACCTCCAAATATTTTTTCCCATCTGGTCACATTAAAAAATCTACTGATACCATTGTGATAGCTTTGCTGTTTTTCACTGGAAGCTCCCTCTTTACGTAAGGCAAGTATTTGAATTAGGGCAAAATATGGTGTTAGATAATGGAAAGCAGGAAGGTGGAGGTACTGTCTTTTAGCCTATTTATATTCTGATATATTATTAACACTTGTCTTGGACTTCTTTGAAATTTCAGGACTGAAATTCAGTCCCTGATAAGTCAATGACAAAACTGTTTCTGTGTTGCTAAGATCTTCCTCTGACAACAACTCACAGGGAGGGGAGTGTGAAGCAGATTCCTGTGCTTTTGTGTTCACTGTGTATCTGGTAATTCTTAAAATCATTTATATAAGACTGGGTCAAATTTAAAGCTTGCCACATGTAAATATTTCCATTCTTAAATGTACTGCCATTTTCGGGAATTTTGAATTCCTCAGGTGAATAAAGATGCCTCTATGACTTTGAAAGGTATTGCGAAAATATGTGCTGTACTCTGCCCATTAACAACACGCAATTATTTGGGAAGAAATTTTTGTGCACAACTGTATGTATAAAGGTAAAATAAATAATTCATACAAAACATACTGTGCATATTGTGTTTTTCTCCAGTTATTACATGAATATGTTATTAACATGCTTAGGCTTCTGTAGAGGTTTCATTTTTCATGTCTTTTTTACATACTACTCATTTCCCTGTCCTTATGAAGTTTCTAGCATCTAAATAAATTATGTCACATTGAAATGTTTTGTGGGAATTACAGCCATAAAAATTAGGTCTTCGGGGGTATGGGTTTAAATGACTACCTGGTTTCTTAGGTGTGTGATTTTTCTCTCGTTCAGGTTAGTGTTGTTAACACAGGAGAAAGGAAACTGATGTTTTTGTTTAAAGAGTAAAAGTTGTGGTTTTTTCTCTTATACAAAATAAACAAAATCAATGTTTTCAAATTTTTTGCAGTACAGAGCTCATAAAATATTCATTTGATTCTTATGTTTTGATTAAATTGAATTGCTTATTTACCTATTTTAATTTATTTTTAATCACAAGGCAATAGTAGTTCTAGATGATAGCTAAATATTCTGTACATCAGAGGTCAAAATGGAATTTTCCAATTTCTTTGTAATGTATCATTGCATTTTTTTAGGTGACAGTTCCTCACATCAGACATTTCCAAGAATTTATCTCCTATGAATTCTCATTTCCTACAAGAAATGCATAACATCAAGAAATTTACAAGAGCTCTAACAATGGTTTATCTTTCCTCAAAATATTTTGTCACCATTGATTTATACCAAAGAGAGGGAGAGAAAATTCAGGTAATACTAATTGTTTATATGAAGCAGAATGTGGAAATATTCTAAAGAAGAGTCTACCAGTCTAAAAATTATGTTTGCAACATTTTTTCCCTCACTCTGAGTTTTCAATGGATTTTGTTCTATTTTAGAATTTTGCAGCTCAGCTTTCAGAAGGGCAAATTTTAGTGATTTATTAGCTGATATAAATGTTATGGTTTGTATATTTATTAGTATATCAAGTGTCTTAAATCTCTAACTTCATGTATTCTAGTTCCTCAGAATCAGAGATTTTAGGTAAATAGATTTGCATGGCTAGATTTAAATCTTATTTCAGTCTTGGGTTTTATGCAACTGTAGGCAGAGAATTAGATCTGAATTGCTTCTTAAAAAAAACCCTCTGTTACTAATTTCTAGTATAAAAAGAAGCCAGAAGGAGACTTGATCAAATGACACATCTCTTTTAAAAATTAAAATAAAATTTTAAAAATATAAAATCTCTCAGACTTCAGGAGAAAGGATGATCACCTTGATGATTATAAATCTCTCAAAAACTTGCAGAAGAGAGCTTTATTTTTCAGTCTTTTCAAGTGACATTTATCTAACCAAATATGGATGTCTAAAATGTGTTTCTGAGTTAACATAAACTTCTTTTGCAGTCAAAAGAATGAAACAGGTATCCTTCTGAGCAGTGTATCTCATTAAAAAGTAGTCATCTGAAATAAGTCTAATGACTCATGCCTCAAAGGTTCCTATAAATCTCTGCTGACTGTAAATGGACTCTATACTGACTAGTTTTGAGATAAATATCTGTTCTGTTCATGCCTGATTTTGGGTGAGATGAATCCTGCACTCTTCGTCCACCCACAAGAATTACAAACTTTTTGACTCACAAAAATGTGCTGACATATCCTGCTCTATTTTAAGCATATTTAAGAAACTGAGTGATGTTTCTCTAGGTCTGTCAAAAACTATTAATAAACATCAGCACAGAGGGGTGGTTTATGTTTAGTTTCATCAGCACAGATTCATTTTGTGCTTGAAGAAGTTTTCAGCACTTCTGTTCAGGGCTACACAAAGAAGTCACAAGAAGGGGATAAAGCAAACCCTGAATCCACTTCCCCTTGTGTATTTTGAATAGGGTGTGAAATTGTGCTAATATAATTCCAATAAAATCAATCATTTTTATTATTCTCAACCTAAGAAACAATTTTGCCATTTGCCTCCATGTAACACTGCATATCTCAGCTTATTACCAGCAGTGTAAAAAAGACACAGATGCAAACTTATCAAAGACTAACCAAGACAGGATATCTCTGATCCCTTGATTCCCTTAGGGAAACTTCTTCCACTTAATGCTGTGCAAGCTAGTTATTTTCTCAAGCTCTCTGGAGGCTTCAGAAATTTATTTCCAAAGGTGTCTATTCATAATGTGTTGCTTTTTTTATACTGTTTTGCATTTATTTATAAAGTGGAATTTATGATTTTTTAATCCTGCGTGCATGAGATATTTCTTTTCTCTTAAGTTTCCTCTACTCCAAGATAACCTCTTATCAGGGGTGAAAGATGCACTCATTTTTCAAATTTTCTACTGTTTCTCATGGAGGATAAATGTTGCTGACTCATTTAGCAGAAAATGCAGTTTAAAATGTTCTGATTTCTGCAGTATATAACCATACCTCCATCTCAATGGAAATCTGGTTTCAAGAGAGCCTCTTTCAGGCTTTAGTTTCATAGAAACATAGTTTTCAAGTATGCTAACTCTTATTGATTAAAAAAAACTCAGAGCCACATAGTAACACATCAATGGCTAAGCCAATAAAAACAAATAGCATCGTAACTGATCACACACAAAGGCAGATTCTCAATGGGTATACATCATCTTCGGTTCATTAACCTCAATGAAGCTAAATGGATTTTACATCAGTCTTAGATCTAACTTTAATGTGTGAATCTGCTACAAAAAAAGGAAAATATTTATTGAGAGATCAGATTTTGTAACATTTTTAATGCCTGTTTTGCAGAGGCTGAATACTGTTGTATGAAGGAATTCTGCTTTTTCTAAAATATTTCTGACATTTTCTGATGTCCTAAATTCTTTGTGAGAAAACAAAAAGTAGTCTTCACTTTTCTTATCAGACTTCCATGATTCTGTCTTCATTTTGGTTTAAAGTTCATTTAAGACTTGTGAAAGTTTCTAGGCAGATAGTCCCCAAGACCTAAATGTTGTTTTGATGTATCAGAGAATAGTAACTACCTGTGGTGTGAGCTTCCTCTTTTAAACTGCCATTTCTGAAAACAACAGCCACAAAATAAGGGATGAACAGAGCATAAAATCTGGTCTGTAAATTATTGTAAAGGAAACTGATACTGATTCTTCAATTTTTCTGCTGGACACTTCAATGCCTTGCTTCAGCATTGAGCCCTTGTCAAATCTTCAGATTATTGTAGTAGCATAGGCTTTACTACAAATCTCATTGCTACTTCTGATGAAAGAGACATTTTGGACAGACTGGGTTTTGAGGTGATATAGTTTGGCACATCTCCACTAAAATCAGACATTCACACTGAGCAGCTGACCTTGTATTTCTGTCTTTATAGTGATACACCACAGAGGTAGGCATCCCAATAGGTTGCTTCTTCTTACAATGCCTTTTCTCTAGGAACTGTGACTGCTTAAAATTTCTGCCATGGTGTTGAATGCAAAATAAAAGAATAAATAAATATTCCAACAAAACCAATGAAAACAACATACAAACAGGCTTTGGGCTGGAGAAGTGAATCTTGTTACTTAGCTGAAACTTTAACAGCCCTTAAAACGATTCAAAAATAGCATTGTGATGAGTTGGACACAACTCAAAATACATTGAGAAAAGTATATTTTGTTTTACTTCTTGAAAATGTTCCTTCTATTTTCTGGCCTTAGTTAAATTATCAATGACACAAACAACTGTATAAATTATGGGGGAAGTTGTCTTCTTTCGTAGCTAGTGTGCTCAGGAAGAAATAATGTATTTAATCTTTTGCTTCACAGGTGGCTAATACTAAGAGAATATTTCTGTGATGAAACTGCCTTTTATAGTGTGTACCCCAGTTTGTATTTTTTACTTGCGATATTACTAGTGTAGCTTTTATATCCATGTATTGACTATATCAGAGTATATACACAGCAATGTCAATATACATGGTGTTAATAAAGTCAGACCCAAGATGCTTGCATATGTAATATGCTCCCTGGAAAACATTTCAACCCTTTTGTTTTGTATTAATGGCCAGGGCAATAAACTTGACACAAGTTTTGTTTGTTCTTTTTATTTAATCACCCAAATGATTTAAAAATACTGAAGTTAATAATTTTATGCATTTTCTGTTTGTTCTTATTTATGTGAAGTGAGGTCTAAGAGTTACTTAACTTATCCTTCGGACAGGAAATGTTCTTTTCTGATTCTGAATACACCTAAAGTTGAGACAAACTTGATCAAGTCTAGAACCTGTCTTGCCCTGGTAGTGTAGTAAATTAGATGTAAAGCTGAATAACTGGGTGGCACAGAAATACAGATAGTTTCTGGTAATCATGCTGCCTTAATATCCCTCCTGTGTCCTGGACTACATAATATTCCCATGTCTAGATATTTTAGAGATCCTTTTCCAAGGATCATATTAACAATTATGAAGTTAAGATTAAACAGGGCAATACTTAAAGCTGTGTTCTGGCTCTATTTAGTTTATGTAGAGAGATGCAAGCATTGTAAGCTGGGCCTGTTTTCCCTTTACAAGGAGGGATAGTTTTGGAAAGACTAGGAAGACTGCACTTTCTTATGGGTCCAGGAGGATTAACTAAAGGTGAGAGCTTTAGGATGGAGAAGATGCACTTCAAGGAATGCACAACATAAAGGTTCTATTTAGTCTAGTGGATAACTTCTACCAGTGACTAAGGACACTTACAGATCTCTTTTCACCTTTGACTCCTACCCATGCTTGATTTCCTAATGGAATCTGGACTCCTCTGTCACCATACCTGAATTGACTTCCACTCAAGCTTGCATTAGTGGCCCAAAGGGAAAGGTCTTACATGGAGAAAATGGAAAACATGAAAGATAGCATCAATATCTAGCTCTAATTAACAGTATTTGCAAACTTTCAGAACCAAATCAAAAATACCCATCAAATACAAACAAACAAAAAACAGCACAAAAAAAACCCTTCTCCACAAACAGAAATACCTAGCTTGAGCCCCAAACTTTTTCCTTGGAAATAAACTGGAATACAACATGTTGAAAGAAAAAGAAGACAGAATATCAGCTAGCTCAGCTATTGCCCTCTACTGCTCTTGCCTGGACACTAACATGACGGGAAGAGACATGGATCTCAGTTGCTTCTAGAGATTGATTATAGTGCAGCTGGGAGGTGTCGTGGGGGCTCCCCACTGGACACACACTGGAGGGTTCGATGGCTCCTTCTGGTCAGCCTGAGAGCTTCCAAGGACTTAGAAACAAGGAGAAGCAGTGACGATTTCAGAGTGAGTCTGACATATTTTCAGGTATAATAACTTAGTTTAAAATAGTCTGAGAAAGGCTGGATGGTCCAATGGAAGATCTTCAACAGTCCATAGGACACTATTTATGAGTTAAGCTACATGAGCAGGGTTTTTTTGCAGTTGGGAAGATTTATCGAGGTCACCATCTCTCTTGCATGATGGGCACTATCAGCTGACTTCCAGGAAAGCACATGAAATCTTGCTGTAGACAATGCTTTGCCTTTTTAATTTTCTGATTATTTATTATTGCATTTTGTTCAGGGGTGGCATTAGTTGATGATTCAGGAATGTGGTAAAGCCATGTGGTCTTGTGTTTAAGGACAGGTACTCAAGGGATCCCATGCTCTTCCACTGCAGAGAATGAGGAATGTGCACTGTGAGCGCTTAAGTGTCCTGGTCAGCTACATCAGCCCTTTGCAGCATCTGTGAAAATCTAGGAAAATCTCTGTATTTATTTCACAAGGTTAAGTCGTACAAGTTCAAGGCAGAGTGCATAACTGACCCATAGAAAGGACTGAACAGAGACTTTTTCTCTTCCTGTATAATTTTCCTAAAACTGAAATTCACATATTTTGATATACAGTAATATTGCTTTATCCACAGGAAAAAAAATGCACTATAGATTGATTGGAGGTGAAAAACATGTATAGTTAGGCACTGAGAATAACAGTTAACTGTAATTAAGTTATGACATATGAACAATCACTCCAGAGAACACAGTAGGATAAATGGCAGAGGATGGCCAAAGACTAATCACATCTTCAAAAGGTGTCATCCCCCACACTAAAGAGTCTTTAACACTATGCTATGCTATTATTAACTCAGGTGAGTGTCAGTGAATAACAGCAGTTTACAGGGCTTCTCTTTGGCTTTCTGTAATACAACAGCTGACCAGACCAATTTGGTTAAAGAACCTATGACAAGAGATGAGACTCGTTAAGATGAACCTTGGAGAAAAATATGTCACAACAAAGAAATCCTAAGATTCCTCTTCCTTAAAATACCCCTGTAGACCATCATCAGAAACTCTATTCTATTTTTATTTTGCATTCTGTCTTATGTTTACCTACCAATATGCTGGCTTGTCCAATACACAAGGATAATTTCACATTGTCTTTTTCCTGTTGACATCAAAATCATGGAAAAGAAACAAACAACAAAAAAAACACAAACAAAACCCCCACCACAAAACATAACAAAAACCCCCAAAAGCCCAAAACAAAACAGGGAAAAAACCAAACAACCCCCCCCCCAAAACCCCTATAAAACTAAAAACCACAAAAACCCCCAAACAAACAAACCCTGAAAAATGTTTTCTGGAGCCTCTAGTTTACCTCAGTTGCAGAAATGACGGTGTTAAACCCATAGCAAAAATTCTCCTACCACTGCAGACTCAGATTTAAATGAGTATGATGATGAGTCTTTCTTCTCTGTTTGTGAGTCATTGTCAAATAGTCTCTCCACCTACAGAATGAAGTACAAGAATGAAGTGTATGAGTGAAGTTTAAGCTGCTATCAATATGTATGGATTTTTCAAGTCCACAACTTTCAGTTCTCTTTTGTATCTGCAACCCACCTAAGGTTTTAACACCCTCCCTGGAGGAGGCAGAAGAAATAAAAAGAGAGAGGCAGTTTTCTGTATCAATGCTTTCTGTTAGCACCGTTTGCATTGCTATTCACTTGTAATGGTGGAATGCAAATGTTCTTTGGAGCCTTACCTGGATTTCTCCTGATAAACTGGAGGAAAAGACTTTGAAGAAGTTGCAGTAGTTGCAATGTCTGAAATGCAGAACATCAGAAAAGAAAATGAAAATGTTTGCTCTGTGTTATGAAATATAGCTGTATTCTGCCTGGTGTGTGCTACAGTGCATAATACAGGCATGCCAATCTTGTTAGAAACTAAAGAAGTCTAAAATATATATGCCTGAAGAAGTTTCGACATTCAGGGGAGTAAATACTGCTCTCGTTATTGATTTAAATTGTATTCAGATTTGTCTGCCTCTAATGTGCAGAATTTTTTTTTTAAATATTCTTCTTTAAAGTTTAACGAGTATGGACATTTCATTCTCTTTCCTGCTTACTTACAGAATGTAGGAATTGCTCCAGCAAAAATATTTTGTTTTTCGTGCCCCTAAATTACTGAGGAAAAAATTCTCCCCCAACACAGAAATTTCCACTCCATCTTTCAAGTTCAAGATATCTGGAAATCCTCTCCTGCTGCCAAGGAATGGCAGGCATAGATCATATAAAAATTTCCAGTAGGAATTTTTATTAAAATCATCATTAACCCATTGCCTAATGTCTGACACCAATCTCAGATTCTTGAAAAGGGACTCAGCAAGGGACAAAATTCCACAGTCAAAGTGATTCTATTTGAATCAATTATAGGTGCCAAAGCTTTTTCTCCCATCCTAAGATCCTGATCAGTCCAAGTACTTGTCTATGTTGAAAGTACACAAGTGCATTCACACACTTACACATATCAAATGTGTTGTTGGATAAAATTACCATCCAACAGAGACCAGAGCTATAAAGAAGATCTGGGCTGGGAATCAACCTGGGAATTCATAGTCCTCCCCTCTAGAGATCAAGCAGGAAGACCAGATGTTTCCAGCCTT
Source organism: Platyrinchus mystaceus (assembly GCA_035041135.1). Classification (NCBI taxonomy): domain Eukaryota; kingdom Metazoa; phylum Chordata; class Aves; order Passeriformes; family Tyrannidae; genus Platyrinchus; species Platyrinchus mystaceus. The sequence goes on from JAWWLV010000179.1 coordinate 50,850,048, forward strand.
TGATGTGAGCCAGGGAAAGCTCAGTGGCCCACCCCCTTCAGAAAGGGTGAGGTCTCTGCAACAGGGTAGTTAGAGTGAAAAGGAAGAAAACTGAATAATTTGCTATGTGGAAATGGGTGGGAGAAGCTGCTTCTTACAGGGACAAGCAGTCCAGTGTTTTTGGAATTCTTTCAGCATGAGCTACTTCTCTGTGCTTATCAATGAATAAATAAACTGCAACTTTTTAAAGGATGACTAACCAAAACTGAGTATCTAAAAACTACTTAAAATTTTAACTTTAATGAGCACTTTTAAAAAGTATCTTTATGATACTAAAACTAATATACATGTTTTTTAAGGAAAAAATTATAAGATGATATTCTTTATATTTATGCTGTCACTCATGCTTTGACTCTGATCACTTATCTGGATAATTAAGCAGTATCACTGAGGAACCAGATACCAGAAATCTGATATTAATCCATCCCTCTTAATAGTAACGCAAAGCCACTGGGGTGGAAAGCAGCCTAGTCTTCTTAATCCCCTTTTACCAACATTTCGGCATCAGCATATCTCATTTATTTTCAAAAGTGGTTCAAGACACACTGTCGCTGGTTTAAGTCTAATTTAGTCTTTAAATCAAAATATATTTAGAAATTCAAAAATAGTCAAGATTACCAAGATTTCTTGAGGGAATGATTCACAACCAGCTCGTGTCCCTCTGACAGGAACTGGGGACAGCTAAATGATTGTTCCATGTCTGCATCACTTTAAGGTACAACACTTTCCTTTGAATTAAAAGGAGAAGGCAGGATTACAGTGGAGACCTTGAGATTCCATGGCCATACTTATCAGGTATATGTTAATGATAGTCTGAGCAGCTTCTACAGACATTCATTCACCTGCTAGTACTGAAGAGTCCAAGGCTATTCTGTTCTCTCCCTGGTGTGCATGTATCAGTGTTTATGTGAGCCTTGTTGTCCCCTTCAGTGCTTGTCAGAGCATTTTTGGTTTTAGTTTCCAGACTGTCCTATAGCCCTCATTAGTCACTGATGCTCCCATTATCCCCCTGTGCATTTTGAGGTGGCTGGACTTGGACCCAGCATGAATAGGAATGTACCACATCAGTAATAGTGTTGGGTAATTGTTGAAATGGGAAAGCAGTGTGCCACTCCCTTCCCTGCCTCCTCAATGCAAACCAACCTGAACCAACCAAACAACCAGTCTAAGCAGCCACAGTCTAAGCATCATCTTCAGGTTGTGCTCATGGTGCAAAAGCACTCACACAGTCCCAGCTTGATGACATGAATTTGGGCTCTGCTTTCAGCTTATGGTGTGAGATGGATCTAGCTGTCACACTTTTTATGGCAACCTTGTTCACTCAGCATTAGTCTCAAGTGGCAGGAGTTGATGCTGAACACACTGCTTCTAAAGGTCCACTACCTACAGATACTGGCATGTTTGAATCATGAACGGCAACTTTGATTTTGATAGTTATTTTAGTGCAGGTTGTGTACTGTTTACTGTCACAATATTGCATTAGTTACCGCTGACATTCCCCAATGCATATTGAAGCTGCAATAGTTTGTACTCATAGCTGAAGAACTAAATATATTCAGACAAAAACAATAGAAAACAAGCTTAGCCATCTACTTGAGCCCCAAGGTCATGCCTTCTAGTTGCTAAGAGCCTTAAGGAGGACCTGAGAAGATATATGAGTCCATAAACCTTACCTAGTACTTACAAAGTTTTCAAAGACTGTATAATGAGGCAGAGTCCATGTGTAGTCACAGTAAAAGTGTAAGGCACTTCACCTTGTTTCTGTGGCTCTGCCATCAGAGGCATACACACTTCAGCCCAGGAACCTTCAGGAGAATGCTGTTTTCCAATGTATATTTTATTAAGTGTTAGTGCCACTGAACACTATACAGATGGGGGAATCTATCACTTTATAAAATAATTAGTCTGCTATTTCCATGACAAGAAATGGCAATGTGTAGGCAGCAAACTGAGGTGCTGCTTTTACCTTCCCCTTCATTTTTGTGTTTGTACCAAAACAGGAAAATGTTTTTACAAGATAGGCCAATAGTGCCACAGGAATTGAATTAGAGCATCCTTAATTAATATGTCAGAATATGAGAAATGATGAAAATATGTATAATTAAATTCTTGCACTAAAAACAGGAGTATAAAATGTGACTAAAATAGATCAGGGCTTTTTTTGTTTTGCTTTGGGTTTTTTTTTCCCTATATTTTTATTTTAATTAAAAAATATGAGTTCTGGTATCTTTGCACTGTATCTTGATTACCTAAGAAAGGGGTCACCCCAAAAATTACACATTACTTGTGAAAATGAAAATAATTTTCCCAGTTCTATGAGTACAGTGTTATTTTCAGGCTAATATACAGTAGTAATAGCTTGGCACTGTGGCAACCTACATTGTCGATAATAAGAAGCTGCTTGAGACAGGTACTTGAAAGAGCAAACTTCTTACATAAATTAAATACCTATTTTCAACTACATGGCTTCAATTTTCAAAAGCAATGAGTGATTCTGAGTATTACAGTTTTCCAGGGCTCAAAATCAGACATGTGCAGAGGGTCTGATTTTCTAATTTTCAGTGTTTAGGGAAGATCCAAATTCATTAAAATGTCTGAGCGTCTCTTTACTTCCCCTGTCACTCAGGAGTTCAATCAAACAGATCAGTTTGGATGTTAGGTCGCACCTATGCAGTAAGTAACCTCACAGACTATCTTACATTAGACATTTTTTACTCTGTTAATCTGCTCTTCTTGTGCATGTACTTTCTTTAGCTTAAGGGAAATATTGTAAACTGAAAATGTCTTTTTGCTCCTTCTTTATGGAAGATTTTCAAACTGTTATGTGGAAATGAATTATACACCAAAACTGATGTAAAAAACACATGAACCATGCAACTGGTCTGTATGAAACAAACAAGACATCTTCCTTATAAAATCCCATCTTATGTTGAGTCAAATATAATGTTATTTATTCAATTATTTGATATATTGATCATATAAAACTCCCACTTCTTTCATAATTTGTCTTAGCAAAAGTCGTCACTCCACATTCCACCCTTATTGCTCAGATCCTCAAACGATTTCAAGATCCTGAACTCAGCCTGAATACCAGCATTTGTAAGGGGAAAGATTCCAATGCTTCCAGTGGCAAAAGAAAATCCATAAACTGCATATAATGAAGAAGTGATTGTAGGAAATGGAGTTTTCTGTTCTTATGCTTTCCTAACATTCAGCTCTTCAAAGAGGTAGCAAATATTCTATTGGTTAACATTTAACCCAAACTAATAGGTCCAATCTCACATACTCAAATAAATCATAATGTCTTTTCAATTAGTTTGCACTTTCGCTCACTGCTGTCCTGAATAATTAGGAAAACAATTCACATTTCGCTAGGAGATGATATGAAGTGTTATTCCTGTGATAATTACCAAGCTGCAGTTCAGTTTCCCTGGCTCCCACCAGGTCACCAGGGCACAAAAGAGGACACCATGAGAGCATTAATGAGCTCTCATTGAAGATGTTAAAAAGCTTGTATTGATCTGTTTGTCCAAGAAGGAGATATTTAAGCCTTTCTGCTTAGGGCAGGAGAGACAGAGATTCATATCACAAAGCCTTTTATCCAACCCCTTCTGTTTCTGTCTTCAATATTGCCCAGTCTCAGCATGTCTGGTTCTGGAGGTCATACTTTTAAACTTTCACAACATTTTTTTTTCTTTTTAGCTTTCTTCTTTTTGTTAAAAAAAAAAAAGAAAAGGAAAGAGAGAGATAATATACAGTGTACACTTAACCTTTACTACAGGGATCCCTTTACACAGCTAGCTATTTCTGAGAACAGGCAGCAGTGCAGTAAGATCTCCCTTCTCACTATATACCACTCACACACATCTCCGTTAAATTAAGAACAGTTCAGACAATGCAAAGTCTGACTCAGTGCAAAATTTTGTTCATATTTTGAAAGTAGATCAAATCAAATCACTTTTCTGGGGAGCTCGATCAGACTTTTTTCTCTAACATCCCTGCCTTTTTGTGTACTTCTGCACTTGCTGCTTCTGGCTGTAAGCGGAAGTGGAAGAACTGTAAGGCTGGAAAATCACTGGTTCTTGTGGTATCTTCAGAGGAGATTTCTTTCTGCAGGCAGAGAAGGCAAATCCTGTCCTGCTTTCAACTCTCTGCATTGTTATGATATATTGCAGCTGTAAACTAGTTCTGGGTACACTTTACTATTCATCAATTTTGTCTGTTCTCTTTTAAATGCCACAATGAACTGTCAGTGAGCATTCGCAGCCTGTCTGGGATAGAGTATGGGATAAAAAAATCATGTAACTGTTAAAGATGTATTTTCATTGTTTATATTTGTCACTTGAGCCAGCTGTTGTCTGCTTCAGTGAGGTTATATCTCTCTTTTCACTACATCTTATTCATGTTCATCTTGGTATGAGCAATTCAGTGAGGCCACTTGTGTTAGTCTATTGTAAATGGTTACTGAAGAGATACATTGGGACCTTTCATGGATATTGTTAAGGAGATGTTCAAGATATGCTGCTTTCCTAACACACAGCAAAGGCCATTATGGCTGAAAATATCTCAGTTTTAGTTTTAAGCATCTAGATCAATGCAATGATAGGAGCCTCATACAGATCTTTGTTTTTATCATGCTCTGTCTCATCAGCCCGAATGGGCCAGTGCATGTGGCTCGTAACCAAGACCAGGAGTCCTGCAGTTTTCTTTTCTTTGTGTTGGATCAACACAGTTTCCCCATTGAAAATAATCTGAATTACTGCAATTTCATCAGCTTCATTAATCAGCAATGTAGTAGTCAGTAAACAAAATATGTTTAATGGTAACAGACAGAAAGGCTGGTAAGAAAGAACTTCCCAGGTTATCACATAAGGTCACTCCATCTTAAGGTTGTAGTCAGGGTGTAAGATCACAGTTCCACCCTTCCTGACTTGATATTCCTCTTCAGTCTTGAGTAACTTGAATATCAACTCCTTTGTCTTGCTCTGCATAAGAATGTAGCTTAGATTTGAAATATTTTACAAATAAAACAAAAAATCAGAAAAACAAAAAAAAGGAGAAAGACAGTAAAAAAAATGCACAGTAAACATCAATGTCAACATCAGTGTCAACATCATGATGTGGAATGGATAGGGAGGAAGAAGAGAGAAACTTTTGACCAAATCATTTCTACGATATGGTCCAGCAATGGTCTTATTGGCAGCCTTGTACTCACAGTCACATGCTACTGATATGAGAATTTTTATATTAAAAAGTGTGTCATGGAAACATTCAGTGATATTTCCTGCTTGGAAAAAAAAAATAGAGAAGGAGACTGAAGAGACTGCACCCATAGCACAGATAATGCCATGCTCATCACCCATTGCAAAATGGGGCCCTGCCTGTGTCCTGTGTCCATGAAACAAATGGCTGTTCAGAGGAATGGTAATGGCTTCTGCAACCATGGGGTTGAAGTGACTAACAGCTTGTCTGTTTTGAAGGAAACTGATGGCAACATGTGTGGGGGGTTCTGGGCAAATTTATGGTCTGAAAAGGTCAGCATGTGAGGAAAGGTATTAGCGAAGTGTTAGTACGTTGTTACTTAGCCCTATTAAGGCCACATGACAAGTACTACTCCAGTTCTGGGCTACTCATTACAAGGGGAACTTGGAGCTCCTGAGGCAGGTCCAGCAGAGGACTACAAAGATAATTCAGGGACTGGACCATCTCTCTTATGGGGAAAGGCTGAGGTAGCTGGGCCTCTTCAGCCTTGAGAAGAGACAACTAAGAGGTGACTCATCAGTTCTCCAAGTATCTGAAGGTAGGTTGTCAAGAGGCTGGAGCCAGGCTATTCTTAGTGGTGCCAAACACTAGAACAAGAGACAATGGACAGAAACTGATGCACAGGAAGTTCCACCTGAATAAGAGGAAGAACTTTACAAGTGACTGTGCACTGCAACAGATTACCCAGAGGGGTTGTGGAGTCTTCCTCATTGGAGATATCCAAAAACTGTCTGGATGCAATCCTGTGAAATGTGCTCTGGGATGACCTTGCCTGAGCAGAGAGGTTGGACAAAGTGACTCACTGTGGTCCCTTCCAACTTTACCCATACTGTGATACTGTGATCTAGATGTGCTCTTTGGCAACACAAAGACTGTTAATAGTTATTACTGCCACATCACCTCCATACAAGTGCAAGCATTCAGCTGGAAAGTGATTAATTAAAGGAGCTAAGTTAATGTTGAAGGGTATAACCTTTGAGGGTATTTGGCAAATGCCTGGTTAAAACTCTGGGCATGTAAACGTTCATGGCTGGTTTTAAGATGTAATTTTTCTGAGAATAGATTTCATACCCTACCATTGCAGAATGAATTCACACTCAAATGACATTCCCAGTGGCCCGACACAGTAATCTCCACATTGGGGATGGGGATGGCAAAAGTGACCATGTGCACTTCTATCACGTGTGGTGGCAACTTAATAAAGATATGAGGGAAAGATTCAGGAACAAATAAAGTTGGACACGGATGGGAAGTAATGACCCTTGCTGAGTGACAACTGAGGTTATGTGGATAAATATTAAATGTGAAGGGCCTGAATTATTCATGGAAGGTTCAAGGTAAAAGGGTTAACTTGATAACATCTTCTTACTGACACCTTGCTCAGGGAAGAAAACCCAGCTCTGTGATGTTTCTCAAACTTGGACTCCCTCTGTGCAGAAGGAGAGATGCTGGTGGTTCTTCTCCTTCCCACTCTGGGTAATATTTAGTGGACAAAAGTAATTTTATGAGTGCTGGCAACTTTGCCACAATCTGTGCAGCTGCAGTAATATGTAACCTTTGAGCTGCCATGGAGATAGTTGGAGGCAGGTTGAAAAATATATCAGGAGTAGTGTGGCCAGCAGAATCAGAGGAACGTTGATCCCTTTGTACTCAGCACTGGTGAGGACACACCTCGAGTACTGTAATGGTTTCTGGGCCCCTCACTTCAAAAAAGGCATTGAGGTACAGCAGTGTGTCCAGAGAAGACAACAGAGCTTGTGAAGGGTCCAGAGAATAGGTCCTATGAGGAGTGGCTGAGGCAGCCAGAATTATTTATCCTGGAGAAAAGGAAGATCAGGAGTGACCAAATCACTCTCTACAACCTGAAAGGAGGTTGTAGCCAGGTGAAGGTGGGTCTTTTCTCCCAGGCAACTAGTGACAGGAAGGGAGCACGTAGCCCCAAGCTGCCCCAGGAGAGGTTCAGGTTAGACAACAGGAGTAATTTTTTCATAGAAAGGGTTGTTAAATGTTGGAACGGACTGCCCAGGGAGGTGGTGAAATCACCATCCCTGGAGTAGTTCAAGTGATGCATAGATTTGGCACTTAGTGCCATGGTCTAGTTGACACATTAATAATTAGGTAAAGGTTGGATTCAGTGATCTCAGAGGTCTTTTCCAACCGAGTGAAACTAACAGACTCACTGGTTGTCCAGGTGTTATGAGACATGTCCACATGCCTGGCACTACACACGTCCTCTGCTCACCTGAACAACGAGGTTTACTCATTGTTCATCCTACTCCATTTACAATGACATGACATCAGAGGGAGATGCAATAATTTCTAGCTGTTTCTGCCCTCTCTGTGCTGCCTCTGGGAGGACAGCGTGCACAGTAGGATAAATACTACGAGGTCCTGTGTGTCCAGCCAACTTGATGGCCCCTGAAAACAAGCCAGGTAGGGAAAAGGGTGTGGGAGCATTCAGGAAGAGATCTGTTCTGGTAAAACCAGAAATGTCAAGACTGGAACATTATGAAAAAAAAGTGGGGCTCTCCAATAGTTTCACAGACAGCACCTTACCCCACAAACCAGAGATCACAAGGGACAGAGATGGCATATGAGACTGGAGTTTGAGAGGCGACTAGGAAGTTCCTACTAACCTTTCTACTCCTTGTGTTTGATAGGATTTCTTCCTGGGAGGTCTGAGCAAATGAACTCAAAAAGAATGGTTTGGAAGATCATTTCTGGCCATTTGGCCAGACATCGAACAAAGACTCTCTGCTCAGAGACACTTCACGGCTAAGTGAAAAATAGGAAGTGGCAACCTCAGTGGAGGTTCCTTAGGCATGAGATTCCTAAAATCACACTTCTTTTTTCTGCCTTGTATTGGTTCTGGCTTCATCACACACAAAACTTGTGTTTGCGTTCAGAGTGTGGTTCCTGAACCACCTTGTTTGTGAGCTAGAATGAGTAAACATTCCTCCCATTGAAGCTGTGCTAATATATTCTGGAAATATTAAAAAATTAAGACTGAAGCAGGATCCCACTTCCTATCATTGTGTTATAGTGTTAAGGTAAATGTACCTTGACCAGGAAATGTAGGCAGAAGAGAAAGAAACGGTAGAGAAGAAAAGCAGAGGAGAACTGGAAGGAGTAGGAGGCAGAACAGGGAGGTAGCCAAAAGAAAAGTTTTGGTAGTGCATACCTCCTTCATAGAAAAGAAAGTTTGAGAAACTAAAAAGGTTGTTCCTGTAGAAAAAAAAATTTCTTTAATACAAAAAAATAAATATCAACATAGAAAAATGTCCTTTTTCTTTTTTTTTTTTTTTTCCATAATCTACACCACCATCAGCACAAGTGAGAGATGTGTTTCAGCATGAGCAAAATCACTCTGGGAAGATGAACAACTCCACAGAGGTCTAGATCTCCAGATTTTACATTATCAAATTATTATAATATGATTTAATCAAGACCTATAGAGAATTTTGAAATTCTTCTAGTTAGCCCTCCAATATTTTCTGTTTCTTCAAGAATATCTAGATAGCTGGTTCCCTGCCACAAGGGCATTTGGGTAAGGTAGCATGGCTTCAGGATGAAGCTGAGGCAAACATAGACTTCTTCTGAATAAAAACATCCACACAGGAGTCTAACACATTGCACTAATGTGTTTTTACTTAAACTTTTTAGTGATTTGCTTTAACTTTCTTGGCAAGCACTTAACAAGAAGGGACTAAGATCTACACTAGCATGGAGAGGAACTGAAATGTATTTCTCCAGTTCTAGTTACTGCAAACATTAAATTTAATCAGTTGATTGTTAAATATAAATCTTTCCCTTTCCCTGGTAGGTACAGTTTCAATAACTCCTTTACTGCTTTTCCTCAAAAAGATACTTGCTTTCATCACCATAGTCTTAAATTTCTGACTGAAATAAGAACTGATCAAAAGTACATTCCTGTTAAGTGGGTAAGGACAGACCTCTCTGATGGTTCCGTGGACATATTGAGTGACTTACTAAGTTATTGCACTAATATATTAACCAACAGCTTCCTGCAGGTCTTGGAGAGTACAGATCTCACAGCTATTAAGAACTTGGAGAAAAAAAAATCATGGAGATGGAGAAAGAAATGAAAAATAAAGGAAGTCTGAGCTGTGCTGGAAGATAGTGAAAACATGCTTAGGTTCTATATAATGAGAGTGCTATAAACTAGTAGATGCACAGAAAAGAGAGACACACTGAACTTAGAGACCTGTACAGATAAACATGTACTGTGGAAAAGTTAGTCAGACTAAATGATCTTTCACCCAGCAAAGTTTTTTTCTGACTTTAGTGGGATTTAAATTTTTCCTGAAACACCACAGAAAGAACTTGTGCAGAATCAGGCCCACACAGTTTTCAGCCTCCTATTAACAGTTATTTATAAAAAAAATGAAAGGGTAAAATCAACTGTAGAAAGAATTGCAGCAGTGCCAGAACACCCTTAGTCCCCTCAGTTTTAATGTCTGTCTACCAGACTGGTTTTCACATGACACCTCTCTATAAATGAATCCTTCTGTACACTTAGAGCATCAGACAGACCAAGAAGACTGCAAGGTGCCTGACATGCTTTTCTCAGGATTCAAATTAAAACACTGACTTGAGATTTTATTTTAAATAGTGCCCTACTTGCTTATTTTGCCGAAATCAGATGGTTGGGAACTTGCAAGCTATACACACTCTTCCTTAATGCAAATTGTACATTTTTATCATAAAGGTTAACAGACAGGCAGGCATTTCTGATTCTAAGTTTTCATTTAAGTTTGAAATTAAAAGGGTTCTCATTTTCCTTCACTTTGCAGGAACTACACACAGCATCACCTCTACTCCTCAAGTTGCAAAATTAGTGCTTTGGGGAATTGGGCTCTCTGCCTGCCGTTAATCAGTGAGTGTTTGGGTTTAACCATCATTTGAAAGGACGATTCTTGCACTTTTAGCAGCCTAGGTTGTACTTGACAGCTCTCCTTCTGCAAAACAGCAGCAGACAAATCCACCAGACCAAGCACTTTTTAGTACCCCTGATTAGTTGAATAAGATCAATTTTCTGTTTTGGCACAAGGAGCAAAAATATTTCCTTTAAACCTGATTACTGTTTGATTAGTGAAAGACTGTTTGGGGCACTTTAAATAAAGCCTGTCCCATCACATGCTGCCTGCCAAAACTGTAATTAGCCACTGTACAGGGAAAAGAGGGAAAAAAACCAGCTTTTTTTTAAACTTTCTTCCTGGTGTAAAACAGGTGCAATCCTTCCTACTCACCAACTACAGACAACTTATTGCAATGGTGAAAAGGTTGGGACGGTATGACTCAGAGGAACTGGGAAGAAAAAAAGACAACTATAGTGAATTTCCATCCAAATAGCTATTATCACATTGCTATTATCAGTTATTAAAATCATGGCATGCAACATTTAACTTGATCCTAAAATTTGGAAACATGAGAAAACTAGAAGGGGAAGAAACATAAGAGCTCTGGATATTCTCTTAATCTAAAGCTTCCATGATGTAATTCATGCACCTCGACTGAAGCTACCTCCTGCTAATCTCCCATTCTTTGTGATCTGGAATAAAAAGGCCATAAAGACAGACTGAGAAGCACTAGGCCATGTCTTGATTGCACTGGAAATAGAAACACATTTAAATACAAGCAGAAATTAAGTAATTGAGTCAAAATACAGTAAAAGTTATATAGTTAAACTTCTCATGTGTTATATTTCAAGTTTTCTCTTTTTCTTCTTCAATGACTTTAAACAAAACATTAAGTGAAGTGTTTTAAAACGTACAGATCTGGGCTTTAGAACTGGGTTTAAAGGTTCAGCCACTGAGCATTTTTTTCTGTGATTTTCTGTGTTTTGCAGTGGTTATCCTTTGATTTTTAAATGTGAATGGAGGTGTATATGTTTGGAGGGATATTTCAATCTTCTCAAACTTTGAATGTGGAGCTGGTTAAAATATCTTCAATATTCTCCCCTATTCTACCGCCCAAAATACTGATTGGCTAAAAAAGTTTTTCTCCTCTGGGATAGAATTAGTGGGAGGAAGATTTCAGAGATTTTCTGTATAATAATAGGGAACTCAGTGGTTATTCACCAAAGTGGAAGACATTTAGATTAAAATCAGTGCACCATATCAGGCGCTAAGGAGATCTGAATGTGAATCTAGGGTATTCCAAGTGAGTTCTGTAATGCAAGAATATGTTGGATTGATGCAAACATGTAAAGGAGTGTGGCAGTCAAAGTGTACTCCTAGTCTTCCTTTCTTTGGATAAACAATATTTAGAAATTTTGGCCAATTCTAATGCAGATGTTTTTCACACTTATTTTTTCTTAACTAAATTTTTTTTCTACTCTTCCCCAACTTCTCTTGGCAGTTTTAGATCGTGTCTTCAAAGAGTATTTATGTTTGGGACACAGACATGGTATTCCATTTTAACTGGGAAAATGTAAAAGGAAAAATATCTTTCCCTTTGTCTCATCAGAGTCCAAGAGTCTCAAGTGCTAACAGGTCCACTGAAATAATAAACACTCCACTAAAATAATTAAAGCACTTTGGCATAATGGAGGTCAGAAGCCAGTCCTCTGTATGCAAAAAAAGGAGTAACTGTGACTATTCCAGGGTGTGTGGGGAATGCTATTTCACTTGCAATTGCAAGGTTATCAGGAGATCCTCAATCAAAATATACTGTGAAGTGTAAGTGGAAAATGCACTAAGTCTTTAAATGGAACCGAACAGAGCATGTTTAGATACCTGATGGCATGTTTGCATTACAAAGAACCTAGTATGTATATATGTTATTTTAAGACAGTGTTTCCTCTCTTATTAGGACTAGTGATCTCTGGAATACCATTTCCTCTGTGCCACATGGTGGACGGATATTGCGGTTTCTAGTATTTGTTGTAATCTGGGTGTCTGATTCAATTGCTTGGCTATCTTTAGAGGGTGAATGTGATAAACAGTAGGACCATAACCCAATCTTAAAAGCAATGGGAAATAAAGAACAGGCCCCTTTATAATGTATTTTTGGACAGCTTTAGATGACTGTTTCATAGAAAACTATCCTCCTGACCTCCACTCTTAGTCTATTAACTCAGGTGTGCTATAGGTGACACTGGGGGTGTTTGTCTCCGGATCTATTGAGGTGCAAAAGAGCACATGAGCAAATGTAGGAACACTAGTCCATCTCTTCCTCTTCTCATGGCTGTCTGCAGCCCAACACTGGCTCAAAGCATCTTGCTTCTACTCAGCAGAAATTCAGGTCTGATCAGGTCTCCTGGACCACATGGTTGAAATGTTAGTGCCACCTGAATGCTGATTGCTTCCTGTTTGTGTCAGTGTGTGATATGTCTTGTGGATATCTCTGGTCTTGAGCACATATTTCACTCAACACTCATCAAGCAATGGCTGAGTTCAAGGTATGAAGCAAGGAGAGCTTCCCTGCCATCCCCACTTTCACTCATTGATGCTCCCTTTGTGCACCTGAGTTGCTCTTGGCTGGAGGGCAGGGGAACTCTGTGGAGGGAAACCTGGGTGTATTCCATACTACAAGTTCCTAAACTTATTTCTTGGAAATTTATGCACAATGATCTTGATATACACTTGAGACCAACTGTTACAAATGCTGCAGAGAGGGTTTACACTCACTCAATATGTTTAATGGGTCAACGACATAATGCACTGAACACAGGCCATCTGCACTGTCTTCACATGCTCAGCTAGCCATCAGTAGGGAGTTTTCAAGAAGGAAAAAGAAAGATACCTAGCAAAAAAAGGACATTCAGTAGCCTAATGATGAACATTGACTTGATTAAAAACATGGCGGCATCAAATTCCTTCTCCCAGGCTTTCTCCAGCATGGTTCGAGCAACCACTGAGAATATTTACTACCAGTTTTCCTCTTTTTAAAGAAGAAAAAATCACCAGGTAAGATATGGGAGATAACAAAGGGCAATCTTCTGACACTATCCCCTTAAAAGAGAGAAAAAAATTTAAAAAAAAACCAAAAAAAAAAAAAAAAAAAAAAAAAAAAAAAAAAAAACAACCAAAATAAAAACTTTTTTGCTGCCCTCAGTTGAAAACAGAGAGGTGACAGGCATGTTCCTGAAGAGGCATAAAAGGAAGGTTTCAGGCCAGTCAGGGACTGGGTTCACACAGTACTGTCAAGGTCCCAGATTTATTCTTGACAGCATTAGTGCCAAGACCACTATTTATGTTGCTTTAATCAGTCACACTTTTAAAATCACCTATGCTCAGCATTTATATCAATGAGGTGCTAATATTGCTGTCAGGCACCAATATCGATAGTTGTGTCATAATCTAAACTCTTTTAATCTTCTCCTATGCTTGCATTAATGAATCTGCAAGACAACGACTACTACTACAACAACAAAAAAATAAGGATGTTTCTGATTATGATAAGTGGCCATGAAGGAGAAAAAAAAGCCCTTTTTTTTCTCTTTACAAACCATTTTATTTTGCCTTTAGCCTTCTCTTTTTCTCTCTGACTTTGAAGGCATTGTCAGCACATCCTACTGATTTTCTCACAGGCTACTTACATCTCTGAAAATATTTTTAGGGTCTATGAAAGTGTAAGGCAGGTAACCTCTTCCCTAAGTGGTTGGGGAGATGGAGAAAGGGAGGAAGAGGCAGAGAAAAAAGAAAACGCTGTCTAATTCTGGTATGGGGAGGCATCATGGTGCTATTCCTTTGTCCTTGTTTCTTTTTTTTTTTTTCCTGAGCCCACCCTTACAGCTGTCAGCCTCAGTTCTTTTTCTATTGTAAATAAAGTCTTTCTTGGGTTATAGCTTTAAGCAATTTTTTTAATTAAAATTCAATTCAAATATGAAAGTCAAAGAAACTTTCAAAGCAAAATCTACAAACTGATTCACTCAAAGGGTCTGTTTTCATTGCCATAGCTACAGATTACTAAAAGAAACTTGAACCAGACCTTTGACACCCAGGAAGGTCAAAAGTCCTTTCTGCCTATGCTAGGACCCTTTTGACAGCTTCCTGTATAATTTGACTGTTATTTGCGTGTCTGGTCACTGTCTGACCTTGAAGTCTGGAAAAAATTGAGAGGCAGCATATATCTCTCTTTCATATGGACCTCAAAAAGGGCACTTTTAATTGCATTTTGGTGAGAAACCTATGTGTACAGGCTGGCATAGGCAGCAGCTGGGGAAGGTCCTAGCCCTGTAGGTTAAGGATCAGCTTGCCACACGCTACCGTAGTTTGGTGCATATGAGCTGCTCTGTGCTGTTTTCTCCACAACAAAAATGCATGTGATTCACAGATTACACAGTTTTCAAAATTTACAGTATTTGCCCCAGTGCTACAAGCTAAAATTGGAAATACACTGCGCTGCCTTGAAATCTGTGCATTTCATAGGCTTCCAATTTAAAGCTGATTGTGCTTATGGGGCCTTAGTGTGCCCGAGATATTTCAAAGTTGTAACCTTCATTATATCTATCCATGGCCTACACAGGAAGAAAACGTAAATTAATAGACCAAAGGGATCCATGGCAATTTTGCCAGGTTTCCACACTGGATATTTGGGGTTTGGGACACGTTGCAAGGTAAATGTGCTGCACAGCTTAGAAGCAGTTTAATGCAGCAAGATAGGTACTGTCAGGTTTTTCCTCCTTCCTCTTCTGCCCAGCACTGGGCACATCCCATTTCACCTTAGCACATCTCGTGAAAACACTGGAAGCCTCCGACACCCCAATCGCCGCGTGCTGCAGCCATTCTCTCCCCAACAGGATGGTATTGCCTGTTCTACACTCTGCATCCTGAGATAGGACTTGTCACAAGGAATCAAACACTGGTCTGTCATGCCTGGCACAGTGTTTCCAAGGGGTGCTTGATCCCTTGGAAGTTACAGATACTTGAGCCGTGGCACTGCATGGGCCCCTGCTTCCCACGTACAGGCAGTGCCATGCGAGCAGGAGGGAGAACCAGTTACCCATGACAGACAACATGGGATGATTCTTGCAGGGATGTGAAAAGTTCTGCAAAAATAACAACAGATAAATAATCAAAATAGCTTCAAGTTTGTGAATGTGTACTGCTTTGAGAAAAAGTGGTTTATTCTCTCATCCTGTGAAGAGACAGTGCTGACCCTCATCTTTTTACCTCAAGAGGGCTGTTTATCACTATATTTAAAGTTTGGATCCTGAAGCTGTGAAAAACATGACATAACAGACAAACAGGTTTTCACGAATAACGGCCTTTCCCATTCAATCCTCTGCTCCTTCACTTTCCATAGGGAAACCTACTTTTTGTGTCAGAAAGCTATGCAAACTGGATACTGACACATGCCATGTCAAGCAGCTAATGTGGCTCCTTACAGATGATATAAGTAATCACAGACGAGAGGGGTGTTTAAACATGCAGTTACTGGACAAAAGGACCACTTGTCTTCTGTTGCAGGCAGTGACACGTCAAGCACCCCCGAAAACACTGTAAGGGGCATGATAGATCAATGGTTTGATTCCTTGTGTCAAATCCCATCTCAGGATGCAAAGTGAAGAGAGGCAACATAGCCAGCCTTCTGCTCAAAAGATCACTAAGGAAGATCACTAAGGATAGAAAAATATGTGTGCACACATTAAAGAGGAAGGGAGGTGGAGAAAAATTCCAAAATAGTGCTTCTGTTCACTAGTATTAGCTACAAACCACTGTGCTTAAAGCTGGTAAAATTAGAAAGGAAAATAAAAAAAAAGAGCTGTACTTTTATTTGTTATTTTTTTATTCAGTAAATGATGCACTTCAGTTCACTCATAAATAGATATTCTTGAATCAATAATAAGGACTAACTGAACACAGTCTATCCAAAAGCAAGGCACTGTCTGTGCATCAGTCCTAAGCATGAAGGTACAGAGAGCTCTGCTTCTCAATGTTGGGGTGAGGAGCCCAGGACATTGCCATTATTTATTGATACCTGACCTCCTTGGATCAATGGGGCTGCAGGTGTCTTTTCAAGGCAAGCAGGAAGACCCGTCTGGAGGAGCCAAGACTTCAGTTCCCCACAGCACAGGTATGGTAGGACAAAACAGTGCCAGGGTGGGCATTAGGCCCTCAGTTTGTGGGAAACATCATGGCATAGTATGGGGATGAGATATTAGAAGAGTCCCAACAATCTGGCTGTACTGAGAAGGATGAGATAAAGACAGGACAAAGAGGGAGGCCTAGACCCATGCTGAGATACTTATCGACTCTTCCAGGTGGGCTGAGATCATGGGTGTGTGCTTGTATTGGTAAAAAGTAGTGACATTTCTTTTGTGAAAGGTGAAAAGTTTTGGGGTTTGCTTCTTTCCTTTTTTTTTTTTCTTTTCTTTTAAACCTTGAATGGAATAAAACCATCAGGGCAACTTCTGAGTGCAGCCCACTGGGAGCGCCCCTCTATCCAGACTGTGTATTAGTGGGGACATGAAGGTGTTTGTAGCTCTAATTCCCCTCCTGACCATTCCTTTGGGTACAACTGGCCTCGAGCAAGAAGAAAAAGGAGAAAAATTAGAGAAATGTAAATAAGGAAGGTAACTTGCCATTTGTCACTTGAAAGTCCTTATTTCATGGCCTGTTCCCTGTTCTCCTGGAATTTTGTGTCATTATCTCCTGTTAAAAGGATTCAAATGACATTATTTGCATGGAAACTTGCATACAAATGATGTCGTCTGTGCCACAAAGTTGCATTACAATGAAGGGAATGATGACTGTGTCACATGTACGTGACATTCTTTGTGTCATTAAGTTTAAAGTCAATGCTGGCAGTTATAAACCACTCACGTCTCAAGAAAATACATCACTTCTGATCTGAAATGAATATTTTAAAACGCCAACTCCAACTGCATCAAACAGCAGTAACCTGCAATGTCATCTTAAAAAAAAAGGAGGCAAAAACTCTAAACAAAGGTGGACTTACGGGATTGTATGATACACCGCAAAGGAAAATATTTTAATAAGCTGTAAGAATTTCCAGACAAACAGAATTCATTGCTTGATGATTAGGTCCTAGAGATATTTTTAAAGTCCATTCAATATCATGTGTGTTTTCAGAAATGTTTACTCTCCTAGAAATCTTCAGGATTGTTAATTTTCAGTATGAGTATATTAATTAATTGTAGAGCAGATTCCACAGCACAGACCTCTCTATATGTTGTTACCATCCATTTCCTTGCCACAGTCTGACGCTAACAACAGGCCAAGCCTTTGAAAGATCTCCAAACTCTTCCAAAGAGTCAAGGGCAAATGATGACAGGAAAGGCTCAAGCAGTTATCACTGTCAAAATGAATGAGAAAAGAGGAGGGACAGTAGGTGGATTAGGAAAGGTTTCGTACTACTGCGATGATCAGAGCCGTGCAGCAACAAGAGCCAGACAAGTAAGTACATAGTCGGATCTGCTCTCTGATTGATGCATTGTTTGTGCAGGTCAGTGTAAGGTAAGGGATGGTCACTGTGTTTTTGCAGGAGCAGTGGTAATTGTGCCCACAGTCACCTGCACCGACCCTGCTGGTTTGAAGCCAACTACTAACATTTTTTCACTGATACAAAGAAGGGCTCTGAAACACTTCTTTTAGAAAGTTATTGTTTTAACAATAAAACGTGCTGTGCAATGCCCAAAAGGTTTAAAAAACTCAGTTAAGTAGAAAAGATCGACCATCTAAATACCACAAAGGAACTCAGTGTCTGGCTAAGCTGCTGTGCAGTTAAACCTCTCCCTGCTAACCCACAGCATCATGCACACTCACACAGACCCCTCTGAGAGGAGCAAGTTTCTCTGGAGAGTATGTCTACATAGGCTCAGCAAGGGATAAGGCAGAGAGGAAAATCTCTGTGCATGGGTAATTTCTTTTCCCTTACTGATAGCATTTCAAATCTAATTGAAACTTTATTTAGAGAAAGCTGTTTTACCCACCCCTTCAGCTTTGATATGGCTTTTTAATCAGAGGACATTGTTATTTCATAACGAACATGGAAAGCATTTAAAACATTTTCTAAATGGAGCACATTACTTCTGACCACAGCCAAAAGACCACATTAAAAGGAGTTCAGTGGAATTCACTCTTTACAGTCTTCTGGGTTTGAAACATTGGTGCACATATGGAATATGCTAAGACAAGGGCCTACTGGTTGCAAAGGTTTAAGCAATAAGCTGACTTAAAAACTGAGTAAGGTCAGCAGCATTCACTGGCAAATCCCTGCCATACTCCAGGGAGGTTTGATGCCAGTGTTATTCCTGTCCCCAGGTGTCAAGGTGGGTGCTGCCATTCCATGAGGTTGCGGCTGGGCAGAAGTTGCACAGCTCTCATGGAAGCCAGATCAGAGTGAACACAGCAGTCTGATCACAGCAGGGAGCTAAAGTGTGGCAACCAGATTAATGCTCCTTTGCCTTTCTCTTGATTTAGGACCAGAACAGTGGTTGGGAAGGGGGGGTGGACCCAGAGCTCTTCCACTGCCTGCCCTTTCCCCATCCCTCCAAGGCAGTGACTGATCTCACTCCCCACTGCCATCCTGCAAGCTGTCACAGTGCAAGTAAACCACACATGGGAAGAAGGGCAAGTTTGTTTGTTTGTTGGTTGTGCATTGGGGATTGTAAATGAGCCCTTAATGTCTACCTCATTTTATATTTTAGGATATATTTCCTTTCTTGTAAGAGCACAGAAGAAAAGATTAAAAGCAGGACATGACTGAAATGATGCACTGGGTCAAAGTCCTTTCATCCTTTTGCCCCAGTCTGTCTAATATTTTCTTAAATCCCATTCTATCCAGGTATATTCAATTACAAGTGACCAGAAATAAATCAAACTTAATTACTTTAATATATATATATAAATCTATCTATCTATCTATCTATCTATCTATCTATCTATCTATCTATCTATCTATCTATCTATCTATCTATCTAATCTATCTATCTAATATATATACATGCATCTATATAAAGATACCTATATATATCTCTATCTCTACATACACATATATAAAGCAAAACACAAACAGAAGCCACAGAATTGATTAGATTAAGATGACTGGATCTAAGACAGGCTGAAGACCAAAGTAGGTATATCAGTATTTTAGAGGAGTTCAATGCAATCTTAATTGCTTACTTTATACAAGCATTGGTGAGATACAGTGCCTGTGAAGTGACAGAAGAAATGTTTTGGCTGCTCTTTGATGTAGAGTTCAGCTGTTCTGGTTTGTAAATATAACAGAACGAAAGGATATTGTACTCAACCCACTTCAATCAAGCAAGACACTCTGGCGTCTAAACCGCCGTTCTTCCATTGCTGAAGCTGCTGATCAGAACAAAGACATAAAGAAAGTGAGAGAGACAGAGGGAGTGACAGGGGGGAAAGAGAAAGAGGCTTCTGCATCTCTAATAATTAGCAAAGAGCTGCAGTGTTTAGCCTGGAAATTATGGTACATATGCTGTCCACTTGTTCAGGACCCCTGTATCGTGAGAACAAGCAAACATTCATTATCCACAGATGTCTGCCAGGCCCAGGTGACTGAAAATTCAATGCACAGGCTTCTCACAATGGGTCGGATGCTAATTGGGTGGCTTGGGGAGATTAGAGTAGCCCTGGAGCTATTCTCTATCTGCAAAAGTCTCACAGACAATAGGAAAGTCAACAATGTCTTTCTAAAACTCTTCTTAACTGATGCTTATCAGAAAAATTAGGACAAGTAAATAAAAAAAATACTGCCAGTTCCTCTTTTTGTTTTCCTTTCCCAGTTGTGAGCTAGATGGTTAATGCCTTTCCCTTCCTGCATGACTTCCTATAAATAGGAAATAGGAGAAGGGAGGGGAGATTGAGAGCAGGTGGGAGAAGATAAATTGTATATAAACTGTATCAGGAAATGAGAATGAGTGCTGAGAAGCATATTTAGCCTACTGCATACTTCAGAAATGGAAGTAGGTTTTCTCAGTGCACTGTCTAAAAAGAAAACAAAAAGAAAAAAGGTTGTTTGTTTAAAGTTAAATTAGAATCAGGGCAGTTTCAGAGATGGGCTTTAAAACTATGAACGTGGATTTTGCTCCCATGTTCGCTTTCGTCTTGTGGGTCCTTACAAAATCTTTGTTTCTGCAAGTGTGAAACAGGTCAGTTTTTCCTGATCCAAGACTTGGATTATTTCAGAAGATTTGTCAGTTCTGACAGATCTCAAGTTTATCCCCTAATGCCAAGTGCTGGACCTATTAAACTGCACGTGTCAGGGTTGTGCAGACATGGGTAGCATGTGGGACATAATATACACCTCTTCTGATTGATATTTCTTTGGAATTTCAGTCTCAAAGTAAAACTCGACTAAGTCTTCTGTCTTTGACAGGAATTTGATAGGGACAGTCCACATTTCCATAAGTGGACTACCATGGTGGTGAATCAGGCCTGATGAATTTACTATTAATTTCAATGGGAGGGTACTGGTGTGTAATTATGAGATGGGTAAGGGTGTGTTAACTTCAGCTTTTTTTCATTCATCTTCAGCATGTGTTTAGGGAGAAGTCTGGGAGTGCTGAGGCTGTGAATTGCTACCTGGTTATCATGTGTTTTGGGAGGAAACTTTCAGCACAGATTGAATGTGAGATAGCTTGTTCTACTTTCAAAGAGAAGCATAAAGCACCTTTTTGTTCAAGCACCCTTGTCTATCTTTCAGTATAATGCATACTAAAGACAGAAACATATAGTGTAAATATCTACTCAGTCATGTAGGTTTTTTCTTTAGGAAGGCGAACACTACACTTAAATGGGTTTCACCCAAGTATCACCCAGGTTGAAACTTTGAATCTTAACAAAGATGTCTTGAAACTCTGATGAGGTTAGCTGAAAAGTCTGCCAGCATCAGCTAATCTTTTGTGGAATATGGACCAGTTTCCAACAAGAAAAACAGAAAAAAAAATCCAAATGGGATTAATTCCCCTTGCCTTCAGGCTTCATTAAGAAAGTTTTGCAAAGCTCGAGGAACTATGTATTTTATTATTCTTTCAAATCTGCCCTTTCTAAATCACCTTACTCTGATTTAACTGCAAAAGGCATTACTATTTTGGGTTCTTCCTATGTTAAAACTGAAGCAGTAAGCTAGGGACTTTCATAAGAGACCGTACTGAAATGTCAACAGATGGCTTGCTAATCATGTTAAAAAAATACTCATTCCTTTTCTAAAATGGCATTTTTTTCAGTAAGTAAATCAGAAAGGAATGTTTATGATATAAAACATATTACTCACAACGTCTTTTAATTATCATACTTAATCATCAAGGTCAGGATGATAATTGTTTCTAAAAATTAACACCTCATTTTTCTGAGATGCTTACCAAAATATATGGTCAGAAATATGAATTACTAGTCTGGAACCTAGTTAGGAAAATGCATCTTCTGTTCACTAAACAAAATGTATACTTAAATACCATGAAGCCCTTTAAAACTAAATACCTATTTAAGGCACAGTCTAATTAGTCCACTCGCTGCCTAGTAAAAGCATACAGTACCATATGCCCTAGAATAGGGTGCCATGTGGGTGTTCAGCAATGACACATATTTGCAAGTACTTTATTATGAGATAACGCAGTGCCATTAATATATCTTAAACATGAATGTTTTTTTGTAACCTATTGGAGACAACTATGGTTGGCAGTTAACACAAACTACCATGATATCTTGGCAGCAACTGCACTTCATCTGTAGAGGGATGAGCAATTCACACAGACCACCACCTTATATCATTCATGCTACTACACAGCAGCATTTTAAACATGTTCAGACCGCTCAAGCCTCATCTTCTGCCTAGAAACATGTTCTCTCTTTCTTTCTTTCTTTTTTTTTTCTTCTTGGTCCCAGACCAGTCCCATTAAAAAGGTTGCTTTGCAGTGATGATGGCCTATCTTATAAATAGCAGGGTTCAATTACATTGCTTCTTTCCTTAATTAAATCCTTTATTAGTATCTCCAAACAGCAAATAACAGATAGACTAGGGCTCTGAGATCCATCGCTTTTAAATCCAGGAGGAAAATTATGACAATCTCTAGTCATACAAATGTGGTTCTCTGGTCACCTTAGTCCTATGGGTCAGTGTCAGGTAGTCCTGCAAGGACTTGAACTCCATGATCCCTATGGGTCACTTCTAAATTGAGATATTGTATGATTCTAGGTTTTGTGTGAGAATTGGCATAATAAAAGTTTATTTTCACTGGTTTGTGAATTATTATTAATTTTCTTTAATTTTTTTTTCACTCTTACAGCCTTCTATTGTGTTCCGATTTAGTTTTGAAACCTCTGCTTCCACCTCTTCTCTAGACAGCCTGCAACCCTACTGCAGATTCATTTGTGCACTGAGACCCACATTGAAACCAGTGGTTTATAATTTTTACCAGCATTTAAGATACTTTCCATCAGATTTTGTTCAATTAAGAAGATGCAGCACAGCAAATAAAACTAAACCAACGTACACATTTTTTGAGATAATCACTCAGCACAACACAAAATGAAACAATATATATAAAAACCTTTATATGAAGCAGCTGCTTACAGGAAACACTATGCATAATCTTTGGTCATATCAGAGTTTCAACTCAAGTAAGATTCACTTAAGGAGTAAGTGTGTGGGAAAGAGATGCCAGAGAAACACCCTATGCTTCCAGGGCTCATTTACCACAGAAATCAATGTAATGTAAGACACTGTACAGTTACAGAAAATATTAATGGAAAAGTATAGATAGGAATAGGGTCTTAAGGCCTGGCACACATATTCTTTTCAACAGAAGAAGTGTTATATTCTTGAAACAATACTAGAACTCACTGATGTACTAAAATAATATGTTTTTCTGGTGAATAAGTAATCTCGTATTGGTGAAAAGTGCTCCATTCTCTATGTAGTATGAACTGCTCTGGATAATACTGATGTCAGTGGAAGTAAGTAAGTAATGGCCAGTCTTCGCGAGCGAAGATCTGGGAAAGGTGTTTTTACCTTTCAAGCCTGCGCAATGGATTTTTAGGTGAGACACAGCCTGCGCTGAAC
>JAWWLV010000179.1:50873469-50895274 GCA_035041135.1 Platyrinchus mystaceus
CGGGGGACTGGGATTAGAACCTGTGGCCTTGGTGCTGAGAGACCAGCATCTTAACCACTAGGCCACCGGGGGTCCCCAGTGGAAGTATTTGCATGTATTTCCATGGGTTTGTGATTCAGGTAAAATCATTCAGAAGTCACAGATTGAATCTTAATTTAGATTTCATATTTTCTGACTCTTACTGTGACCTTCAGTGGAGTGATTCTTGTTTTATATGTTATATGCTTGGGAACAACTGCTGATCTGTGATGGAACAATCACTGAGGGAAAAAGTTTCCACCAGAGGAAGATGGATGTCTCCAGGATCTGGAAAAGCTGCCAGTAACTGGCCAGTTGGTTGTGTTACCACAAACAATACAGACCGTGCAGATCAACTTCTGATTGTGACATTTGCTTCTAGACTGTTCTGCAGTTCTTGGAAAGATGTCACTGAAGATGGAAACCTGTGGAGCTTCTTTCTAAAATGCAAACAGCAAAACTGGGTGATGGAAATACCTTAGTCCTCTCAATCATGCCAGCTTTCATCCTGGTGGATATTGTGCAAGCCCTAGTTTTTAGAATATACAAAAAATAAATAAAATAAGAGGTGACAGCTATTGAGTGCAGTTTAGTTGATAAAGAAGCTAGAACACTGGATTTTATTCTAAGCTCTTTTGTCAACACAATTAAGTGGACTAAAACACTTGTTTTTCTTTGGCCCCATAACAGTCTATAAGATAAAATCTTCTGTAAGAAGGGACTGTCTTTTGCAAAATATGTGGATAGCACCCCTTTAACCGGAGTTGTGATTTCAGTCAGGGTCTCTGTGTGCTCTGCTGACTGAAAACTAATTAATACTATTGAGCTTGACATTTTCCCATAGTTTAAAGGTTAGAAACTTTTTACCCTAAATATACAGTTGAGCACTTTAGTGTCATTTTTTTTGATAGAAGTTCAGCAATGATCCTCAAGCTTTTAACTTCCTATTTCTTAAAAAAAAAATTAAAAATTGATGTAGAAAATTATAACTCAATCTTAAATATATTCCATTGTGGCAGGAGGACAGAAATCAGTGTCTTTTTGTTATGTGAGTTATTGAAGTTTGACATCCTTTGAGGAATATTTTTCATAACCCACTGTTTGCTACCCTGTCTATCCAATTATTTAGAACAAGCAATCTGTCATTTTATTGTTTCCTTCCAATTATATAACTTTGGTGACAGTCATGGCAGAGTATCCTCTGTAAGTAAAATCAAATCTCACTGTGGATTCCAACGGCTGCAGAGTGTGTGTACGTGTGTACATGTGCGTGCATTGTGCAGAAATGTAGTGGAGGTGGAAATATTAAGACAACAGTTGGTGAGTGTCATTTAAAAAATAACTGCTTATACATACTGCAGAAGGTCCAAAAGGGAAATAAAATGTGTTTTTCTGATTCTCAGTTTTCAGAAGCAGAATAGGTATAACCTGTACAGGTAGTGGATGCTCTACTGCAAATATTGAAGTAATGACCACACTCTCTTTCACCCAGAATTATACAACAGTTTCATGTATTTAGCCTAAAAAATGCCCATAGTGCTGTGAAAAGAAACTATTCAGTTTTCAGGGTAGTCATTCTGTCTGTCCATTTGGGATATTAGTCTATCAATAAAGCCATAAAGAGAGCCAGTCCCTTGGATCTTGTATCAGAGCAGACACATTTATTAAACAGTGAGGGACAAACGGTGCTCTCAATTGCAGCATGATGCTCCCTTCAGAAGCAGTTGCACAAGGTGCCAGGGATGAAGCTCACTTCATCTTTTTCATTTGGTGACTGATAGAATCAGACTGGGATTTTTCAGATTTGTGTACTAAATCTGGGAACAAGTTGCTAGGTTTTGCTGTCTTTGTTGCAGGCAGAGGGAAGAGAAAAGCATTCAAGTGGCAGTTGGGTCCAACACCAGTTTGCTAGTCAGAAAGTAGAGAACAGCAGTGAAGCTGAGAAGAAACAGCATGCAAACAGCTGCAGTGTGAGATAGAATAAGCGAGTGTCAGTGGTGTTAGATGGTAGAGCTGTATGAACACTTTCACACTCAAAGCAAAATTGTCAAGTTATCGTGTCCAATTGGGCATGGATTTCTTATTATATCGCTGCAGTACCACAAGCTGTACTGGTTGCAGAGTCACAGAACCCTTAATTAAAGAAGCAGGGGAGGAAAAAAAAAAAGTTGTTCTTATTTGAGATGTTTGAAGGAGAATATTACACTCTACTGTAAACCTATGTTGAACAAAATTATGTAAACATATATTTATGCCATAGTGAAGTCATGCTTAAGTGCTTTGTTGAATTTGGGCTTGAAGGTTTCAACCATTTAAGCTAAAGTTTCTTTCATATAGTATCTTTGGTTTTAATTTTTCCTTTTCTTTTGTCTGAACACTCAGTGTGTTTCAGAGTCAGCACCGGCCAACCCAGTTCTTCTGTGTATCTTACACTTATAATTTGTGAAGATATTAAGGCTTTTGGGGACACTTCAGCAGGAGATGATAGCATGATGACAGAAAGTTCTAATGAATACAGACACTATGAGGGAGTCAACCTTTATCAATTTCACAGGGGTTTTTCAGACCATTATCCAAACTTTATTATAAATCAAAACCTTTTTATCTATTATTTGGATTTGATTTCCCTAACTTAACAGTATACTGTACCCTAGCCCACTAGTATTTCTGATGGAAGTTGCTTTTGCTTGGCCTGTGTACATCAGACATTTTCTAACAGAGAGAGATAACTTACTTATAAACTGTTTATAATTTTCTTTACACCAAGTTTGAAGAAGATTTTTAGGTAGTTTTAATAGTGGTTCGGTCCTTCAGCATAAGTATTTCAGCATATTCATTGCTCCTCAGTTTTTTCTGGCAACTATTTGAGGAGGCCATCTGGGGGTCTCAATACTAGAATTTTGCTGTCCTGATTTGCAGATGAGAAGTCTTTACGTACAAAAAAATGTAGTGGCTCATTAGCATGGACCACTAGGTCAACGTGCCCGCAACTTATTGCAGATATTTATGTCATTCTACAAAATAACTAAAGCCAGCAAATAGATCACAGCTGTCAAAGCAAATAGAATCCAGGAAACTCATGTGCCGTGATGGTGCCCAGACCACTAAACATTATCTTGAATAAGATCTGAGGAATAAAAAGGCAAGAAAATTTGGGAACACAGGTCATGCTGGCAAAAGACACTAAGGAGTGATTGTTGGTTGTAGTAACCTGTAAGAGGTACTAGCAGGAAAGGCACTGTGAGTATTACTATGCAAATGAGAACATTGGGAAGTCCAGTGGTTTCACAAATTGGCAGGTGATCTGGTATTGCTCCTCCAGATTCTTATGCTGAAATACAGTCCTGCACCACTAATACTAAATAACAAAGTGAGCTGGGACTATTTCTAAACCTGATCTAAGTACTTCGAAGCCAAGGTAGTTCTGACAAGTACAATTTTTGCTGTATTTCTTTATTATTTCTCTTTTTTTCTGTAACTATTACTTCTGCTTTGGAATGTGGTAGTAAGTATGGAAGAAAATTCATCACCATGTTAAGAATGGGACTAATTTCTATTTTAGCCAACAAACAAGTCATGGCTATTACAGAAAAGCTTAACGCTGGGCTACAGTGAACTTGAGCCATGGATAACTAGAGAAGAGGGAACTTCTCGGATCTCATACATACTCAAACCAAAACAAAATGCAAGCCTCGCTCTATTTAAAAAATCTCTGACTGGAAATTCTCCATACAGCATGGATTTGCATGCTGCATGTAAATTTTCTAGGATGTTTTTCCAGAAATCTGCATTTAGATAGAAGTATTTTACAAAGTATAAGCTCTAAGATTTTATATGTATCTTGATCTTTATTTTCCATTTTCATTTGTCTGTGTGTGTTTCAGATGGGTATAAAGAAGAAAGGTGGATTTTATTGGACAATTTTGGATACAGACAATTCAGAAAAAGATTCCAATGTATTAGAAAGATTGCAAAAAAAAAAAAAAAAAATCCTTCTTCAAACCCTGAGCCCAAATGAACTAAACATTTGTGATCCTTCAGCCAAATAGTTGACAAAAGTTCTTGAGGACCTCATTCACTAAAACAATCTGAACTCATCTTTTTCTTTCATCCATAAAAACAACAACAACCCCCCCACAAAACACAACAGTTTGGGAGATGCTTAGTTAATGCACTCATCTTTTATATTCAAACTCCTCCTATTTGTTGCTTGCACTTTTACACACATTTGGAAAGCTACCTACCCCTCTGTAGCAACACATTTTTTAATGCAGCAACACATTTTTTAATTTAGGGGAAAAAAAATAACCTTGGCAGATTTGTTAAGGTACTAACTCAATTCCCTTAAAATTAGGTTTTCCATGATATTATAAATATTTATCTTGCATCTTTATTCCAGGCTATTCTCTTCCTCCAGACTCTGTATGTCTCTTTAGCCTATTTCACTCAAGTTTCCTGTTGCCAGAGAAGCCTCAGGATTTATTTTTAATTCTGGAACTCTTTCTGTCCTCTTCCATCTTTAGCTATCAGTCTTTTTAGGTGCTGTGTAGCTTATGATATTAAAATGATTTTAAAACGAGTTAGTGGCACAACTGAATCACATCACAGCTTTTATCTACACACAGTGTAATCAATAGCAGTGCATCAAGTATGGGGGCAGATACCTGCCTCCTGTGTTGTGCCACGAAGAAGGAACAAAATTTAGCATGCCTTCTTCAGAGAGAAAAGCCATGAGTTGCCAATAAACCTGTGGGATAGGTCTAGACCAGCAGCCATGTTCCCTGACCTCTACAAAGAGAACATTATAAACATCTATAAAGAGAACATTCCTGGAAGCAAAAGATAACTTTTTCTTAAAGGAAATGTGTATACTGTAGCTTCCCTCAGGGAAAAAAAATCAAACCAATTGGATGAGTGGTTTTCTATAGAAAAAAATAAGGACCTTTTCTCTCTAAATTATTCTTGTATTTCTTCTTGGAAATTAATATTCCCTTCTTGTCTTCTGATATTCATTACTTAATAAAATAATCCATTGATATCTCTGAGCCTATCAGAACTATCTGACCACTCAAACAACACTGTTAAAGGTGAAGGCTCTGAATGGGAAGCTGTGTTTAGAGATCTGTCTTTGCCATAATCTCCATCTCCAACCTCACTCACTGACAGCAGTTTTGCAATGTAAGCTGAACAGGGTAATTTATTCATTATAAATCACTGTAAATCTGTACTGAATATTTTCCTGGAAAGTCTAAGACTGGTTAAAGCACACATATTCCTGAATGTGTGGCAAGTGAAAACATTTTTAATAGCATTAAGGGCTCTAACCTGGAAGGTGCTAAGTATTTTCCGCGATGTGTTTTAAGTCCTATGTTCTGAGGATGATGGATGTCTTTTAGGATCAGGCCCTCGTTTTTCACCTAAAAAATTATATAACATGACAGTTTAATATGAAGTGACTTTGCTATAAACTTATTTCTCTTTCAGAATGGGTTGGATATCAGTAGGATTAAATATTCTGATTATAGAAAGAAATTTCCCCAAATGTAAGCTTTTAAATGGCCCTTCAAACAATGATCAGATGTGGAAAGCTGAGACCTGTTTTCTGTGTGTGGCAGACTGGCAGCAACTGGACTTGGGCTTAGAGTTTCTGCCTTCACTAACAAAATTTTGTTAGTAAGTCTGCCAAACCCAGGAAATTGCTGGCAGCTTTGATGGAAAGTGGAGAATTCAGTGGGTTTTTTTGTCATCCCAAAAGGTTTGTACTTATGAAGCGGTCTCTTGTATAATAAAGTCCATTTGTCTGATGTAACAGATTTGAACAACTTGTCAATGTTCCACAAGAAGCAAGAAGAAATTGTTCATCTGGGGCTGTATGTAAGGTGACAAAGACGTTGAAACGCCATGCTCCGTGTTCTCATGCTTGTTTGGTGTATCAGGGAAATGTAAGCAGAGTGAGAATGTAATTTAATTCGAGGCCAGCCCCAGAAGTTACGTGAGGACTCATAGAAAGAATAAATGGATAGTAAACAAAATTAAAAGCATCTATATCAATCTTAGTAGTCTGTCTGTTTGGGACAATGTCTTGTGAAAATAATAAATTACAGTTTGGACAATTCAGGATCTTTGTATGTTTTTTTGTTTATTGATGCTACTTGGAAGTAAGGAGAGAAGAGATGAATCTAAAGATAGGAAGATTTAGCATTAGTATCAGAAAGCTTTTTTTTTGGTAGAAAAGTCTTTTCAACTCCCAAAGAAGGTGAGACAGAAGCCTGGTTGCTTGCTTAAATTAGACTTGAAGCGGACAAAGCACTCCAATGTATAGATAGAACTGGGACATTCTGTGCTGTTGAATCTTTTCCAGCTCTTCTTGCCATAGACTGTCACCTATGAGTCCTTGCCATTCATGCATTTAGGAGGGTAGAATTTAACCTGACCGTTGTATGCAAACATTAAAAAGAAATAATTGCATTTTTTGCAAAGAATGATACTGGTGTGTCTTAGAAAATAAGAAACTTATAAAAAGAGTCCAGGTTACAGGATATTAGTTATCATTTGGAAGTAGTGCCAAATGGCTCACTAAAGTTTCTGAAGAGTTCTGTGGACTGCTGTGCCTCCTCTACATAAATATTATCAGACAAAGCTCATGTGTATAAACATTCCCAGACTTGGACTCATTGCCAATTCAAATCCTTTTATATTGCTCTTTTCCTCATGTAGATCCAATATTCCCACTGCACTCCAGCAAAACAGCAATTTCTATTTATAGTTTCTCTAGTCTATATTTGCTATAATGAATATGGATAATATATGCTCACAGAAGTTATTAATACTATTGCTATTAAGTGCATAGCAATTGCACGGTCCTGCTCTCCCAGGCATTCAGATGGAAAGAACAGGAGGAAACTGTATATTTTTCTCTACTTCATGAAAATATACCAGCAGCAGGGCACCCAAACTGATGATACCTAGATTGCTCGGAATTGTATGTGAAAAATCTCTCTTTTTTTCCATTGGTATACAGTGTGTATCACAAGTCTTCCTCTTATGTATCAGGGACTTCTTGAACATTTCATGTTATACCTATCAATATTGACTAACAGCACTATATAAACATTGTCAGAATCCAATCCTAATATTTGACAACATCAAAGGGAGATAGGATGCGTTTGTTCTGATGGAGCTTGGACATGAGGGATGATGTGAAGAGAGAAAAAGTGGAAGAAAATAAGCCCTTGATATCAAAAGAGTAACATTTAGTGTTCTTAAAATATCTAACATTAACTATCTTTCAATTTGATTTAAGTAAAGCTGAAATGTTCGACATAGCACATTCCTAATGTGTCTGCTTAACAGAACCAGTTGATGATATTGTTGAGCTATTGTATGCAAGGAACAAATGAGACTGGTTTGTTTTGGATTTTTTTTTCCTTCCTTTTTTTTTTTTTTTTTTTTATTCCCCTGAAAGAGTTGCAGAAAGCTGGGATGGATGGTCTTTCTTAATGTAAGTCACTGATTAATAAAATGTGTTATAATAGGTGTGACATGCACTTTAAGACTTTCAAAGCTATGTAGTCTCCCATTAATTCAAGTGCAAATTGGAATATGGTTACATTCTGTTGAAATAAAGTGACTGAGACTTCAAGAGTCCCATTTCACTTACATTTATGAAGTTTGTGATAATTCACCACAGCAGCAAAAACTGGCAAGAACAGAGAGATTCAATTTGGTCTCTCTCTCCCCCCTTTTCTAATGCTTAATAAATTTTCCAGAAGAGAGATACACATACTATTTTCTCAGGATTGTTAGTTTAAGAAATGTACTGTGTGCTTTTTCCTTTTATAAATTAATTACAGTTGAACCTTCTCCTAAATCCAGAGATAATATTTCTGTTTGAAAAAAGGTTTTTCATACATCATAGCCTAATCCTGTATGATTTAACTGTGGTCATGATCTTTTTCTCACACTGTGGAAAACATGATTTCACTACAAAAACTTTTTTTTCTTCCCCTGATATACTGTGTCTTTCTGGCATTATACAAGTCATTGAAGTTGTTTACTTTTTGCCTTGTTTTTCTTGGAAAGATAATACCTGTGGGGGGAGAGTCATGAGGAAGGACTCAACTTAGTCCTATTGAGCCTAAGAGCCTTTAATCCACCCCTTCTAGGTAATGAGTTTGTACTACTTGTGTTTTGTTTGTCTCTGGCTGTATGTTTTCCTCATACTTTTCTGGATGAAATCCAATCAATGCATAATTTCCGAAACTGGCCCACTGAGAAGATTAAATTCATTGTGTTTGTCCTGCCAACAATATCCATTCAGAATTTCAAGAAAGGTTATTGACACACTTCAGAAAAAGAAAATGAGCAAGAGAAGAGGAAGAGGTTTGCTTGAGCATTCATTTGAATATGTATGTTAAGAACATCTTGAGATCCTGGGAAAGGCTGAGACTTCAAAGTGCAGAAGAGTATTTACTGAGCCAGTGCATTGGCTGCAAAAGTTATCTGTTGTTTATAGAGTGGTTGTCTCACAACAAGAAAAAAAAAATATTTAGGAGGAGAAATGTGCACAAATCAGTGACCAGATGTGGCTGTCATATAATTCCTTGAAATCAGAAAGCAAGGTAAATCCACCCATACTCTAGAGACATCATTGGATAGTGCCTAAAATAAGTGAAGGCTTTAAAAACTGTGCGGGAGACTGACCTTCCTTAATCTTCTACATTTAATCTAATATGTTGATCTCATTACACTGCACCTGTCATTCCTGGTATCTGTAGATTAGGGAAATAAAAATGGTCAAGGTATATAATAAAAAAACGGCCTCAAAGTCCTACTTAGCTTTTTTTATTTGTGTCTTTGCCAAAAGTACATTGCACTTACTTTCCACAGGAGAATCTCTGACACTACACAGCCTCCCAGAGTGCTGGTGAAATAGCAGACAATACTCTGCCCATTTCTGCCTAGAGAAAGCAAAAGAAGTTGCATGTCTCTTTTTGGACAACAGAGAGCTTGCGAAATAAAGCATGGAGAATGCCACAACATTAATTACTTTATAATTTTAATGAAAGTTTGGAATATTTAAAAAGTTCTCGTATTTTTAGAAATTAAAATATTTAGACCCAGACATGTAAATTTTACTAACTTATTACAATGTGTAAAATTCATGGAAGAACTGCGAGTCTGGGGGTGGCACTCCAGGCTCCTACTGTCTTGCTCCAAAAGATGTGTAATCCTGCCTTTATGTCAAATGTGTAAAAGAAATAAGGAGAGCAAGGTGATTCTGCTGGGCTACATCATACTGCTTTGCAGCATGTATTGAAGGTACAGCAAAGGCAGAGGTTATGCCACTGTTAGAGATATCTGTTTTCACAAAGGGCTGTGATTCATAATGAGACAGTAGACTGGAACAGATCAAAATGTCAATGCCTTCTTCATTTAGTTGGAAATACTTTAAGCAGCCTGTAAGCAATTATTTTGTTTGGTGGGTAGATATGTAATTGCACTATACATTTTTTTAGTATGAAGCTGAAATAGTCCCACATGAAAAGGGAAAAGTCCTTTTTAGTGGTTATGAAAATAAACTGTTAAGCACCCAGCAGTGAAAGGGTCAAAATGGTTGTATTAACTGAACTCTCCTGAGGACATATGTTGTTTACAGTATACGTTTAAAATAATATTCCTGGCTAGTCAGGCTTTCCCTCAGGATAATGCAATTACAACAGTAACAGAGGATTAATTAAAGACTCTCCCATAAGTGTTGCTAGAGATCTTGAATCGACCAAAGGGGGATACATTACCAACTCAGCACAGAGGTGAACAGACCAGAGCTGTTCAAAATAATTAGTTAGGCACAAGGGCAGGGTTGAGCTTTTTGCCTCATTTATCTGATTTTGATTAATACTGTAATTTCTTTTTTTTTATGCAGAAGAGGCATATTGGTTCCCATTTGTGTATGAGAAATGAGTACAGAAGATCAAGCTTCTGAATAAGGAAATCAATAGCAAATGAATTTATTCTGGTCCAATGTCAAGTAGGATATAATTTTCTTTTCTTTTTTTCTTTGACACCTGGTTTAAATGCTTGGCACCAAGGGGTAATTTTTCTGCCACAAAGGGGACAACAGTCCTGTTCATGCACAATGCAGGGAGTGATGCAGTTGCATGACAAGGAACAACCATGACATGAGAGAGTATTAGAGCTGGAGGCTCACCTCCCCATTTTTTTGCCTTCAAAATCATCCATGCATGTACTTGTGAAATCCTGATAAAGGCTGAGTTGTAGTTCTCAATTTGGCAAGGCCGCTAATTTGCAATTAAGCAGTAAATTTGAAAAAATGAAGGTACTCTCTCTCTCCAAATGTCTTGCTAAGACAGAAAAAATTATAGCAATCCATATTATGTTATTTTTCCATAAATGGTTATTTTGTTTCATTTGTGTCTTGAGGTTCCTGCTCTGGATGGCCATTACATTCAACAGGAAAGATAGTGAGCAAAGTTTGGACAAAGTTACAAAAATCTGCATTAGAAATGAGTGAACACCTTTCTCAAGTGAGGTGTATTGGGAAGATTTGGGCTAAATCCCTCATGCATCATAACCTGTCAGCAGACTGATTGTGGGCTGTAAAGCTAATATTCAAGGTTCTGAGGCTGGTCTGGGCATATATGCCCTGAAGTGTGTTAAGGCATTGCTGCGTTCAGATGTTATATATTTGTCACATTCTTTTCCATACAAAAACTGTACAACAATCTCAAAAGAGAATATTTAAAAAAAAAAATCACAGAATCATTTATTTAGAACCTGTAAGAAAAAAAAGATCCCATGAAGAAAGTGATGATCTCTTCATACTGAATGTTTTATTCTCAAACCTAGGAACATGAAGTCAGATTCTCATATGGGGCATATTATGACAGTCAACTCTATCTAAGGATCTGATCTATTTTGAAGATGTAGGAAATCCCTTTGTTTGACAAGATTTATTTTGTCATAAGCAATGAATTTGTCTGAAAGGTGGTAGAGTAACATGAAATAAAAATGAATTTATGTAATATATGTATATGCTGTTTATTCAGTTTTCTTTCAGATAAAGTCAATATGAAACTTACAATGTAATATATTGTAATATAATGTAATATATTTCACTTATTTAACCATAAGTGTGACAGAATCTCTATGGTGTTCCAAACATTTTTAATGCATATGGACACTCTGCCTTTTAATTCCTGAAGTAGCATGAGAGAAGGAATAGAATTCTAAGATGATATAAGGATATTTTTCAAATTTAATGTAAAGTATCAGAAGAGTTATAACATAGAGAAAAAGTCAGGTTTATTTGTGAAGGAAGCCTTATAAAATTGTTACCTTGTTCGTTGCATAAAAAAACATCTGTTTATTGATATCAAGGTAGGTTTAGTAAAGTATATTCAAGAGAATACTGCAAGGAGAAAACAAAAAACTTGCAAAGAAAAATATTAACTCAATGTATACTGTACCTATAATTTTCAAAGCCAACAGTTAGTAACATGATCCTGATAGATTATGTGCCCTCAAATTTCACAATTGCCCCTTGACAAAAGAGAAACTGTTCACTGAGAATGAGAAGTCATGTGTGTTCAAATAAATGCATTTTTTAACTGATCTAAGAGAGTTCAGTATCCTATAAGGACACAATTGTGTCCCACTGATGGAGTATGGGTTTGTTCACATTTCTGTACCGGTGTGAACGGCAGATTTGCATGCCATGGCATCCGTGCCTTGGAGGTTTTCTTATGGCTCTGTTTCAGATCTTGTCTTTGTAGTGTACATTTGCACATGCCTATCAGTGCCTCCAGGACTGATTGCACTGCTCAACATATGAGCAGTGTGCATTGCAATTTTGACCTGCCTGCTAATATTGGAAGCATGAGGCAGTTGTATGTTTGTGGAGAGACTTCATTGGTTGCATATGATCAGAACCTTATGTCAGCAGAAGACATGTATAAAGCTGTGCATGTGGAACTTGTTTTGATACAGGTAAGACAGTGCAGGCAGGTAAAAGCTCTTTATTTTTCATAAAGTTATGCATTTCTCTTTGTTTCATAAATAGACGCTAAGGTAGGTTCTGGTGTTCTCACCTACTGGAGGTCTCTTTGGCAGCTGTCACTAGATGGTGCTAGCTGTATAAAAGAGGTTTCCCCCTCTTTTCCTTATCCAGGTCAGACCTAACTTTTTCAAGGACCCTGAGTTCTTTGGCTCAGTGCAAGAGATGTGTTTTCACAGAGTCCTGGGAGTCCAGAGTAGCTGCTTTGTCCCTAACAGCTAATAGGTTAATAGGGATTAATTAGGGAATTGACAGAGATTTGGATTTACCTTGCATGTGGGTTTCTTATGAACTCAAAGGAGATTTGTTGTTCTGCCAGCATTTCTGAGGCATTTAAGATAAGTAGATGGCCACTAGTTTTATTTTGGCTTTGTCTCATCTTTGCCCAGAAGGAGGCTTGTCTTTTATCAAGTCTGCTAGAAACTAGTCTTCTTTCTCACCAATACATGTATCTTCTATAGTTCAAAAGCCAGACTGGAAGAGGACTGGGGTGTCAGAGAGTGACTAGTCATTGGAGAGGTGGAAAGGGGAGCATTTCATCTCAGAGGAATGGGCTTTCCCCATGTTTTTACAGGGCATTAGAGCCAATTTGAATGGTTCCTTGAGTCCTAGAAAATATGGAAGAAGGTCTTAAAAAACAGTCTTTTACTCAGAAAGTGTTTGGAGTAGGCTTTGGATTAAGGATGGTAGAAAGAATATGGAGGGTGGGAGAGGAAAACAAGTGGAAGGACTAGACAGACAACAGTATAAATTGTGTTTCCCTCCTGTAGGCTTTTTTCACTATTTTTAATGATATCTGACTGAGAGACAAAACCTTCCTGAGACCAAACCTTCATGTCCTTGGCCTCAGGAAGAGTTTAGCTAAGGAAGGCACCAGTCAGAGACATCAGGTTTTCACCCTTAGCAATAAAAGCCTTTCCCTTCTTGTAAAAGCAGGGCACATTGCACTGAAATGGGGAGAGATGCTAAGTGCAGTGACAATTGTTTCCCAGGGAGAATGTTTCGGCAGGAAGCCAGTATTTAATCACATAGCCACATCACATCATTACAGAGCGTCACTCAGTGCAACCACTTGATGCAGTGCACCGCACCTCCGTAGCATAATGCTGGCTCCCTGCCAACAATTTAGAGAAAACTGCTACCAGCTTTTATAATTGCTTTTCTTGATGAAACAACCCAGTGAAATGGCAGGGCTAGAATGGGAACGAAAGGGAGAGTTATGAGACCACAAAGTTCCCAGACTTCCAAGTGGCACCCGTTAGCCAGCAATTAAATTACTGGCCAACTTCAAAAGTCCACCCCAACTGGCACTAATTGTCAGCCTTGCTGGCAGTCTCCTCACAGAAACCAAGCACTAAACATACGTAAAGATGGAGCAGCTCACTGTATCTCTAAAATTATGCTGTTGAGCAATACTTGACCATTCTATGTGTATCCTGTGGCTGACCTGGTGACTTAGCATAGCACAGCACTATATATACATGTTTACGTTATCATTGCCAAAACAGTATTGGCCATGCATGGAAAGAAAAAGCCCACTGGAATGTCTAAGACAATGTGTTCTCCCTTAGATATTATCTATATCATTTTGCACAAGAGCCAGCAATATCCCCTTGCCACAGATGTGGCTACAGGTATCCTGGGCTGTATTAGACAAAGTATTTCCAACAGGTCAAGGGAGGTGAACCTTCTCCTCTACTCAGCACTGGTAAGGCCACACCTGAAGCACTGTGTCCAGTTCTGGGCTCCCCAGTAGGAGATAAATATCCCCAGTAAAAGAGAGACATGGAGCTATTGAGGAGAGTCCAGTAAATGGCATGAGAGTGATTAAGGTAGTGAAGCATCTCTTGTGAGGAAACACTGAGAGAGCTGGGACTTTCCAGCCTGGAGAAGTTCCAGGGGAGATCTTATCAATGTATACAAATATCTGAAGAGAGGGTGTAAAGAAGATGGAGTCAGGCTCTGATCAGTGTTGTCCAGTGACAAGACCAAAGACAGTGGGCAGACCGAAAGACAGGAGTTTATGTCTAAACAACAGGATATGGTTTTTTGCACAGTGAGAATGACCAAGGACTGGCACAGGTTGTACAGAGAAGCTGTGAAGTTTCCATCCTTGGAGATACTGAAAATCTGTTTGGACATAGTCCAGGGTAACTGGCTCTAGGTAGCCCTTTTTCAGCAGGAGAGTTGGTCAAGGTGACCTCCAGAGGTCCTTTCCAACCTCAACTATTCTTCTGTACTGTGGTTCTGTGACACTCATGGTACAATAATCACAAGTATGAAAAAAATATCAAAACCATGACTTAAATAGGTAAATAATCCAGTTTTTAAACTACAATTCCCTTTCTTGGTTATATCTGGCTAAATCTTAATTACATGAAGTTGAGTATATAGGAGCAGATATTGATTCAGACTAAAGTCTGAACATTAGTCTGTTAGGACTGCTATTCTGTCTATATCTCTTCACTCTCATGACCAATAACAGGACTCAAGTAGATAGCATGAAGCTGTGTTGGGAGATTTAGGTTAGACATCAGGAAAAGGTTCTTCACGCAGAGGGTGGTTGAGCACTGGAACAGGCTCCCCAGGGAAGTGGTCACAACAAGCCTGTCTGAGTTCAAGAAGCATTTGGACAGTACTTTTAGGCACATGGTGTGACTCTTGGGACAGGAGTTGGACGTGATGATCGTGATGGGTCCCTTCCAACTCAGCAGATTCTATGATTCTGTAACAGTACAGAGTAAAGGATACATAGGAAAGAAAGACAGGGTTTATGCAAAGAGTCCTCTCTCAGGTGTTCCTGGCAAGCTTCTTGCTGACATAATCTGAGGAATTTCAGAAGCCTGAGCCTGCATCTGCCCCACTGAGCTTAATAGACACCATTGGTGTCTATCCATAAATTTATCTAATCTGTTCTTAACTGTCTTTTTACTTTTAGCTACCTTTACTTGACATGACAATGAGTTTCATAATTTTATTTTTGTGCTGTATGAAAACAAACTTTCTTTTTTGTGCATTTTAAGCCTGCAAGCTTAGAGTTTCCTGGATTCGTTGTAGCATTCTCATTCAAATCAAGAGGAAGGAAAATGATTCAGCACCACATAGTCATGGATCTTTCTGTGTTTTAATCGCCTGCATATGGTGCCAGCAGAGATAATGCTGCAGTAGCCCGCTGGATGGCCTAACACTGTACCCTACTGTCCTTACCCTGGGCAGTGTGCAAACATGGATCAGATTATCTAAACCCCCTTCTCACCACCACCACCACTCCCCGCCCCCCCCAGCCTCAAGCTTGCAGTCCAAATATAAGACACAGTAAAACAGACTGATACAGGGAAGTGTGGAAAACAACAGCCCAGGGTGAGTCAGCATGACTGACAGTGTGCCCACCTATTTTTCCTGGTTGTTGCTGGTTGTTTCAGGACAAACCCAGAAACATGAATACAAATCCTCTGAGGTAAAATCATTTCCACCCACCTTTCAATATTCTTGTGAAGAAATAAAATCCAAAAATCTCACCTTGCATTCCTGAATTATTGCCTCCAGGCTCACACTTCTCTGTTGCCAGATTTGGAAGGAATCAGCAGTTTCACTGCTGTTATGGCCAAAGAGGAAAAATAGCATAATCCTAAGGAATCCCAATTAGGATTCAAGCAGGCCTCCACATGGCCAAGAAGATGTGCACCACCAACTTCTGCTCCCTAAAGGCTGACATATTAGTTTGAAAAGTGGATATAAGTACAACAGTTTGATACAGACACAAAATAGATCATGTCATTTGCCAATGCAATAAATTGACCTCTCTCAAGTCTGGACACTCATGAGAATGTCCTATTTTGGCTTACATAAGCAGTTTGTAGAAATGAGCATGAGCATCTAGAGCTACAATTTTTCCAGACTTCAATTTATTGACATATATTAAATGGGTTTTGATTCAGTCCTGCCTTTACATACAACAACTTTTAGTTTTGCAGCACAGTGGTTTGCATGTACTGAATATGTCTGAAAGAATAATATAGGTAAAAAACTTTAGACAGTTCAGTATCCTTTATATTCCTCTCCTTCCAAGTGTAAAAATGCAATTGCTTGCAGACAGAAGCAGTCTTGACAAAGGAGTGTATATGTCCTAACGTTAGTCTTGATTAAAATAAAGCCTGAAATATTGTTTTATGACTGTGTTTGTATAACATATAACTTTCCATAGGAGACAGTCCTAACCATTACCTGTTTATCTATTTAAAGCAGGGTAGTCTGTTATTACATCCAAACAATATATGAATACACTGGCATATTTATTGTTAAGGTCAATACAATGATAGTATTTGATACTCTTTTCTTTGTTGCTTGGTAAAGAAAACCAAATTCTTAAAAAGTCTGCATTAATGTTTTTTCTTTGCACCTCACTCCAGTGGGCTATACTTTAAGTAGGTATCTCTACTGGACCAGGCCATCAAATACATAAATTACATTAGGGCAAGGAAGAGAGTATCAGGGTCTGATTTCATACAGATCTCAACATGATTCTCAATTTGTAAAGCTAATAACCCACTCTCCTTACCTTTACTACTGAAATGCTTGTCTAACCAGCAGCTTTCAAATGTAATTAGGCAGTGTGCCCTTTCAGCTACCATTCAGCCATAACCTGTGAGATGGTTTTGGTGTCTTCAGAGATGTATATGTAATATAGACATCCTGTTCCAGGCTTATTGGCTATTTACTAGGAAAACACCTAAGAATCATTCTTAAGCAAATGTTTTAATTTATGTAGATGTTTAAATTTTTATGTCAATGAGAATGACTGTGAGTTTATGTGTATGTGGCTTCCTGATACAGTCTGATGCTTTCATGTTTTGTATGGCCTTTGTGAAGCAAGGTGTGCTGAGGACCCTATAGTGTATAAATGATGATCTTAAGTACCTATATTACAACTCTTCAACTTCTTAAATGCTGGGACTTAAAACAGAATGTATATGTCCATGGGATAAATGTGATATCATAAATTATCAGGACAGTCCAGCTGGTTTGATTCTTTTTCCTATGGTTTGAAAAGATCACCTCTTGATTTGATCAGCCTCTCAAAGGCCCTGCTAGACTACATGTTGATCCATGCCTCAGTAACCCTTTTCTCCTACATTCTGAGCCTGCACAACTTCCCCCTAACATCAATGGAAATTAGAGCATTTGCCATCTGGCAGCAAGTGCAAACCACCACTTTGAATTAGATGGGATTAAAGTGTGTACCAGTCCTCATATTTCTGGAAAATTCTGACATCATGTGCTGGCATCCTGCTCCCACAGTTAGAGATGATGGGATCAGGGAATTGAATGAGCTCACCAGAAGTTAATAGCCTGTAGGAACCCTTCAGTAGCTTCTTGTGCAGATGTACATGGAACAACCTTATGGCCATCAAGATGAAGAATTTGTGCCGATACACTTAAGGAGGCCAGAGTTACAGATCTTTCAGGGAAATCCAAAGTGATTTGATTCAATAAAATATATTTGGCTTGACCCAAACAGACTTTATGCATACTCTTTATTGCCTGCTATAAATATATGTCTTCCATTCTGCCCTAGAGGAGCTGTCAGTTAGCAAGAAATTGAAGCTTCCTGTCTGTAAAGGCTGTATCTCCTACCTGTAGGTGCTGTTGATGTGCTAGGCAGGGATAACAAACCAGAGAGCCTAACAAAATTCTATACTACCTGATACTTCTACTAGAGTCTCCTCCGTCTTCCACATTTTCTTTTATCAACATGGAAGGCAGTGATATAAATCTGGAGAAGACAACCTTATATACACATCTATAGTTACTTGGGATTTAGCTGAAAGTGGCCAGCATACAGAAGGCACACGAGGCCATGAGTCTGGTTCGACCTCATTTGAGTTTGTCTATTCTCATTATTAGTCTTTGTAATTATTGTTAGTTTCGCTTAATGTCTTCCATCTGTATTCCTTTAGCACTTGCTTCTAAATTATTGCATTGCACTTACTATTAATAGATATCAGGCGGACTTTCATCCTTTGCATCACTTCATATAATCCCTTCTGTATCTGAGATTTGGCTGTTTGTTGAGCTGTACTGATGTCAATTAAAATCTGACTTTAAACTCATTTGGTTAAGATAGTACAGAAGGTTCTGTGCGGACCTCATATTTTGGATTATTTGTAAGTCACTTAAAATAGGCTTAAACTAAACCAACTAAAACAGAAGGATGTTCAAATGGAGGTTGGCACCAGTTTAATTAAACTGCAGCAACTATGTATATAAACAAGGCTTAAATTTACAGACTGTAAATTACTTTTGACTGTAACATTACTCATTTCATTTTACAACATCACAGAAAAAGTTCATTTGCTCTTGTATTCAGCCAAAATGTGGATCAGTCACTCCATGCTGGATTTTGATGAGCCCCATATGGATGTATAGAGAACCTACACTAAACAAAGGAAATACCAGAGCACTGTCATTAAGTACCCTTAAATATACGACAGTACAGTTTCTTATGCAAAGCACTGGTGAAAATTCAATTGCTTCTAGCCGCTCAAGTACATTCTTTTGTAGAATAACTACGTACTGAATCTATCCTGTTATCTTTAATGTCAGTTGATTATTCATGAAAACTTAGTGTTATTAAAAATATCGCAAATATGTTTTGCTGAGCATATTTCATATTCATCTGATCAAATATTTCTTTTTATCTGTTGAATATGTGACTCCTATATAAACTCATCTCCAGTTAAATATTCTCTGTAACAGTGGTCAGGTGTCATATGAAAGTTAAGGGAAAAAAGCTATGATTTTCATTCTTAGCTTTAGTAATATGATATTCTATTAATTAAAGACACTTCGGCCTTGCAATGTGAGATTAATGACAGCCTGGCGTGCCAGGAAAACCCGAATTTCAATATTTTTCTTTCTTGCAGTGCATCACAAATTGAAGTTTTGGAAACGAGCTGTCTTATTCAGCAGAGTGTATTGAATTTAATAGAAACACATATGCAGTGAAAAGTTAAACAAGTGCTTAAGTTTCTCACTGACAGTGCTTCTAGACTGACAACAGAATAACTTTCTTTCATTCTTTCTCCCTTTTTACCTTCCTCCCGTTCTTCAAGCAACTTTTCTGTGAAGCTTGTCATATTAATTTTTAAGAAGATCAAAAGTAGCATTATTGATGCAGTTTTCTCCGCTATATTAAGCATGTAAAGAAATTTATTTTTTAATTCAGGTTTCAGCTACAACAGTAAGCAATGCCCTGGATTTGTCTGGTACTGTCCTATACCATTTAATTGATAGAATTGGTACTTGCAACTTCTTTTTGTTAAGTCTGACCTTTCCTTGTGTATTCAAACAGGTGCTTATACAAATTCTAACCTTTATGCGAGGAAGCATAATTGCACATAAAAGTGAAGGGGAAAGATTCCAATTCCTTTAATTCTGTTTCACAAGAAAATGAATGTGAAGGATGAAGACGGCCTGGAGTATTCCTATTGCACTTTGACCATGGAAGAATTTGATTTGCTTTCAGTTCTATCATGCCTAATGACAAAGTCTTTTTTTCCCAAAGAAAGAAAAAATACTCTTAATGAAAATTCATTGAATGATAGAATCACAGAATGGGTTAGATTGGAAGGAACCTTAAAGAACATCCGGTTCCAAACCCTCCACTATGTGCAGAGACATCTTTTGCTAGACCACGTGGCTCAAGACTCTATTCAACCTGGCCAACCTTAAAGCTGTATATTAAAATCAGGGATGTTTTTTTCTGTTTGCTTGCTTTCCCTGTTTTCATTACTGATTGTTACTT
This sequence comes from Platyrinchus mystaceus, assembly GCA_035041135.1. Lineage (NCBI taxonomy): Eukaryota > Metazoa > Chordata > Aves > Passeriformes > Tyrannidae > Platyrinchus > Platyrinchus mystaceus. The sequence continues at coordinate 50,893,368 of JAWWLV010000179.1, forward strand.
GGACTCAATTTAGTATGGTGATTAATAATTAAATATTATATTTAATTGGTGGAAGCATTTGTGAATTCAAGGCCAGGAATTTACTGAAGTAGTTGGTTCCAGTTGGGTCATCTTAGGTTACTGTAGGGAAGTAAGGCCCTGTCCTAGGCAAAGTTAAAGATTAAGAAATCTTCTGTAGTAGCAAGCTGTCCTGTAAAATCCATTGCTGGAAAATTATTAAACTTCTTTCTCTGTGTATTGTTTTGGTACTGTTTTTCCCCAGGAATACGAGTTTTAACAAGGATGTGTTGATTTGCTCCTACGGACACAATACTTAACCATATATCTATTTTTTATACTTTAACAGAATACTACACCATTCTTTGCTAATGTTTTGCTGCTCAAGAAGGTCTCACCATAAGGGTAATAAAACAATATTTGGCATGTGCTGCCATTTCCTAAAAATATCTTGACATATTTTAAACTCTGGAAAACTAACTCTGTCAGAATACAACATAAGTCATTCTCTAAAGAAGGTTCATCTCTATCTTGGATCAAGGGGGATCCACTTTCCCCATATGCCTTCAAAGACTGAACGGAACCTCTAAAACTTACAGAACTTCAGAAGAGGAAGCAAAGTGCTCTGGAAGAGAGGGCAATGTAAAATATTATATGCCAGGTTGTGTCTCATTAAAGGAAAAAACTACTTGGTTCTACTTACTCAACCCCTTAGGAAATTTATCTGTACTTCATCAAGAACAATCAACTACTTCTTATTGATCACAAGGTGCCTGGCTGAATTCTGGGGCAGGGGCAGTTGTAGGTTACAGCCAGTCTTGAAGTCATCCTGCAGTTATGGAACTTGACGGGGATTCAGATATTCTGGGTTCAATTCCAGTTCCCAGCAATGCCACAGATTCCCTAGGAGTAAGCCACCAAAGCTCTTTGTGCCTCAGTTCTCAGTCCAGAATTAGCCTTTGACCTTGGAAGTTACTATCTTTCCCCAGTAATGGTGCCCTGAAACCCTTTTCACAGGCCTTACTAATTCTATGTTCTTACCTAGTTTTCACAGTTGCCTCCCCCCTACTGATTCTAAAAGAATTTTTTACTGAGGAAGTCTCGTGGGTTTGCCCCCCTCCGGGGCTGAAAATAGTTTTGCCAAGTAGATTTCCAGAGCAAAATCCCCAATCAAAAGTTTTAGTAACGCCTCTGCCAATTACATTTTTAAGAAAAAGGAAAAGAAAGGCTGTGATGTAGAAGAGATAAGAACCACAAGGTGGCAAGAGAAGAAGGAGCCATGTAGGGGTAAGCAGCAGGCCCCAAGTGGGGCCAGGCCTCCCTCCCCGCTGGCCATGGGCCGGGGGCAGGTTGTGGAATTGAAGCCCCTCTGGCAGGGACATGTAACAGAGTAGGGAGAAAAGCTCTCTAATGAAAGACTGCCTGGACAAGATTACTGCAAGAAGAATTCCAGGCAGAGAGATAGCAGAGCCTTCCAAGGTCGAAGCTGGCAGCTGGAGGAGAGAGAAGCCGAAGGGGGGTGAGTTTTTTCTTCTTCTCCCCCAGCTCTCTCCCTTCAACAGGGAAAAAGACTGAAAATTAAAATCCCTGCTGTCTGTGGAAGATTACAAAGCGAAAAGACTCTCCTGCAGCTCATAAAGGAGCCTACACTGAAGCGGGTGGATGTACAAAGAAGCTGCAACTTTGTGAAAGGCCTGAAATGAAACAGGGTCTTGCCAAGGACCTGTGGCCTGTAAAGAAAGAGAACCTACGTTGGAGTGATTTCGGCTCGGGTAGGATCTCAGGATCTCACTGAGAGATCCATGCTGGTGCAGCTGAATTTGTGACCCTAAAGGACAGTAGAGAATGGAAGAACTGCTGCCCGATGAAGGCATCCCACAGAAAACAGGGATGGACTCAAAAGCCATTAT
>JAWWLV010000179.1:50895374-50942151 GCA_035041135.1 Platyrinchus mystaceus
AAATCCTAATATTATTTCCCCCACATCAAATCTCTTTTGTCTGCATAAACCTTCTCTCAACTCATAGCAATTGTGTGGGGGGGGGGGGAGTGAAAAAAATTAACCCATAGCTAACCCACGACAGGAAGAAACACCAAAAAACAGACACCAGAACAAAGTTACACTGCAATTGATGCTTATAGAACTGTTTGAGTCAATGGTATCCTGCATTTTTGAAGTCAGTCCTGCTCGTCTGTTTGGGACCGACCCCAGCCAGTAGAGATTTCTTCAGTGACTATGGATGAATCACTTGATCTGTTTCATTTTCACCACTTGCAAAATGGGGCTACTAGGAGAGATGTGTTTAGAGGAATAATTAACTGGGATCAATTATGGTGCTAACTCATCGTCCACATAACTGGGAGCTGAAGAGAGGTGAGGAATGAGGAGTGGTAGAGTAGCAGGACCTCCTTCAGCCATGGTATTTGTGGCAGGCAAATGCACTGGTGTCCTTCAAGGGCACAGCTGCCATGCCACCACTGCAATCATCACTGATCTTATGCCAGCTCTGCTGATCAAGGCCCATTCCTACTTCCAGAATGGGCTAGCATTAGCAGCCAGGCAAAAATAGCGGGTTGTCATGTCCCACCAGGCTGGTCTGTCTGGTCCTCGTATGTGCTCACAAGGTGAAAAGTATCTATGTTGTCCCCTTGCCCTTCTATCTTGCAGATTGGCCACTGCTCTTTAGAAAAGCAATGAAGAGGAAAAAGTTGTCACTACTGGCTTTACATATTTTGTGGTTGGTAGGAGAAAGAGGAGTCGATCTCTGAGTCCTTTTCAACTTTGTTTATTTAGATTGGGTACACAATAAACCATTCTGCTCATGTCAGGGTGTTATTTTTCTCTATATGGTCTATGCAACTCTGCTTAGATAAGTCACTCACATAATAACAGGTGATGAACTGGCAATGCAATGACATTCACTAACAAAAGCTCTCTCATTTCAGTACTCCAAGGGGTAGCCAATTCTAGGAACAGCCCTGCCTGTCAAACATCCATTCCCCGGAATAGCTGTTTTTTTAAAAAAAACATATGCCCAGAATGAACAAAGTCAAATACAAACATATAGCAGGGAGTCCAATTTTACTGTGGGAACACATCCTTGTTACAGCATTATTTACATAGCATTTTCCATGCTAGCTACACATACTCTAGTGCAGCACTAAAAACAAGGCTTTTGTGGTAGTTGTCCTACAAAAGAGAAAAGCTTATGCATTAAACAAGCAGACTAGACTACTTTCATCTGGTTTGTAAAAATATTCTTTATGAGTTTTTCATAAATCTTGAGGATGCAGCATTTATCTATCAAACATATATTTAATAAGCAGGGCATGTTATACTTATCTCAATTCCTATCTACACAACTACATTTTGTTTGTGGCCTTGTCTGTCTTTTAATGCCCAAATATCTGATTACTTACATAGCAGACTGTTCTAGCTATTTTTGAAAATATGTTTTTTATTTCTGAGTAGTTAATTGTGCATACTGTTACCCCAACACAATGTTTAAGTGGATTCCCTTAAATTAAGGTAGTTATAATAAATAATTAGCCACACTAATTTTTTAATTTGCTGCTATCTGAGGTTGTCATTTTCACAATTTTTCTTGGCTATCTACCCCCCAGCATTAGTAGTTGTAGTAGTTTTACAAGTTTCCTTCAGGTTGGAGCTGTATGCTGTGAGATTTCTGGTGAGGTTTGTCATTATATTGCATTTGTGAGACAGTAGTGTATTTTAGGAGCTCTGCTACAATCCCTAGTGCCTGGGATGGTGCTGTCCTCAGCAACTGGCAGAATTTTCAGCGAACACATTTCCGTATGAATTATATTATACTCCATTAAGTTTCCTCTAGAAGTGAGATCCAGAGCCAATTACTGTTAATGGGAAGGTTTCATCTTTCAACTATAAAAGATTTAGGCGTCCAGCGAAAAAAAAGAATAACATGAGCAATCACACACCAAAAGTTACTCAATCCAAATGGTAAGTAGTTATAGAACAGCCATTCCTAGTACAATGGGAAGATTATTCATCCAAGTTACTAGAGGAAACACACCGAGTAAAGTTCTAACTAGTAGAAATTACATTTTTTCAGTGAACAGTTGCGAAAAGTCTGTTTTATCAAATCTTTTATCTGATAATGCTCCACAATAATTTTAGCTATGCTTTCACATGAAATGTGGTTGTCTTTAATCAAGTAGCAGAAAATCCTAAATCCTGTTAAACATTGAATGAATATAGCAAAACAAAACATGAATCATTTAGTAATTTTTAATTATTTAATAATAATGCAACTACTCTGTGCCCCTCCTCTGCCATGTCATAGTGACCTCAATAAATGTATTTGTTTTTTGTGCTTGTAATTACTTACAGACCTGTTTAACTCCTTGAAGAATGAGAAGCTGTATTGAAGACAAGTCACTGAACGGACAAATCATACTCATCAAGTCAAGCATGAATCTAAGTTGTTCCAGTTTCAGAGCCTGAAATTGTGCTTAGTTCTGATCTGGCATTGGAAGGGTGGGAGTGCAGAGACTAGATTACTGTCAGCTTTATTTAATTAGAAACAAAGACAACATGTTGACTGAATTATTAAAAAAAAGGCAGATCAGCAATATTTACATGGTTTGCTTTCCTTCTCAAAGCCTAATGTATCTGAACACTTTAAAAGTGTAAGTGTACAACTTGTATTAGCTGTTTCTTTAAAAGAAAAGACCAAATTAATTCAATTTTGTCTTTGTTAATTTTATTTTACCCTTCCTACACCAGGAATCTACACCCATAGAAAACCACCTCAAAACTCTGGCCCTGATTTTTACTTATAATAAGGCATTTTATTCCACTCTGGTAGTACATAAAGAGACTTCTAGTGGATGTGAAGGCATTTTTTATCAGCCAAATACTATAAAATGAGTTTTCTGAAAATAAGGCTTGAGAACATTTATTTTAATTTGGTTTCATTGGTACTTTTTAACTGACAAACTTTGTTCACTTTGAACAAATTCTGTCCTCTGCAGTGTGATCCAATTTACATTTTTCCTGGCAAGTTTACTAAGTGGTGGATTTATGATCTAGTGAAAATAATGAACAAAAAAAGACTTTAAATGGCCAATATGAGCTGCTGTCTGCTTCAGCAACCCAGGTATTTCAGCCTACAGATTTTAACACCAACCTTAAGGATGAGATGTATCCAAAGCCTGGAAACCTGTACTTCTGACACATAATTGATGTATAAATCAGGCATTACCGTTGAAAGTTTTGGTTTGGTTTCTGATTCTCTCTTATTTCTGGTTCTCTTTTTCATTTTGATTCTCTCTTTGGAAGGCATTAAAACCCAGGCTGGCGGTTGGAGACTGAGGTGAAATCAATTGAAAGAGATACTTACATGAAACTTGCTGCAAATTCTAGGTGCTTTCTTTATAAAAAATATACATCCAGGTCCCCTTTACATAAGAAAGCATCAATTCAGACTTCACTTTCTTAGGGACAGGGAATACAGCACAGGGTTCACTCTGCGTATGCTGTCTAATATATGAGAAATCTTGGAGTCCTGATAGCCTTAATCCCTGCCACAGAAGTGTATAAAATTTCACAGCTAAGCTGCCAGAAAAGCCAAGACCACACCAGGAAAGCCGTCTGCTTACAAGAAGATACCTGCCAGGTCTTGTCTGCCAAAGCTTGGGCTAATGAATGAATACACAATATCCCAATCAATCAAACTGGATTTGTCTTTGCCCCGGGTCTAGGTGAGGTCTGGTATGAGGTGACCATATCTGTCAAGCATGCAGTAACCGTGGCCAAAAAACTGTCTGTACATTTATGCATTTATCAAGGAAGATATGAATAGATGTCTTTATTTTTTAACTAAATGTAGTATATATCCACAATGGATGCATGTGTCTCAATATATAGTCATAGAAAGGGAGAGAAAGTCATATCTGCAAACACACACTGCCCAATTTAGATATGACTATATGCAGATACCTATACATACATAGTCCTTTTCTTTTCCTAGTCACTTGGGTTTTGTTCAAGAAGATTTCAATCTCGCATATACTTTTCAGCACAAGCACTAGGACTGTGGTTACATGAAACACTGAAAAACTCCAAACCACAGATTTCTTTTTTTAACCATAGTGGAAACTCTTGTTTCTAGAGTTTTAATCCTCCATCACAATCATTGCTATCTGTTTGACGAATATGTGTATTTGCATGAGAAAAGTAAAGGTATAATGTGACAATGAGGTAACAATTTATGAAGTCCTGACAGCCATGTTAGAGATTATAGGGACTATTTTAATGTGTAGGAGTTCAAACTGACAATGATAACACTTGGTAGTTGCTGTCCTGCCCAGGGTCTAAACCAAGCAGTAACAGGCTTTCACCCAGGGGTGTTAACAGTTTCTTTGAACCTAAGTGTACTGAAACTGATGACTAGTCCACATTTTCTGGGAACATGCTTTTAGGTGCAGAACAGGGCATTGTGACTCAGAGAGGGGTCTGATAAAAGATAATATGGTCATAGAGCAATCATAGATAAGTCATTGCCCAAGGGATGGGAAGATACATAAATGAAATGAGAGCCAGATATGCTGTTAAAGTATGGAGAAAACCTGACAGTAAAGTACCTTCCCATTCTGTCATCCTTCACTAATTCAGTTGTATCCTTGTGCCTGTCCTAACTCCAAGGTGGTCTAATGACACAATACACAGTGGTTCATTGTCAGCCTAGGTTTTAGCAGAAGAGAACTGCAGCATAAAGCCTCAGGGATGTAGGACTCCTTGACTCATTCTCATGAAGACTTAAAAGTGCCTTGGTTGATTCATGTCTCAATAGGTCTCTCCTCTAGCCACATAGTTGGGTATATGATCCATATCTTCATTCAAAATTTAGAGTGACTTTGATTACTTTTATTGCAAGTACAAAGTAAAATGTAACAGCATAAGCATTTTAGAAATTTAAGTTTGAAGTTTCCACTGTGATGCGATGGCTGCCAGGACCCTGAGTTCAGTGGCCTACTCCTTCCTGGGAATATGGCTGTCTAGACCCAGGACCATCATAGTTATGGTGCAGATGTCTGTCCTGCAGTCTTAATGGAGGCTTGTTCCTCTTTAACTGAGAGCTGCCTTTAAGCTCAGGCCCTCTCTTCTGGCCTTTTCCTGAGCTACACTGGCTTGGCTTTCTGGTTTGACTTTCGATCTGCCTCACCTATATGGACTTAAGGATGAGCACTGGTTGAATTCAGTAACCATTGCTGGATCTGCTCTTTTCTTGCTTGGATATGGTGGGACTACCCCCTCACACTGAGGAGGCTACTGCCCAACCTGCCTTGGCCCAACTCCCCTGCTCTCCCTGTGACTCCTTGGCAGTCAAACAGGGTCTGCCCAGGGTTTTCAATGGGAGCTTTAGGTAGATGGTGAGAAATTTTAGAGTTTTAGAGGTACACTCTTTAATCAAAAGAAATCTAAACCATTGTTCTATAGTATACATATATTATAATCGTACATGTGCCAGGTAGTGTCTCTGCAGCTAGGCTTACTGCTGTACAGAGAATATTCTGCTCTCCAGAGAAAACCCATTGAGTATCAGAGAGGTTATTTTCATTCAAACACTCTGTTTTCAAAAATAGGAAGAATTCCAGGGATCTGGAGTCGATGTTAAGAAAGGAAAGAAGCATGGTGGCTAGAGCAGTTGGGCTGACCCTTGAAAATCAAGGTTCAGGTCCTCATGCAGCTACATACATATTGTAGGACTGCACAGTGGTTGCAAACACCTTATGAGTCAGCTGAGTGTACACTTCCTGTGCAGTCAGTAGAGGGAAATTTGCACCCGTAAAGGTTGAATCATCTTGTCTCAACACAACCACAATCTATTACCTTCTTTAGGTGGCTTATGGACCCTGTGAATCATAAAAAGAATCTAGAAAAGTAGATTAAACTGATCTTTAGACTACAAAAGTTAGATGAGGTGCTTTCTCATCCGTAAAATGAGGATAATTTCCTGGGCCTATTACATAAGAGGAAAGGATGAATAAAGAATATGAGAGGTTTTGCATCCATTATAAAATATACCTCCTTCTGGAATAAGTTTGGAAGAGGGGAGTATTGTGTGTCCAGTGTATTTTGGGCACACAATGAGGATTTTGCATAACATCCAGTAGATTTCCCTTGCTGCTCACCTATTGATTTGTTGTAACTTCATTGACATTGTTTGGGATCCCAAATCTCCTGTGGAATCTCCTCCAAGTACATTTTCATATTAAACAGAGGGTCTGTTCTCCCCTAACTATTCAGATGTAACTTCTATTAACATTAATGAGAGTTATACATATGCATCAAAGGGAGAATAGACCCTGAGGGCATCATATGGATGGTCCTTCAATATTCTGTGGCTCTCAGTGGGACTTTGTACAGTATGGCACGCAATGTAATGGGTCCATTGACTTTGTATCACTCTAGGTCACTAGCCCTAATACAATGTTAATAGAAAACTTCTCATTAAGATCCTAATTATGTGTCTGGTAACAAGACACATACTATATCTTCCATATTGCTGCTTCCAAACCACTACAGTGCATTCCCTCATAGGAATATAGGAGTGACCATATCAGGTGACCTCTGCAACATGTAAGCAGCACTCATAAATCCTAATCTGTCAAATTCAATCTCTTTTGGCAGCAGAAGGATACTTTAAATCTTGATGCTTCAATCCTGAATCTGAGAAAGAAGCATATTAAAGTAGTGCTGATACAGCTATCAGATCAAATACATTTTCCATGATTCTGCCTAGGATGGATTAAAATGTAGGTCCCTGTGATCAAAGGGCAGTGAATGAAAGCACAAGACTTGTCTCTGTCCTCCAGTTGCATAAACTCAATGTGTTTGCTTCTTTTTTGTTCAGAGTCTGCAGTGTCTAACACACTACATTTGGGGCTGCAGGTGATGTTTCCCAAACTACCTGTATTATGTAAATGAACTGCTAAAACAACTGAAGCGTCTGATCATTATCAGTCTGAAAGTGGAACAATCAAAACTATAGAAGCTGAGAAGCAGAGCAGTTCCCTGCAATTATCTGTTTTGAAGGAATACATTGATTTGACATTCCTAAGAAGTCAGAGATGTCTGATTTCATAATATAATTTGTAGAAGTAAAAAAGGCAAGTTAAACATTTGCCTACACACATCATGTTTACATGTGTTCAAAGAACTTCCCCAAAACTTTGCAGTCTCACCTAGCTGTATTATTTTTTGAGACTTGTTCACTGTCTCAGGTTTGCAAACAAATTCAGAAACCTGTTCCAACTCAGCTTTTTTGCTTTTGGGGATCTCTTCATATTTTAGTGCTTCTGTGTGTTTGCATGTGTCTTTAATGAATACATAGATGCATAAAAAGAACAAAAAAAAAAGTTATTCTCCCATAGGACACATGAATATAGCATTAGGCAAAGCTGTTTTGCCATGTATCCTCAAAGCTACAGGAAGGTGAAATAGATGTAATATGGATTTCTGCAGCGTATCAATTCATTCTGCAGTGAGCTGAACAAATAATCTGAAATGCATAAATCATCCAATGGATGTATCTTCTTTTCCTGCTCATGAAAAATCCAGAAGAAAAACTTACTTGCAACAAAGGACTTTGACATTAAAAATATATTAAACTGGGACTCCTTTTGAAAAGGTGTTTTCTACTCTTGTGTGATTTTTTTCCACATTTCTAAGGACCAGCACTGATCCGTGAACAGGTCACCACACTCCACTCTAAGACCACTGTGCTCTACTTACCTGTACCTTTTTTACAACCAAATTTCTTTCCATCCATCCATTGAAAGGTGATATCCATCGACAGGAGTAAAGCATCTCAGTTATCCCTCACACTATTCTTTCCTACCATGCTCTGCTACTTATTTGCTTAGTTACACATATGCCTGAGTACCTTGCTGAATGAGGGCAATGAGGAAGAATGTAAATATTTTAAAACCTTTCTGGGTTAATCATGAACAGCTGTCTCCAAATATTCCATACACAGTAATCAAGATGTGTAACTGAGTTATGAGTGCTTCCCTAGGTCACGTGGCATGATTTTGCTCCTTGGTGTATGAGCAATCTCCTATGTGACTACTCATGCATGTGAATGCCTACATGTGACTTTGAAATTCATTGGCCATTAATTTCAAGTGAATTAAGCTCCACCATGTGAGTGTTTTCTGAATTTGGAAATGAAAGTAAGAGTGATTGTGGTCAAAGAGGTTGTGCTGATGAGTGCCAAGGAACCTCAGCAAGAGGCTTTTTAGCAAAATCCTCAATCCGTGTTACCCCCAGCCCAGGTGGAGCTGGCCACGTGTCAGGGCCTCAGCTACCAGAGTACAAATGTCTTGTTTGGTACAAGCTGTTGTTTCAAAAAGCAACTAGAGCAGAGTGAGAGTTTTGAGTGAGTAGTTTTATTTGCCAGTAATGCAAATTCAGATCAATGGAGTACTGAGGAGTGTGTGTCTCAGAGGATTTAGGCATCCCTCAGTTTATTAACTGAAGCCAGCCTGGGCTTATGTTACCTAAGTAAAAAAGCTTCTATGGTAGGAGGTGTGCTTTCTGAAACAGGAAGAGAATTCTTTTCAGATAATTATTCTTAAGGTTAATTCCTTTCAATAACCTGGTGGGGATATTTGAGTAATGGGTAGGTGGGCAGCAAAATATTCCTCCCACGCTTGAGAAGTGAGGAATGTCCACACATTCAGAAACATTCATCTTTTTCCAAACTGATTCAGCCTTTCTCTTCTTCCAATGTCCTGGGAAACATGTTGGGAGAGGAGCATAACTTAAAATGAAAAAGAGAACTGCTGCAATTAAATGTAATTTTAAGTGGCGTGAAATTAGGCAAACCAAGAATAAGAAAATAAACAGAGCAGCACCAGATTTTCCTTAGCGTAAGTTCCCTGACTTCAGTAGAGTTACATGAAAAATATATTTGTACTCCCTCCCTCTCTCTCTCTCTGTCTCCTGTGCCTGAATTCTTGATGTCAGCTTAAAAAGGAGAGTAAGTGAGAGGGGGAGAGAAAAAGAGAAAGAGGAGCGTATGGAAATTAACGTTTCAGCTTTCAGAAATGTACATTTAATGAAAAGTTTGAAAATAACCAACCTTTCATGGCCCAAAGAATTACTGAAAAAGATCTTCTGTGTTTGCAACCTTGTTGGCAGTCAGGCTGTCTTGGGCAGCAGTAATTTTCAGTCAGAGGATTGCCATAAAAGCCTGAAAACCCACAGAGCTAATAGAAAACAGGCAGAGAAAGTGAAGTCTAACCCAGGAATTCATAGGCAGAGGCTTCCAAGCTCAGTTCAGCTGTGTGAGGTCTGGCTGAGTCACGCACTGCCACAGATTGGACTGGTACATCTAGAATAGCACCAGACTGAAGAACTTGGCATGTGAAGTCTAGGGTTAGGCTCCAAACACTTTCCTGGTGAGATTTCATCCAAGGGAGTATATTAGCCAGCAGCGTCCCTGCCTGTTAGGGAGCATCCCTGTTTTTAATTCTCTGCCCCTCTATGTTTAAGTTCCCATAAATATCATGGGAATTAATTTGTGCTTGTCCCTGCTCTAAACTGAGACAGTACTATGCGTGATGCATCTTTATGCTTTCAGAGACTTTCTAGTGTGTAAATCAGTCACTGTGGACTGATATAGGCAAACCTTTGGGGAGTGCTACAAGAAGAGTAGTGAAAGAAGACATGCTAGAAAATCAGGGGAAGGACACAGATATGATTGCATTAACATATAAACATGGATTGAGAATAATATTAGTATGAGTCACTTATTAGAAGAAAACTAGTTTGGACATTTGCTTCTAGATTTGTTTTCTTTGTAAGCTGTTGAGAAATATTTTAAATTAAATACAATTCCCCCACTGGTAAGCAAGAAACAAAAGAAAACTGGAAGTTGTTAATGCCACTAAGAAAAGAACCAAATAACCATTTTTATTAAAAAAGAAGTGTTAGAAACACTATATAACTTTTTTTTTTTAACATACATTTTTCCCACCCTTCTGAGAAAATGGGAGGAATCCTTTATGATAGTACAGGGATGCAATTACCTCAGTTCTAGCCACCATGTACACCATGTCTCTAATTCTACACTTCTTCCCCTAGCCACACTTGAGCTGAGGCAAGTGGCAAGGAGGCTGAATTAGTCTGGCTTTGTTTTTCCTCTGCAGCCCCTGACAGTGTTGCACATTTCTCAAGTCTGTTTGCATGGCTTAGGACTCTGAGACCACTGCAATAAAAACAAGAGGAAACAGGTAAGCACAATGAAAAAAAAAAAAGTAAACATAGGTGTTTGTGAGCTCAGTTAGGGAGGGCTAAAGCTAACCACTTAACAAGTGTTGAAAAGATTATTAAAATAAAGGGTATTTTTATTTTTAAAATAGAGATGAAGTAGAAGAGATCACCAAAGACAAGCTCTACCTGGAGACATCCCAAATGCTGACAATGACAACACTGTAAAATGGGCTGGGTGCTGCCCTAGGAATGGAATCACAAATGGGGAAGGGTCATAGCTGGGAACAGAGATTTCAAGACATGCTGCTCCAAGCAGACAGCATTCAGATGTGATGTAGTTGGCTGGCTCCTACATCTATACTGCACTGGGGTAAACCTCAGACACAGAGCATGTCCAATTTTGAGAAAGTTCAGATCCCCATTTGCCTCCCCAGACTCAAACCATCTGCAGTAGTAGAGACTGTCACAAGGAAAAATTTAGTGCACTCTAGCTATAGGAAAGAGTTATGTGTGCAACAACTTTCAGAGCTTTGGAAGACCTGAAAATGGAAATGAATATGAAAATTTCTAGGAGTATTTTTTTAATTGATAAATTAATAGAACTAGAAGCATGTAAAAACCATTGAAGGGTGAGCCCTTAAAACTGGAGAGATTCCAGAAATTCACTTTGGATATGGCTCTAAAAGTTCAACTCATGTGAATGGAAGGTCCAAAGTACCTGTATCATCTCAGAATGGCAGATGCCTGAAAGACAGGAATTTTTTAGGAGTCTAGGATAAAAGAAAAATTAGAGCATTTTATGCCTGGACAATACTTTACATGGGTAAATTAGAGGGTGTTTATCTGAGCTCTTACAAAGGTTTTGGACTTGGTTTGGTGTTTGGATTAGCTCTTATTTTATCTGGCTTCCATTATGAAGGGTACATTTACATTTTGTTCCCTGCAATACAGAAATATGTGGCTTCCCTAGGGAGCCTGGTAGCCTGATTGTCTCTGGGCACACTTACTATATTTGAAGAGCTTTTCAGGACAGCTGGCAATCGAGGACATTTTTCATGGACAGCAAAATCCTGAAATCAGCAGTGAGTTTTTTATCAAAGCCAGATCACCTCCTCCGAACTGTGCCCTCTTCCACTATGTGTTGTCCTTCCTTTGGCAGGTTTGTGCTTTACTTTGGGGTGGCAGAGATGCTAGTGTTTGAGCTGAGCTGGCAGTCACTCTGGTAAGACTGAGTTAACAGTTGTGGATGCTTTACCCTTGGTGACTGTTGTTTTAACCAGGGGGTAGGAGGGCCATCTTGGTACGATTAGGGTTGTTCATGTGTGCATAGGTCACTTCAGCTGCAAAGAATTTCATAAATATGCAATGCAATGTAAACTGCAGGTCTGGACAGTAGAATGTTTCCAAAGAGAATCAATACTGTGTCAACCTATGGCTCAGGCTGAAATCTGTCCTGCTCATTGAATGAGTTTTTATCTGCTTTTGCCATCCAATCATGTAACAGTGCAGTATATGTCGTTATTTGCAGCTTGCTAATAAAAAAGGCAGGAAGGTTGCTGGGAGTGTCCCAGACCCTGAGGTGGAGCTGGAGGAATGGGTGTCAGCTCACTCCACCATACCACCCAAGATAGCAGCCTGGCATGAAAGTGCTCATTAGATTCTATAGGACTTGCACCTTCTTCCTTGTTTCAGTGGTGCCCCAAGGACAGCTCAACCACCATGTTGGGGCACCACTCATGTATCCATTCCCCGGGAGAAGACCTCCACAGCAGTTAGCGACTGCAACCCCATTGGACAGTTTTGATTGCTATAGTTACTTGTTCCACCAAATGGGTTCTCCCTGTGATGTAACTCTCTCTCCCCACCTTCCCTATGCCAATCCCTCAGACTCACCCTATCCCATCACCAGGTTTTGCATACTCCGTCCTTGCTCTGCCCTCCTTCTAGCCCTTTCTACACCAAACCCTATTTAAGCCTGTGTTCCCCCTAATAAAGTTGAGATCGCCCTTGGACATCACCTTGCCTCGTTTGCTGTTTCTTCCACCTACGCGTGCTGCGCCACTCCTGCTAGCGTACAGCGCGGCTGTATTGCTCCTGCATACCAACCAGCAGCCCAGTGACCGCCACCGCTCAGCTCGCAAGGACCCGCGGTCTCGGTTTGGTTCCCTGCTCCCAAACCGTGGTAGAAGGTTGAATTTACTTTCCCATAATTTCCTTCTTCTAATTTCCCTTCTTGTAGAGATTAGCCCTATGAAGCTTGGTAACTACAGGAACAGAGTCTACTGAGGTCTGTGCAAAGATAGCGGGAAAATGCAGAAGAGTTCCAATTTACTTTCCACTTCGTGTATACACAGGGTGGACACAAACTTGAGCTGTATTTTTTACCTACTAATACTATGTATTAGTAATACTAATACTATGTATGTAATACTATAAAGGAAAAAGCCTGGAATGGCTTATTCTGTTCACAATGCTAAATCAGCTTGTTATGCATTTTTCTCTTCTCAGGAAGTTCCATGGTTAAAAAAAAAACAACAAACCAACAACAAGAAAAACAAAACAAACAAACAAACAAAAATGCTTAGTCCCTTAAACCTGGAAGTCGAGATATTTACTGACAGCATGGGCCAAATCCTGAAGGGCTTTATGATAGGTTTCTGCTGTACAGGGATGCCAAACACAGGAGGAATCTCCACACATGCACTGCAGAGAAAATCTCTATGGCAGCTGTTCGCAGTGCCTTGTGGAGGGAAGGGGGAGGAAGTAGGTGTTTTGGGGCCCGAATCAGTAGCTTTGGACTGCACACAAAAGCTTCAGAGCCAGTGACAGAACAGGGAGCAATGAGCAATGTCCACTAGTCCAGAGCCAACAGCCAGCAGCAGCCCAGCTGCAGGCCAGGTCTGTGGTTTGGAGGCCCCCGAGCTCTTGGGACTGAGGATTCCTTTTCCTCAGGCTGGCAGTGCTTCAGGCATCAGAGCTTTTCTAGCAGTCTATACCCCTTTTCTCAGGATTTGATTATGCACCAATTAGAAGACAATTTTCTCTAACACAGCATCCTTTGATTACATTAAGAAAAAACACTGCAGTGTTGGGGTTTTTCCCCCTTTATGCACAATTTTTGTTTTCCAGTGTATGAAATATTTGTTTGAGGTTTTTCTTGGACTTGCATTTCAGTGGCATGACAGTAAAGCTGCCTGCAGAAGTCCAGTAACTTTCTTACACTCTGCAGCCTAAGTGGAAGCCTCAGTTGGGCAAGTTTAAAATGAAAAGTTCTGGTGCTCGTTACAATAGCAAAGCCTTTTAATAGCACCAGAGAGGCAGGGGAACTTCACCAGATAACTAAATCCATTGATCTCTAATCCTTTGGGCCATACTTACTGTGGAAGACTTGCATGCATGGCTTCAATCCAGAACCGCACGCTGCCAAAAAACGCTTAGTACGTTAGCAGCCAACAAAAATGTAAGAGGTCTGCTCTGCATGTGGGAAACAACATAAAAAGAAGTGGCTTTTTAGCTTAGTCTGACAAACGTTAGCATATAACACCGATATTAAAATGAAATGGCAGAAATTCTCAATCATATCTTGGATGTAGGGGGACTTATATGTGCTAATTAAAAGGGACTGGGTGGAACTTTAGTCTGCTCTGTCGTTTCTTCTCAAGTACTCTAGTTCAAAATCTTCCTCGGGGAAGAAGCTGCTATTAATGTGCATTTCTTGCAGGCTGAAACATTAAAAAGAGAGATCTACTAAAGACAGATGCATTTCCTTCTCTATTTAGACACAAATACAGATGTTATGAATTCATATCAAATATATATCATTCTCTGTCTCTGGTGACTGATCTTAAGGAACTATAAAATCTAGCTAAATATATTTATAGCTTTATAGTAGTGCCTATACCCAGATAATTCTTAATGCACTTCTCAAGAAATATCAATTAATAATGTACATCAGAGACAGGTCTGTGTTAAATAAAAGTTCATGTTATGCCTTCCAGGTACCACTGACAGTCTCAGAGACTCTGTAAATGCAGAGATAGTATTTTTTCTTAATAATATCACTAAGTCATACTGACCCTTGTGGTTTTCACTGTGTACTGGTACTTTCCACTTTTCAGTTTACCAATATTTTATTTGCATATGTGTACACACATGTATGGCTTCCCATATACAGCATATAAACTCTGTATAAATTACCTTTCAGAGCTTTTTTTCAAAAAAAATTCTCTGTATGTGTCAAAGGACTTACAAATGTAATTCTATTTGAGCACAGAATGGCAGACACTGTATCAACTGACAAACACCCCAAACAGGACAAGCATTGATTTTTGTTTGTATTAGTGTGACACAAAACCCACATGGATTACCTCAGTTCTCTGATTATGGCATTCTGATGTATTGCTTACAGGCAAGTTCCAGCTTTCTGAGGGCTTGTGCAACTCTTCTGCCTGTTGGGACCTCCTTCAAATAGTAAGAACAGCAGGTGAGGATGAAGAAGGTTGAGGTGAGGTCATATCTTCCAGAGATAGTCTTTAATCTGGGACCTATTTCCATTTGTACCAAGATGGCCTAGCAAAGCCAGGCATGTTCTTCAGCAAGTACCTCTTACAGGTCTAGAGCAAACTGGCTACGTCATAATACTAGGAATTTGAGAAAGATTTGGTCCAGAATTTGTACAAATAGTAAGACTAGAATGTTTGTAGCCACAAACTGGACATGTCTAAATCATATTGTAAGCAAATATTTTTCACTCAAGTTCCAGCCTATGTTCAGATTCACCTTCTAATCTATCATGTGGACAAGAGTCTTTCACTCGGTTTAAGGTCTAAATCATACACAGGAGTAAGCATGGCCGGACCTACTCCCTCGCATGTGCCCAAGGCACACAACACCCCACTCCATGGATGGGCAGGCCATGCTCACATGACATGCACAACCTGTGCTTTGTGTCAGCTATCTCATCTCTGATGCCCTTCCACAAATGGTTTGGAGGTTGCAGGCTGCAAGGCATGAAGGATTTATGCGTCTCCTGGTCTTGGGTCACCCTATGAAAGAGTGGTTGCACCATGCTGTGATCAAATGTCCAGTGTCCACTCATATGACTGCACAAAGCTGAGGCAGGGAAAACACCAGACTTTACCCTGTTGCCTAAGCCAAATTCTCAGGGTGCTTTGTAAGGCCTGCTTCAGATGCCTCACTTTCCAAATCCAACAAAACACACCAGCTCCGTAGAGTTGGTGAAATCAGGGAGAGGTAAATCACTTAGATCTTCACAGGAGGCAATCAACATCTCACAAGCTGGGCTTTTCAGTCAGGCTTTTGATAATGTATCCATAAGTTAGAATGGAGCCACTAGACACTGTTGAAAAACATGTCATCTGCCTCAATGTGCTTGGAATTAAAGACAGTTCACAGAGCAAAAGTAAGCTATTAATATCCTGTACTCATAATGGCTACATTTCTTTGCTTTTTTTGTACTTCTGAAAAGCCTACAATAATCTCCAGTCCTAATTCTACCAGATCCCTTTCTTCTGATTCACAATAATGACATATTACAATATTCTCTGGAAGACAGAGGCACTGACAGAATGCACTCCAGCACTGCGTATTCTACCATACCACAACACAATGGGATGCCATAACTGGGAACCAAGACTGCTCAATCTTGTTATGTCCTTCCAGAGCCAAATCCTGCTTGACTTACTCATGCAAAAATCCTATTGAATTCCGTGGGCATTTTGCCTGAGAGGGGAGCAGTGAAGAGCCCTCCCTGTTATTTTCCAGGATTTTCCCTGAAGAGGGGACTGAGCATTCAAGATGTTGAGTTTTACTGCTGGGTGGCACAGGACCTGTATCTTCTCAGGAGAGCTCCTGTAACACCTCAGACAAATTAATCAGAAACTATGATTTCTGATAAGCTTTGTATTTTCAGTTTTGTTTTGTTAATCCATTAAAGCAAAGCTTCAAACAAATCCTTCAATTATAAACTCTTTTGATATCAGCAAGTTTTTTATTTACTTTAGATAAATAATACTAGTTGCTTGTGAAAGAGCATCTAAAACCAATACAAAAATATTTTGTCTGTTCACCCAAAAGTTGTAAGCTGCTGGGAGGGCTTCCTTGAATGGGAGCATTTTTACATTATAGTCCTTCACACTACTTTCCCCTTCCCAGATTGGGATGACATTTTAGTCCAAATAGGGCACTAGGCAGCTTAAATGGAGGGATAAAAAACCAAACAAAAAAAAGAAAAACCCAGACAAAAACCAACCAACAAAAAATAACACACAACAACAAAACAATAAACCAAAACCAACCAAACCAACCAAAACAAACAAACAAAATCCCCCAAAACCAAACCAAAACAAAAAAACACCTTTAAAACACATTTAGTAACTTCTAACTGACCTGCTGAAAACTCAGGGTATTTTCATTTTCTTCTGATTATTTAATCTAACAAGTTCACGTCTTGTTTAATCAGTTATTATTTCCTGAAAAAATACAAATGAACCTATTAATACATGAACTGTACCTAGATAACGATGAATTGACCCTTCCTTTTTGAACTCCAAGATCCAGTCTATTGAATATGCATTGATTTTGTATGATATGATAATTTGTCAGATTTCTGACAGAGCTCCAGACATGAAGCTCCAGACATGAAGCTCCAGATTAGACAATGGACTTGACATACCTGAGTGAATAACTTACAACCGTACCTCAAGAACATTTGGATATTTTCATATATGGGTTTCAGTAAAATCAGTCATAAGATCATATCTTTGATTCTTTCTCCCACCAAACTTAATCTAGGGACTAAAATGGTAGATTTGTCACTCAACTACAGTTTTTGCAGCTCATTTCACTTGTGCTTTTACAATGATTTCCAAGCATTTGGTGCCTGTTGCTCACCTAAGAACCTTAACAGTAGCAGCCAACCATAAATCTGTTTCTTTTCCCAATAGTCATAAGAGTTTAAAAACAGTAAATCCTCCTTCAAAGATATTAAGGACTCTTTCAGAAGGTCAAGGCACCATCTGTAAACATATTATTGTTGATGCATTTTCCAATTCATGTTACCTAAGAAATAGTGAGTTGTTATCACCATTTGACTATATCCTCCCCTTTTCCCTCTTCCCTTCCCCCACTAAGACAGGGTATATATACATTGGTTTTGAGGGAAAATTTTGGACAGAATTTCCTGTAACAGATAGTTCCTTAGGAGATGAGTCTACCTTTCCCTTGGACTAAATATCCTCCAGCTGGTTCTGTGGAGAATCATGACACATGTGCAGGGTTCACAGGAGTGCCCTTCTTGGAAGGTTAATAAACAAATTATATTTTTCTCCCTAAAAATTTCTTCTGATGTTTGAGTGAATGGTTGCAGCAGTAATAATTAACTAACATGAACTTATATAAAGGAGGTATGTATCATGACTTTATATCTGCATGCCTATAAAATACCCCTTTTTATGGGAAATGAGGTATTATTGTCAAAGATATTCATAAACAGGGAAAAAAAGAGGAGCATGTCCTCTTCACTCAGATTCCTTAAATCAACTCTGTGACACTCAAACTCCACAAGTATCAGCATAGCATCTCACTGTGGCTTTTTTATGTTGTTTTGGATCCCATTTTCCTTAAGTAACTATACAAGGGGGAGATATTTACATCAGAATTAGTAAGCAGTGTTTCAGAGAATTTCAAGAACACACAAGAAGTTCTTAGCATCACAATTATTTAAGCTGTATCTGTATTTTCTTTCAAAACTGAATGTAGTATCTTTCATCACACTATTGAGAAAAACTGAATTTCTTATGGACTGTTGGGCTATAGGTTGGATGGGCTTTTGAGTGATCTCAGGCATTGATAAGCATGGCTGCCCCTTGAGTAACCTTAAAGTAACCTTAACTGGTAAGAGGACCAACTCCAGAATACATTTAGACTAACTAAAACACACTTGGCTGGCACATGCTTGGCTGGCATAGCTAATCAGGAATTAAGCTGCTGAAGTACCCAAGAATATAACTCCAACAAAAAATGCAGGTGTTACCACAGGACACGTTCAGATAATTTTACTTACGTTAGTTCTCTAGGACAGCAAGGTGTGGTGATGCATGCCTTAACCCTGGCTGTATTGTCATGGGCTTGCAAGCCCAACTTCACTGTTGTTGCTGGATGGAAAAAGGTTGGGTATGCTTGAAAATATTGCCTTGATTTTGCTGGATAGACACTCCCTCACAAGCTTTGCAGCAAGAGCACTGTCTGTACTAGAACATTCCCAGAGCCATTTCTACAGCTCTGTTTGATGCAGCTCTTGGTTCTAACTGGTATAAACAGCTCACTGAATTGATGGGGAAAAAGTAACTTACCCTTCATTTTTCTAAGACATTTACAGTAACAATGTTGTGTATTGGTGGAGCTCTTAGATATGTTTTAGTCTAATACCCCAATACCAGATGTATGTACACCTCTTCCATTAAACAGTAAAGTAAATCCTAACCCAAAGTCAGTATCCTTAATTTCCACCAGGCAGTATAATAATACATTCTTCATCTTTGGTGGTTTTTTTCTTTTTGTTTTTCTTTAAACTGGTGAACTGTGACAGAGTTATTTTGCAACTTAACAAGTCTGTAAATTATTCTCATTTCCACTTTGGCATTACTCCTTACTGAGCTGATATAACTAGTGTTAAGTACAAAACCCTTTAGCAAGGTAGGGTTTGTATATTTAGAAAGCTAGACTAACGCACAAAAGTAATTTCTGGCATTGGTTAAACACCTCTACCACTGAACTTTGTGAAAGTAGGATTGTTGAGTTGAACTATTAGGTGCTGAAGTGTAGAGTAAGAAGAGACGATGTCTTTCGTGTGATAATTGAAATCATTTCAATTCATTTTCTTCTTGGTTGGGCAGAAACATTTTCAATAGTAAAGAAATCTTGAGGGAATCCATTGGCCTAACCAATCATCTAATGCAAGAAGTTAATGGACAAAAATAATCTTCATAGTCAGTTTATAATAGCATTTTCTTTTCACAGAATCAAAACCATACAAAGGCAAAGTATATTATAAGAGCAGCTGCTACTCTGGTAGATACATGACCTTTGTTTTATGCGACAATTACTGGGTTGGTGGAAAAATAAAATAAAAAAAAGACAAATTTTTATGCTAAGATAATAAATTATAAATTATGAAAGTCTAAGGCACTAAGCAACTTGTAAGCAACAGTCCTGTCTCTTAGCAACAAGCCACGGAAAGCAGCTTGTTGATACGAATAGAGCAGACAGGATTGTTTTGCAATGATTACCACCAAGGAACTAAGAACAACATTTTAACACCTGCCTCAGGGCACTTCTGCACCTAGCTATCCATCTCTCCAGTGGCCCACAAAGCCTGGGCTGGATGCCAAGCGGCTTCTGAGTCCTGCCTCCTTCCCAGAGCTGGCCCACTACAACAAAAAGGACCCCAGAGGAAAGATCAAAGAGGTAGAGTTCAGGTGTGTTGCACACTTATGCCAGATTCTATTTCTTTAAATGCCTTTTTACAAAAAATGTGTGATCATTAGTGTAAATGTTTATTTTTTCCCTCTCTCTCTGCCCCTTTAGTGCTGTGTGTCTAATCTATAGTTAGCATTATGAATGAATACAGACAAGCATTTGATATGAAGCCAACGTTTTTTTTTACTGTAGTTTTATTCTTAAATACCCAGCATTAGGAGTTGAAGCAACGGTGTAATCAGCAGCACCTAGTTATTGTTTTGCTGTTGTGTTGGTTTCAAAAACATATAAAGAAAATATTTTCAGAAATAAAGTGTCTGCTAGGTCCCTGAACTAACATTAGAGGTGGCTCATTCATTCTTTCTGGTAGAACATTATGACAGTGAAGGGAAGCTGTAGAGAAGGATAGTAAAAGTTAAGGGAAAAAAGGGTGATGTGAAATCCAGGCAGATGAAGCAAAAAAACTTAGGAGAGGAGCAAAAATAAAAGAAAGGAAGGGAAGGAAATAAAAATGGCATGAAAGTAAAAAGAGTATGAAAACAAAAGGTAGAAATGAAATAGCAGAGAAATAAAAAAGAGAAAGAAAATATCATAAAGACACATACACAGCTTTGCTGTTAGCAGAAGTAATTTCCCTCGCAAAAAAGAGTGCAGAGAGAACAGCTAAAAGGAGAATTTAATTCTGATCTGCTGGAAATCCATCATTGACTCATGAGACCTGGCAATTCTTCCAGTCCACTCTAAGCCCTAAGTGAGTTGGAGCACTGATCAAAGCCTACAGGCCAGCTTAGCCTATAACCCCATCTCTCTCCACATTATACCTGAATTTATTAAGCAATGCAACTGTGCTAAGCACGTTTCTATCAAGATAGCTTTCCTGCTGCTGGCTGGACTGCACGTATGCCAAACTTTTTTTTCTTTACTCTGGACCAAACTGCCCTTTACTTGTTAAGGATACATGAAGTTGAGTTGGAATATATTTATTTTGCATGAGGCATTTACTTGGAGGTCAGGGTCCTATTGCAGAAAGACAGGTTTTGATTTTTTTTTTTTTTAATTCCATATCAAGAGCAGACTGATTTAAACTAAATTTGCTAAATATAACTACTGCGTTTGCTTCATAAGCACATTAAATGAATGCATGCATTGATCCACCTCAAGAAACTATCTCTTTTCCCTGATGCAAAATCCTGAAGGATTTGGTCATTGTGTCTTATACACCGTTAAGGCTCACCAGGCAAAAGTGGGCACTCTCCTTCACTTTTCTTTTGGGTGATTGAATATGAAGTCCAGCTCACTGCACATCCTTATGTGAGATAGTTTAACACGGTACCTCGAGGCTCTGTGGTCCCAGAATGCAGCGCAGCTCACTGGCAGTAGTTCAGCTGAAGACTAAACATTTGGCTCAGTGACAGCAGAGCTGCCAAGAGTTGGCAACAAGAGACTCACAGGGAAGCAGCAGGCTGCTAAACCCTTTCACATTTTTAATTAGATCCACACACCCATGTCTTTGAGCTATCATAAATATACAGATGACATAGAGAGCATTATTTGGGGTAAGGAAAAAAAAAAGAAAGAAAAGAAAACCGTACTGTGGTATCTCTTACCTTATTAAAATAATTTACCTACAGCTAGTCTTTGGAACTGAGGGGGGAAAAAAAGGGGGTTGTGACATTTAACTCAGATAAAAGTTTCTCCCTGCCTGCAGTTGAATTCACCCTGCACATTGAAGATGCAGGGTCCTGAGATGACTGACACATTGCCTTAGCTGCAATAGCATCACCAGAAGAGGGCATTATTGGCAGTAACTCCAGTGTGTAATTTCCCAGAAGAGCTATACATTCAAGCTCTCAGTATTCTTAAGTGTATGTCTTGCTATGATGTTGTTGTTAAAAATATTTGGTTTGTTGGGTTTTCCCCCTCAACCTGCTTGCTCTGTTGTTACTACCTTCTATGCACACCTTGATATATTCAAAACTTTCATTTATTTTTTATTAATTTCTGAAAAGACGTTTTCCCAGTTCAGTTCTTCCTAACGTTTCTTTCTCTCTGATTCTCCTGTTCTCCTCCTTCCTTCAAAATAATGACAAGGCTTGGTTGGTTTTTAATTTAATTCAATTCCTTTTTTTATTAACTATTACACAGAACAATTCCCCTGCCACTCATCACTTTATTCATCTGACACTGCTGAGATCTACAGCAATAAAGACATATATCAAATACATTTTATATTGGCAATTGACATCATTATATAGGACAGTCCAATCTATAGGGTTAAAAGATCTCTTCTTCTGTCCAGGGACATAACACTCAAAGTATTGTCTATTATCTCATTTGTTGTAATGTCTTAACATTTTATTCAGAGCAAAAACTGTAGCTGTATCATCAACCTGCAGCATAAAAACATGCACAAAGGATCTTTGCAAATGGCCTGGAAGGGCTAGGCTTCTCTTCTTGTATTTATCCCAATTTTAAAGAAAATCTAATAATGAAACAAAATCCTCGAAATGCTGTAGGGGGGAAAAGGAATCACATGTTGTCCTGCCTGCAAGCACAAATTTTATAAATAGACACTACAGCAAACATCAAAGAAATTGCTGTGCAGAGAAACCAACAAATCATGTATATTTTACATTGCCCATTTATTCCAAACTGTGTTAGCCACACACTGCTAGTTAACTGTGAATGTACAAACCACAGTCTCTCCGTTCTCAATATTTGGAAAATTGTTTGTGTCATCCTTGCTTTCTTCTCCTGTATAAGTTAAACTTAGCCATATCTTACTTCTCTTGACTTTTTTCCTCTGTGCTTCACCACAAACTGAGAGGTGCAGAGTAACCCACTACTTTTGTCTGCTTTTGAGCCCATGCAAGGTCCTTGGTATACATTTCAGCCCACAAGATCTGTGACCATCACCAGCAAATCTGCTCTGCCGTGTCCACAGGAGCTTTATTTCTGCCTTAGTATGGACTCTGCTCTGCACCAAAGAGCTGAATGTATAGGAAGTACCTCTTACAAATGGAGACAGGAACAGGGTCTAAGGAGAAGGTTGGCCATTGGACTATGCAGAAGAGTCTACTTCAGTATGTAGGGGAAACGTTCAGTTTTGACCTCCTTTGGCCTTGCTTTTTTTTTACTCCTTGTGTCCACCATAGTACTGTGAAGATGCTTTGATGGTCTATAGGGTAGCCAAAGGGAAAGCAAATATCCCCACGTCTTGCCAGAGCCTCAGTTACTAGTAGGCTTTTCATGGGCAAATTTAGTTGAAGGTAGAGTGGGTCATTACAGAACTTTTCACCATAAACTTATGAATTAAGACATGTCAAGGCTTTTAAATCATTGTGTGGGGCATTTTTTTAACAATTGTAAAATTATTAACAAAATAATACTGCTCTCTTGCTTTGGGCTACCAGCGTACAAGTGAATAAATAAAAATAAAAAATATATGAATAAAAATAAAAATAATTGATCCTCTTATCAGTTTGCTGTTGCTATTAACAAGACACCCTTCTTAGGGGCAGATTCTACAAGAACTATTTATGTTGAAGTTAAAAAGAAATTTAAAAAAAAAAAAGATTTTACAAAAAGATGATTAAGAACCTGCCCTGAAAATTAACCTCAGATTTTCACCAAACTACCACATGATGGAAACTCACGAACATTTCACAGGTACAGACACAGCAAAAACATCTGCTAATAATAGTACTAATAATACTGTTTCTCATTATTAGCTATGTTATAAAACAGTTTTCTTTGATAGCAAAACCATCTTGTTAATATCTTCTGTGTGAGTTGTATCAGGATTAAGTAAGCAAGTTTCAACATAATTAATACAAGTGATCTTGTACCTCAGTTACATGTGTCTTATCTGGAAGAAGGATTTTAACAGAGATGTATTCTTTAATGAAGTCTGGGCTTTAGTTTATCAGACATTTAGAAGAAGGAGTGGTATCTCTTTTCTTCCCTCTCACTCTCTTTCTTCCTTGTTTTCCTCTGGAAGGTACCTATCTTGATACTAACCAGCCCCAAGCATGTTTAGTGTAACTGTCCAACAG
This sequence comes from Platyrinchus mystaceus, assembly GCA_035041135.1. Classification (NCBI taxonomy): domain Eukaryota; kingdom Metazoa; phylum Chordata; class Aves; order Passeriformes; family Tyrannidae; genus Platyrinchus; species Platyrinchus mystaceus. The sequence continues at coordinate 50,919,230 of JAWWLV010000179.1, forward strand.
TGGTAAATACCTGTGCTGATTCATTAAAATTCTTGTTCAGATCTGATCAAAACCTGGATGTCAAATCTGTGGGCTGCCCATACAGGCTTCCCCACACCAGCCTTTTTCAGACCTGCCAAGTTACCAGGCCTCCAGCTATTAACAATTTTGTTCACAGGTTTCAGCAGAAAAATGGACAAGTGGTAATCAAGGATGGAAAATCCTGTTTAAATCATCTACTCCATCTCCATGTCACTGCTGGAAACTTTGCTAAATTTACAGACTTTGCTGTCATCAGTGCTAAAAGAGGTTTCTGTGTACAGCCTTCGATGCACCAGATCCGTGCAGCAAGCTGTTAAGAAAGATGGGGTAGATGGGTGTGATTTTGACCTTTCCAGAATGAGTTGTGCCTCTGTGGATATAGAAAGACCTAAACTGGAGTTCATGCATGTTGGTGCATGAATATTTCCATCAGCTCCAGTGGACCTTGGGACAGCCCTGAGGGGAAGGGAACCAAGAATGAGGGCTTGTGTTTGTCCCCACCACCTAAATCTTATACTTATATACCCAGACTGAAGAAAGACTGTGTAGACCTGGGCTTGGACTGTTCTTTTGTGGGCAGATGGGAGAGAGATTACTCTGCTGATGTTTTGAACTGTCTAGGCACAAGATATCCCTCAAAATTGAAGCTGGATAGTGTAGCACAGTGGTGGCTCTCAATGCTTTCCCTGCAGAGATCATTCACCTGAGCATGACATGTAAAACTTCAAGCACACAACATTTGGTTCAGAGCTGGGTATCTATGACACTTGGAAAATTGGCAGAGTGCTTTAAGACATTGTCAGCAAACTGTAAGTGAAACACGACCTTCTAATGCCCAAGCACAGCTCAGTTTCAGTGTTCCCCCTTCCCAGCACTGAAAATGAAAGGTTGAGGAAAACAAAGCAAAAATGTTCCTTTGTGCCACCATAAATCTTGTTTAGAGATCCTCTGCTTTGGCTCAGCCACCAATCAGTCCGTCTTGGACTCCTTTCTTACAAAAATGGCTAAAGGACAGGTTTGGCACATCCTCCCTCTAGTCCAGTCCACTCCTCTTATATCCCAGCCAGGAACCAGCCTAAATTCTAGACCTTGTGCTGGCAGAACTCAGCAGGGAGCACAGCACAGAGAACGTGCCTGAGCACCCATTACCAGGTACTGCTTTGTCCAGTTGCACTGCAAAGGTCAGATTTGTGATCTGACAAACCGGGCAATAGCAAGCGTAACTTATACCTGTCCTCAAAATTTTCATGGCTGGGCTCAGCCACTGTAATGTTACACTAAATTGTTGGAAAGATTTTTTGGCTCTGAAAAACACGTTTCAATCATGTTTATTTCCCTTTGCTGCTCCACCTAAAGAGGCATGTCCAGGAAGTATTTATTTTAAAGTAAAGAGACAGCTTTCATAGTCTCTTTCATCTTTTAATGAGACACAAAAAATATACTACTAAATCAACAGTGCTGAATCCAATTAAAATATATGAAAAATGATATCTGGTTTACTGTCAGATTTTGCAGATGTCTTGCATCTTGCAGACAAAAAAAAAATCCTATACACTTGCTTGTCAAAATAAAATAATTTAAATATTAACTTTTTTCTGTTTGTTATTTAAAAAAATCATGTTTTTTAATTGCTAACATATATTCATATTGTCTTCATTTCTGTCAGCAAAATAGTTCTGAAAAACCTCATTTTAGCAAGCAAATTTATTACAGTTATAAATAAAGTGATTATGTTAGCAGCTGTATAATGTTCCAATACACACTGCAACTGTCCCTCCAGTAAAGTTTCTAAACACACCATTACATGCTAACATTACATGCTATGAGCATGTGTTAGTCCAGGCTTAGGAAGACTACTTTTCCTCAAACCAGGTTTACCCAAGCCAAAAGCTAAACTTGCTCCCACAGAAGTCACAATAATAAAACTCCATTCAGTTTAACCTAAACTAGACTTAGAGCAAGAAAATTTTAAACAAATAAAATGGGCACCAGAAGCTTGCTTCTTAATGCATGCAAGAAACATCCTGCCCTATCTTTCTCCAAAAACTCTCTCATCCCTAACATATTTAAAATCAGGAAAAAATTTCTGTGACTTTCCTGTAATAAGCATAAAATTTTGAAAATACAATCTAGGTGGTGTTTTGTTGTTTGTTTTGTTTGGGTTTTGCTCTTCGTTTTTGTTTGTTTTGTTTTCTTTTTTTTTTTTTATTCCCATTCAGATGTACTGCAAAGGGTTCATTTAGTGTGCTTGAGTATAACTAGGAATATCTGATTTCACACCTCCCCTCTATTTTATCCTGAAGATAGTATTGGTACACTGAAGGCTGAGAGGGAAAAATCCCAAAGCCTGTGAATTTTGTCTCTGACTTCAGTAGTCCCTTGTTTATAGATCACAGTATCACCTTAGACCTTTTGGCCTCAAGATTGCACAGGAAACTTTTATTTAGTTTTCTTCTCTTTCTTCTCCCCTTGCCCTGCTTCATGCCCTTCTTTTAATCTGAGTTTGGAAGGGTGTAAGAGCAGAGTCAGTCACCAAGGACAGGGCTTTGGGGTTCAGAGAAGGGAGCATTGCACTTTACCACAAGTATATATTTAGTGGGGTTCAAAAAAGTCTGTCAGGACAAGCTTAGTTTAGCTGGCCTCAGCCTTTTTTCCACTAGAAAAGTTTCTTACAGATCCCTCAGCTGCCAGTTCCAGATATCCTATAAAACTAAAGCTGAGCACACACCTGTGCTACCATACAGACACCACTGACTGATGCATGTAACTCATTGCCAAAATGTAGGAACAGAAGCATGCAAAGTAATCATTGCAGCAACTATGCATTTAAAATTTAGCCTGTTTTCCACTAACAAGCAGAAATAACATCCCATTCCACTTCCATCCAGGAGGTAGTAATACTGCCAGCTAAACTTCCTAAGATTTTTCAGCCATGAACCACAGAATGCTGAAATCAACAGGAATTTTCCTATTCCAAACAGTGTTTCGCAAAGGGCAACTGCAAGTCTTCTCCCACCCACACCCAGAGCAAGGTTGCCTCGTTTATGAAATGCCCATAACTAGCGAAGATGTTTTTATTCCTTCCTTCCCTGGCAAAGTCCCAGGTGCAAGCAGCAACAAGCACAAGAAGCCTGATACTTAATCCGCCGAGTCTGACTTCAGCATTCTTTGCTCCTCACATGACAGATCAGATACTTGGTCAAAACATCTCTGACAGTGCTATCATCCCTCTAATATCAAGGTATCCTGATTTTGTAGGAAAAAGCTGGATCTGTTTGCTATTGTCTTATTTATTTGCCCTGAATTGCCTCTAGACATTTAATGTATTAATCACCTCTCTTTGCTTCATTTCTACTCAACATTTTCATCTCTAAATAGAAAAAAACTTGTCATTGACAGACACTTTCTCAGAACAAAGTTAACATGATTTTTTCCACTAAAATTAAGCATGCTGTGTCCAGTTTTCTTAGAAATTGTACCCTGGCTGAATCTGAGGCAAGAAACGCTAAGGACCGTACAGACATCGGTCATATCAGTGATTCTGAAATGATTACACCTGAAGTGAGAGAAGGTTTATGCAGTTTGAGGGTGTCAGCATGGACATTTTGCCTAACTCAAATTATCCTATTTACCCTTGTCACCTTCTAAAGAAACCAGACAAAGTTACATATTCTCATTTGAATTTGAAAGTACCATACGCCATGTTCTGTTTCTCACCCTTCTGTTCTTATTTCCCACATCTCTCCAAGGTCCGAGTCTGACCCTTTTGTTTGTTCTGCTTTTTTTTTTTTTTTACACAGGACAGTAACCTGGTCAAGAGAAAAACTGTACTGTAGTTCCAACTTTTCATTTTCCTTCTTGGTATCCTTATGAAGTCACCTTCCTGCTCTTCTGCTTCCAGTCTTACTCCTTACTTGCAAACACAGAAGAGATTGTATCTTTCCATGTTTGCCTGATGCATCCAAATAGGATGTTGGTGGAGAAGGTAAAACAGCTGCTGTATAATCTCAATAATTTATTATAAGACCCCTAATCCATGCGGTGTCATTAATGTTGGGACAATATTGAATAAGCTAATGCTCCATTTGTATCACTGTTTAATGAGAAGGGAACTCTTTCATCCTTATCTAGTTTGTGTGCATGAAATTTAAAGAAAATCAAAAAAAATAGATATACAGTGTGGAAAATTCAGTCAGGAATTTCATTAGGTCCTTCTCCAGGGAAAGGAAGTCACTAGTAACATCATGAAGAAACACAAACAACTCAGCAAGGCCTCTTCCTCTCTTTTCTTCCCCAGGGGTTGATGATCACTTCACAGGCCATTTCAGTGTCTGTTTGTGTTCAGAAAGTGTGTGTACCTGTCACCTAGACGAATAATGGTAGCAATGCTTTAACCCCAAATGAGAGGCATCTGAAAGCATCTGCCATGAGACAGGTGACATAATGTTGATGCCACCACCACTGCAGCTGTGGGGTGGCAGAGGGGCTGCTCTTTTTGTTGTTTAGCCAATCATTAACAATAAAGACAGAGAGCAACTGGTCAACACCTTGTATGGTCACCTCCACGGTGAATTTTAATAAGCAGATATTGGATCAGTCTGGTGCCTTTCAGTACTGCACAGCAGGCCACTTGAATGTGCCAACTTCTGGCATGACTTCAGTATTATTGCCTGCTGACAGAGGGGTGCTGCTGAGACAAGCAAGAACTGGGAAGTAAGGGATAATGAAGATGCCCTGTTTTCAGGAGCTGTACCAGATTCATGGGAAGTTTGTTCTCCCAGGACAAAAACTACTGCTGCATTGGCTAATAGCAGGAGGAGTATTACATGATGATGGATGTGTGAAAATGACACACCAAAACAAAACAGCACACCCCGTTTCTTCCCTTGGGCAGAGAGAAGAAGAACAAACCACATGTGACAATGTCAGTCATGTTGCTTAATGGACTGCTCTGGGACTTTCAGATACTACAGTGATGAGGACAACATAAGAACCTGTTTGGGGCTGCATAGCATAGTAGTAAAATGGTGAAAACTTGGAGGTCATGCTCCAGATTTTAGAAGACAGCCTGGAAACGCTCTATTTCATCTTTTTGGCATAGTAACTTTTACCTGCATGTTGGTCTAAGAGTACCTCAGAGAAGTCCTCTATGTGGTTTCTATAGAAAATTTGTGAAACACGATAGGATTTATGAGGCGGGGAATAAGTCTTGAATTATTTCAACCTGAAAGAAGAAGAAAAAAGTACAAATATTGTAATAATGTTCCATTTCTACATTTTCTAAATGAAAACTGAGATTTCCTATTTAGCAATAATTTTCTGTTTTGGCATCTTAATAATTTTATTATTAGAAAAATAAAGAATTCAAGAGATAAAATAAAAAAAAATGTCCTGGAATTGTTGAAGGAAGAGTGTTGATTAACATCCACACACTTGTCATCAAAATGTTTGAGAACCCTTTTTATATTTTTGTTTGTATTCCTTATTTAATTTTATCTTGATGAGGAAAATTAGTTCTTATCCTATTTGGCTCCAGACTCTCCATTCTTGAGTCTCTGTGAGATAATGTAGAAAGCCACTGTAAAGATGAGCATGTAGAGTCTCAGATACATACACATATATATATGTCTTTTCTATAGCAGAGATGTCCTCCACTAGCACGTTTTGATTTGTTAGAGCAGTGTGTTGCATTTAAAATTAGCCTGAATATCTAACGATTAGTTTGGATCAGAGTTTGGACAGTAGACCACAGAATAAAAGGACTAAACAAAATCAAGTTCCAGGTCTTTCCCAAACACAAGAAGAATTATCTAAAATTCACTTCTGCTTTCAATAAGGAAACTATGCACACAAGTATGTACTGTATTTTTACAGTGATATTCAAAATTTGGGGAAACATTAGCATAAAAGAGAAGACATGAACAATATCCAACATAAAACCCTGAACATTTTTCAAGTAGGAAAATCACAAAAGAAAACTCGGCCAAGGTTCAATTCATATGTTAAGTCAATGGCAAATTGTTTTATAACAATTTCATATTGTTCTTTCATCTTGTTCTTCTAGTCCTCAAACTCAAACCACGAATAAGGAATAAGGGACAAGAATGCAAACTGCCAAATGGTAAACAAATACATGAAATAACAGAATACACACATCCAGGTGCCTATGTGTTTTAAAGTCTCTTGAATAAGTCTTCTAAAGGGAAAAAATAAGTCCAAGTTCTTTTAGAACAGCATAGCATATGAGTTTCTATGCACAAAAAGGAGAACAAAGTAAAAGAAAAGCTTAATATTTGCTGTAAAGCATTAACAACAATCCTTCCAGTAAAAATTATCAAAAGTAAAATATGTAAGGAACCAAGCTCAGCGATATAACTCGTCTTGAAATTGTAAGGGCCACCTCTCAAAACATACATTATCTATTTAAAATACACTGATGTTATCCACCACCTCGATGGTATTTATAAATCCTTTTTCTCTTTTATTCTGTAATTTTATTTTGAACTCCTGCTTTTTCCCAGTCTTTAGTACTTGACTAAGGGAAAATAAAAAATAAATAATTAAAAAGAAACAAACAAACAAACAAAACCTCAAACACAAAAAACCTCAACACTTTGAAAGCTGAAAATACCTATTCAACCACCTTCAGCCTTATATGAACCTTTCAGCAACTTACTGGAAAAATAAAAAGCCAGGCAATCTTTAAAGCATCTTAATTGTTCTCTGAGTGTAATAGAACCCTCAGGAGACATGACCCTAATTTGGCTGTAAATCACAATGGATTCCATGGACTGTGCAGTTTCCCCCTGTCTATGCTACATAGATGACATTAAAGTAGATTATTAAATCACATGTATGCTTATTTTTCAAAGAGATCTTAGAAGTTCCTTCCTTTTTTTTCTATCTTTTCCCAAGGAAAGGTAGGAAGTGGATATGAAAATGGCAGGGAAGCAAATAGTTTCTTGAAAATGGAAAGGGGTGAGAAAACAGTAATTAATCTGCCATGGTTCTTACAATTTTTTTTCTAAGAAGACCTAGTCAATCAATTTCCAGCCTGTCTATCAATGCCCTTTTACCACCAGTATATTATCCATTAATCCACAAACTCATTTACCTGTTGTCTCTATTCCTTTCTTGAATTAAGACTCTGCCAACCTGAAATGGTTCAAAATCTGCCTCCAAGTTGTGCCAAACAGCTTCTCAGAAACCTCGGGCACACACCTATCCTCTAGGCTGAGAACCACTTCTCTCCTCATTTAACCTTGCCAGAGCTCAGCACCACACCCCTGGCTCTGGTCCAGTGCCTTAACCACCATTCTGTCTCCAACACAAGAGCACACCAGCACACTGTTCTCTAACATGAATAACCAACTCAGATGTTTTTTCTATTATGAGACAGTACTTACTGAACTTCAAAGAATTCATGCGCTGTCAGCCCATAATGATCCTGCTTACAATTACTATTGAAAAGCCAGGGAGCACATAGAATATGAAGAAAACACTGAAGATACTAACCTTTCCTCCTATGGGGAAGAAAGAAAACTACTTTATCAACGCTTGTCTCTCCTCTGTCTTATGTTTGTATCTAAAAGGCAAGGGGCTTTCTTGCCAGAAGATAAATCTTTCAAGGGAGGAATCAGCTCCAGCCCTGAAAGTATTGGCCAGTTGTACTACCCCCGAAAAATATACTAGCAGGGTAATGGCTGTGACTTAGTTTAGCACATCTACAGTAATCATCTGCCCCTCTTCTACTCTGCAATGCACATACCCTCTCCTTCCACATCAGTAGCTTAAATAGGATAGTGAGACACCAACCAACCAGACCCAGAACAATCAACCAGTCCTAGGTAAAGTAATTGTGCTTATAAAGCTGTATGCAAACAGATTCATGGACAAACCTGGGGCCAAATTCCTCATGCACATTATTGCCTGTAGAAACATTTTCTGGGAAACTGAGTTGGGATTATATGGTGAAAATCTCAGGTACTAATTACAATACAGGAAATTACATTTAAACATAAGCAAGCAGCTTTTCTGCCTTTAGAGTAATCAAACACTAGAACCAGTTACCCAGAGGAGTTGTGTAGCCTCCATCCTTGGAGATATTCAAACCCCAAATGGACATGGTTCTGGGTAACCTCCTCTATTTGATCCTGCTCTGAGATGGGGTTTGGACTATTTGGCCTCTAGAGATCCCTGCTAATCTCAACCACTCTGTTGTTTTTGGTTCTGTGGGTGACCTTTGTGCTTTTGCACTTTCTCAAGGGCAAATACATCTGCCATGAGGACAGAACATAGCACTATGTATATACAGTCTCTGCCTCTCCCACTGTTACTGTGGCGGTTGAAAGTAACCAATGTAAGACAAAGACATCAGAGGTGTCTCTTTAAAGATCCTTGATGTTGAATGCTGAAAGGGCAGATGGAGGTTGAAGGAAGCAGGGAAATGTAAATGTTCATGTGAACTGCAAAGGTGCAAGATACTGTTCGTTTCTGTGTCTTACCGACTCATGCCTGGTTTTGAGATCTACAGCACAGCACGGCAGAAAGCTGGGACTTCACCTGTTTGGTGCACAGCTAAAGCAGCGAGACACTGCAGCATGTTAAGCGGGGTAACAACATCCTGATGCTGACCACCTCCTCAGGTGCCTTGCTCTCTCACCAGCTCCAAAGGGAATCCAAGGTAAATGAATTCAATCCCTAAGATAGTTGCCTTACTGAAGTGCCTAAAGGCACTTGTGTAATATGAAGTGATAGGTGGCGCAAATCCTTCTAAAGCTGCCTTAGGGTGCTCAACTGCCACACCACACCAGTTCAAGGCTTGCTTTAATGCTGCAACTTTGGCATCCTATTTGAGGAAAACAGTATTCCCACTATACACTCACAAACCAGGTGGGTTATATAGCATTAAAAAGTTTTTCATCAAGGAAAGAAGAAGGCTGGAAGATGAAAAATAAGTACCAAAGAACCATAAAGCACCCACTGGAGCTTCCTTAGCAAAGATTAAATGCCAGAGATTCAGTCAACACTAAGAACAACTATGGAGTAGTATGCCTGCAGTTCCCTTAAAAACTCAGTATAGTCTGTTACCACTTTAAATATTAGAATTAATTGAAGAAAATTGAGAAACCAACTCAGAATTGACCTCTGGGTATTCTGCTCAATAATCCAAGTGTATCCCAAAGGCACATAAACCAAGGAAAATTGTTAACCCACTAGGTGCTGTCTTAATATATGCAAGGTACAAAACAAACATCCTACAGTTTTAAGGCAGTTTATTTTGGTCCTAGGAAGCATGTTATGCATCTCACTTTCCAGGAGGACAATGTAGTTCTATGACATGAGGTTACAGTACAGATGGAGTGTTGGTTGATTGCATAATGGTCTGGTGTTGGAGAATTCAAACATGAGCTGTCTTTATAGATTGGAAGCGCCTGTCTTGCACCATTTCCAGGTTTGTTGTCACTCATCATATTTGAGGGAATGCTTCATGAACCAATAATGCATCTGTGCTGAAAATGTTCCACAGGAGCTGTCAACCATCCTATTAGCACACACACTGACACTGGCCACAGCTGAATCTCTTTAAACATGCCAGTCTTAAAATAAAAAATAGTTTTATTGAAGGATGTGCTTGACATTTTTCAATATTAAAATAATAAATAAATAATGTCATGTTTTATGTTAAAAATTTAAAATGCAACTATATCTATCTGGACTCACTTTGCAGACATGCATTAATTCGTTTAGATACAATATCCGAAAATCTCTGAACTTGTCAGTAATGTGCATCTCTTGGTGAAAAGCGGATTTTAACTTTTTTCTATATTTTCAGTTGCTAATGAACATTAAAGACACTATAAATACATATTCTATATAAAATTTAAAAACAGGTGGATTTTTCCCCCTAAATTTAAGCTTATTTCTACTTTGTCAGTCATTCTCCAGAATATGGAGTTCTGAAGTGTCCAAGACACACCGTTCTGCTTCTAATCAGGCTAAACATATATAAATGTAACCACTTTAAGGATGTGAACTGAGAACCTTCCAGATTCTGCACTGCAATCTATGTTCCTTTCTTGGTGCTGTGTTATCTAAAAATGCTTTCATTTAACTGTCTTTATTAGTAAGTCACTGGGAACAGAGCAGACTTCCACTTTTAAGATGCAGCATTTGTGACCAACCTCAGAGGAAAGGATAGGAACTCATAGGCCACTCACCAAGCGATCTCTGGTTCCTGACCTAATCAGTCCTACCCTTGCTATCCCTCGTCCATTATACAAAAGGTGTGATTCCATCATGGAGAGTCACGATCAATGCAGGAAAAGATGTATGTAATCAAGCCTGTGTTCAGCAAGATAGAAGCTTTGAATAATTAGACCGAAGTTGGGTAGGAAATTGTATGTCATTCCTGAATATTCTTATTATATTAGTAATTGTTACCTAAATAAAAAATAATAATGTGATGCCATTGCAAAAAGATAATTTTCTGGGGTGTCTACCCTGTGTAGGGCACAGAAGGTAATTTTTTGATTATACTTCTTATGCTTTGGGAGTACACCGAAGTATGTAGACTTCAGGAATGCACTGGCAGACTAAAGAGATTTTTACCCATGAAGAATGTTGAAAGAAAATAAGTTTGTTTAGTTAAGAGCAGGCAGAAGGGGAACATAACGCATTCATTCGATTCTTTAATTCCGTTTATCTTTTGTTCCTAGTTCAAATCAATCACAAGCATTGTGATTTGTAGGGTTTGTCCCAGCTAAAGCAAAACCCCCACCCCAGCATCTGGACCCACTAGCTGCCAGACTGTCCTTTTCCTGTGCTTCAGCAGCAGCAGTGGTAGCAGCATCCTTGCTGCTAGTTTGACCCTCTCTCAACCTACATTAGCTGTAGCTCCAGAACCAGAGATGGGAAAGAAGTGAGCATCTCTTTTTGCAGCAGTGGAGTTGGGGCTTGAACATTAAGACAAAATCCCCAAACCCAGCAAACTTCAATCTGATGGTATACAGTAATAGGTCTCATTCTAGTAGTTTACAAACTTCTTTACTGGGAGTCTTTCAGACCAAATCACAATTAGGGATAGCATAGGCCCAGCTGACTGTCAGCTGGGATCTTGGACAGGGCAATCTCACAAGGAGATAATGATGTTACTGTAAGCATTACGTGTTCTTACATACACCAAATACTCCTCTGTCTGCAATAGATATTCAAATGCATCCATTAAACAATACCTTTCCCCCCCAGTACTCTCAAACTATTTTGCAAACTAGGGAATACCATACCATTGATATGAAAACCCTTTTTAAGCTTTGGAGAACTTATGTTTATTGAAATGTTGCTTCCACCTTTAACAGAGGGGATGATCTTTATAAGACCTTCTGTGTCTTGGAAGGATTAAGAACTGATTTGGTCCAACTGGCATTTAAAGAAGCTGTTATGACCTGTTCCCAGCTCACTAAACACTCCATTGAGAATTCCAAGTAGTTACAGATGACCCACTGCTCCTCTCAGCCCTCACCTTCCTGCATCCTGAGCAATGGTGGAAACTGAGACTCCTGTTACACCAGCCTTTTCCAATGCTTCTTTATATTAAGCCAGGTCAGATGGGGTCACTGGTCTTTGATCTACTCTATTTCTTCATTCTTGTTTGAAACTACCCAACCTTTCTCACTTTCCCATAACTCATGACAATGAAAGTAGCAGCTGCCTGCTCCACTTTCTAACTAATAACTTCTTTTCAGAGCGGGAGGCAAAACCAGCTTTATTTTAAATGCAGGATTTTCTGTTGGAAAACCAAGCACTAATTGCTTCATGTTATGCTCATCTCCCCTTTTACTCCAGGAATACCTACAGACCACCTCTGTTTTCCCTTTGCTTGTTTTTACCCCTCTTCATTTCTGTGCAAGAGCAAGAAGCAGAACTTTGCTACCTTTGTGATTATTAGTGGCCCTGGGTTCATACTGATTAGTCCCAGTGGCACAGGGTTAATGAGTTAAATGTGCTTATTCAATTAAGCCACCTCTTTGTTTTAGCTCACATAAATTTTAACCTGATCGCTTCAAAATTACCTTTGGCACTATTCAGTAATAGAATAAATTGAATAAATTGAATAAAAAGAAAAATGAAAGCCTTCTTATTTCTTAAGTATGTCTGTACTTGCTTTGCCCTCAGTAAAATAAATGGATAGAAAGCTTAATAGAGGTGTTCTGATTCTGAGTTGATATACAGTTTACATCATGGAACATGGGGGAACTGGCATCCTTTTGGGTTCTGGCCTAACGTGTGGAAGTATTTGGCACTCTTACAAATTTTAGGTTGTTTTTAGTTAAAGTTATTCAGATATTTATTTTCCTAAAAATGCCCTTGGACTACACTTTACTTACATCAAGCACTTCAGTGCATTAACTTGAACAGAGGATAAATGGGTTATTTCACTCATAGTACTGGAGCACCTTTTCTAACACAGCTGCAGAATACAGCAATTTAGTTTCCACAAAGTTGCATTTTTGGGACCATAAAACAGTTGTGGATATGACACTGCAGCATGGAAGATGGACTGATGGCTACAGTGAAAGTACCACAAAATGTAATGGAACAGTGGAACACTAAGATCTTTTCATCGGTAAATAAGATGTTGAAAGAAAAGACACTGGATTCAAGTCCATACTTTCCTGCAATGAGCATTTGGCATATTAAAAAGGTATTTGATTTTGAATGCTGATTATCATTGAGAAGCATCACATTTGAATATCTCTGATTAAATGAAGGACTTTCATAATGGCATTACTAATTACATTTGTATACACACTGACTGCCCTTAAAAATACCCTCTTAAGGTAAGATTCACCTCATCTAACATTAATCATTTAAAAATTAGGCATCTAGTCTAAGCCAATTATCTCAGCTGCCTCTGTATTCAGTGAAGAGAGACAGACACCTCCAGAGCATGATTCATTCCACCAGTCTCAGAAGGGGATGAATCTCTTGGTGATTTGTTCCACTTATATCATGATGTCACCAAGAACAACTAGATGAAATGACTTCTGCCCTGAGTACAAATGAGAAGCTGGATGAAGAGGAAAAAAAACCCAAAAAAAAAAACCCACTGAAAAACCACTAAATGAATCAACAAAATCTTTCCAGTAATGCCATATGAAGTGAAGTTTTTTATGAAAATTAATGTAATGTTACTAATCCATCAGGGTTTTTTTTCACATAACAAGGATATCGTCCTTAATGCTGATGATACTTTGATTATATTCAGTAGCATACAGAATGCCCCAACCTGAAGAAAAAGTGAAGTTGAACTAAGCAACTTTTAGCAGGCAAGCAACTTCAATCTCTCTGCATTAGAGTGATTTAAGTCCATTCTCTTAGGGATGATTCCTAAAGATTTCTGTTGGATTGCAGTAACTGCACCTTTAAAAAGTCAGATATATTTTGATGTTTCCTCTCATATTTGTAGCTAAATTACCAACTGGACCATGCTCATTTTAGTTAGAAACTTTAGAAAATTTTGCTCTTTGGTAACTTGCTGCTATTGGTAATGTCACGTAAAGGGACATTTACCTGATTCACTCCCTACACTGCACATAACCAGCTTTTCTTCTGGATTGTGTTCTTCTTAGTTGTATACCTTTAAATCAACTGTAACTTCCCTTGGGGAACATTCACAAAAAGATCTTTCACATTAAGTGTTTTAAGGTGCAAAAGGGAGTTGTGTGTCCTGTAAAAACATAAAATAAAAATATATATTAAATTGCGTTAGGGTCTTGCACAGAATAAACTCAAATTAAAATAGTCCGAGAGATCACTTACTTATTTGGCAGTTTAATCTGGCCTAGGATCCAGAACTGATTGCTGAACTATCTCCTAGAAATGTGATCTTCAAACTTCATCTTATTCACACAGAGACCTTGGCAGCACAAACAGGCAGTACATCACTCCTGCTGTATCTCTGCTGCATTGGCCTCTGGTTCTGAATTACAGCATCTATCACATCCTGGCTTTTGCTTGCCAAGCTTTTAAAGGTGTGCTCTTGCTCACTGTACCTTATGAACAGCTTTCCCTTCCATCATTGGGCCTGCTTTTGAAGTTTACTGATATCGACTTATAAAATATTCTTTCTCTGCATGCCTACCCCTCTGACTACTGTGTAACTGAGACATGCATGCATATCGCAAGTGTCAAGTCCCAGTTTGAAAGTGCTTTGTCTTGCTCATGCAGACTGTGGAAACTTCTGCCCATAAATATCTGAACCTCATATGTTTTAAAACTAGACAAAACATACATCCTTCGGTTAAGATCTATTTATAATTAATAGCCTGGCATGGACTGGCAGATTCTTCGCTGAAAAGACCATAGACATAAACTCTATGTGTATATGTATACATATATATCTGGAGACATGCTCTATTCCTCTTTTCAGTTTTAATACCATCATATATCATATTTGTTTTTAAATTATGTTTTACTCTGAAATTTTATTTTATAATAAATAGACAAATTTTGCATGTTGGCAAGAACTGGCCTCAAAGTCACTCAATTTTCACTCTTTAGCAACCTAATTACGGAGATAACCCTGTAGCTTTCAGTACCCTGTCCCTGTTTTTTTTGCATATTATGCTGTTGTGGTTTAACCCCAGCCAGCAGCCAAACCCCACGCAGCCACTCACTCACCAGTGGGACTGGGGAGAGAAGCAGAAGAGTAAAAGCTGAAAAACTCATGGGTTGAGATAAAGACAGTTTAATAGGGGAAGCAAAAGACGTGTACACAAGCAAAGAAAAACAAGGAACTCATTCACTGCTTCCCATGGGCTGCCAGGTGTTCAACCATCTCCAGGACAGCACAGCCCCATCACACGTAACCATTACTTGAGAAGAAGAACGTCATCACTCCAAACGTCCCACCTTCTCCCTTCTTCCCCCCACTTTTTATACTGAGCATGATGTCATATGGTATGAAATAACCCTTTGGTCAGTTTGGGTCACCTGTCCCAGTTGTGCACTCCCAACTTCCTCGCCAGTGCAGCAGTATGAAAAACAGAAAAGGCCTTGGCTCTGTGCAACCACTGCTCAGCCATAACAAAACCATCCTTATGTTATCAACCCTGTGTTCAGCTCAAATCCAAAACATAGCCTCATACTAGCCATTGTGAAGAAAATTAACTGTATCCCAGCCAAAACCAGCACATACCCAAAATGTTGAAAATCACTGAAATTAAATAACCTGTTGACTACTCAAAAATTATCCTTTTTTTTTTTTTAATAATAATTGAGGGCTTTATATATACTAGGCATCAAATTTAAACAAGAGTAATTGGGAAGAGCTAAGCTTCAAGCTTGAGAGAAAATGGTGTAGTCAATGATTCACTATATTCTTGTCCATTGATATTCAGCTATATGCAATGAGAGGGTCTGTCACTACTACTGTGTCTGGGCATACTGCTCAGTTGTCTCTTCTGGGGTGTGTCCTGGGGCTCCACAACTGGGAAGCGCTCAGAAGGAACAACCTCTTTCCTCATCCTCCCTGCAAAGGAAACACACAGGTGTACCCCACATGCAAACCACAACACTGTTTGCAGAGGTGCTAATACAGATGGTGAGGAGTACAGACTGCACCTTTCCTTACATCAGATAGCCTGTTGACACACAGCTTTGGATACCAGGAAAGTTGTAGGCTGTTTAAGAAGGTCAGCAGGGTGCTCATATCTACCTTGAGTAATTATGAACAATGGAAAAATCAAAAGAAATCATGAGGCTTTTGGTCTAGTACACTGAAAGAGAGCAGTGAAGCTGTGATACACCATAAATGTTAGACCATGTGGTGTGCTGTGTATAAGTTTAAGTATGAAGGTTTGCTGTTTTCCTAACTATCTGATATCTGTAAATGCATTTAATTTACTTTAAATCAGGGTGGCTTTTTTCTGCCTACCACAGCCTTTAATGTGATTTTGAGAAGGACAAGTATTAGACCCACTGTAGGAGGCAACAGTTACTGGAGCAGGCTGTTGGGAACTCACTCAAAACAAAAATAAGAGAATTACTCAAAATCTGTATTGAAAAGGTGTTGAGAGAGCTTTTCTTTTAATCAGCTGGGATATAAATATTTGGGTACACATTTCAGGAAAATTTTCAGCTCTAAACAAAACATGCCTTTTAGTGCAAGTGCTTTTTGTCTTTCATTAATAAACTAATTGATTATGCATTCAGAATGATATTTTTAATATTGATGTCTGATTGTTTTCAATGTACAGTGATTATATAAAGAAGAGAAAAAAGTATTGCTAGCAGTGGTTGGAGAAAATGTCTTTGGAGCATGCAAGAGACAGGAATTCTACAGAACAGATTCTAAGGTCTAAGCAGAAATAGTCAGAAATTATACCTGTAGCTTCTGACTCAAACTCTAAGCACCCCCACTACTGTTTTAAAAGAGAATACAGGAAATAATTTTGGACATTTCAGTGAGACTGACAAAGGAGCACATCTACTTTCACTGTCCTCTTTCAGAAGCCAACAGAAAGGCATCTGTGGTAAAACAGGAGATCTGAAATCTTAACAGCTGACCCTTCTCCAGAGAGGACACAAATGAGGGAGTCTGGATCAATGAAATTTTTGATGAAGAAAACACCTACACAACAAGTGGAATTGCAGGCTGTTTGACCATTCAGCTAAGGAAGGTGTATGACTCCATTTAGTCATTCATTAGATGCAAAAAAAATTAGATCTTTAAATTACATCAGTGTTGAGAAGGAATGTTGATTACAAACTGTGAGTTCATAGATAAAAATACTGGAACTTCATTCCATACTTTTAAAATCACAAAGCCTTTGGAAAAAAAAAGGGTTACATTCAGTCCCCAAAGAATGGAAAGTGCAACATATGCAAGCTGATATACACACAGTTAAACCGCCTTTATACACACAAATTAGTTGAAGAGAACTGTGGAAAAGTCTACTTCAGCAATGGCAAAAATATGTTGCATTTTTATATTGAAAAAATCACTGAATTACAGCAGCATAGAAAGCTGGAAGATATCACAGAAGTTCTGCTTTCTCATACAGCTCTTTGTTATATGCTTTGGGAAGGGGAAAACTTATGGTATCATTATTGTTATTATAAGCATCATTACTGCCACTTTTCGCTTTTGACAGGACATGGTGATATATTACTTTACTTCATCACAGTTTATGTTATTGCATAAATGATACAAATGACAAAGTTTGGAGAGCACAGGTACTCCTAGAAAGTGCCAAGCAAACCATAAATCATATTAGAATTATCTGGGGACTTGAAAAGTATTGTGAGTTGAATAGCTTTGTGTTGCTCAAACATATAATGGTAGTTTTGGATTGTTCAATTTCTGGCTGCAACATCGAGCACTAGAAAGGAAGTAACATTTAAGAAAATGTGTAAAAGAGATCTCACACCTTATTTTCTCCTCTGTTAGTTGTAGAACCATAGAATGGTTTGGAATGGAAGGGACCTCAAAAATCATCTAGTTCCAACCCCTCTGCCATGGGAAGGGATACCTTTCACTAGAGGTAAAAGTACATATGTATTTATTCATTATTGTTTATTTATACCTTACATATAGCAAGAGGTTCCTGGAAGAGATCAAGGTTGCATTTTAGTGAAGAAAAGATAAAAGTTGCTGTCTCACTTCATCCAAATATAAAGTGAAAGACAACAGGTAGATACAATGTGAGAGGAGGAGAAGTACATCTGTAAGGCTCCTAATCATTATCTTTAGATATGTCTTTAGTTTCTGTAAAGTAGCAATGTTCTTTACATGTACTTGGAAAAGGATCTTCCCCAGTGGAGAAGCATAGAAAAATTCATATTGTGTCTGTATGTAAAAATATAAAAACAATTCACATCTTTCAACATATTGGGGCCTGAAAGGGCCAAGCAGATCATCTACCCTGACCTCTCATACATATCAGGCAAGCTATTTTCCTTTAATTATCTTTTTCTTAATCAAAATAACCCTTTTGAATTAATGCAGGAAGTCATCTTGCCTTGATCCATAAAAATTGGTACATGAAGTATCCTTCAATTGTTTTTGCTAGTTTTTTGTTTTGGCTAGCTACCCTGACTGCTAAATACTTTTCTATCTTCTGAGTTTAAGTTTATCTGGCTTCATTTACCAGTCGTTAGTTGTGGCTATGATCTACTCTGTTAGATTTAAATGTTCAGTGACAGCTGGAATCACCTTCCAGGAAGGTAGTTCAGGGCAGTTCTTAAACACCTTTTAGAAAAATAAAGTTTCTCAACTCAAAACACTTTTTTCATCTTCAGGATAAATTTTCTTCCTTTTTTTTCTATATCTCCTCAGTCTTTGGACAGCTTTTCTCCCAGCAGTGACACAAGAACAGGATACAATAATCCAGCATCCTTTCAACCAATATGTTACTCAGACACATAACCACCTCCCCATGCCATGCCCTGTATCCAGCTTGTTGCTTATATACCAAGGAGGGCTTTAGTCCTTTTTGCCATGGCATCATATATACAATTTTACTTGCTTTTCCACTCTGACTCTTATATCTCTTCCTGAGAAACTAGAATCAGATTATGCTGTCCATTTCTCAGTGTGATTTTGCTTATTCTAGATTACAGCAGATTTTGCGATTAAATTACACATCACTTGAGTAAACCCACCTTGTCCTCTCCTGATCATTATGGCACATGCTGCCACTTTTCTCAGCAGTAACTATTTTTCACAGAATCACAGAATGTTTGGGGTTGGAAGGAACCTCTGGAGATCATTTGGTCCAACTTCCTTGCTAAAGCAGGTACCACTACAGAAGGTTGTAAATTATCATGTCTAGACAGATTGGGAATAAATCCAGAGAAGCAAAACTCTGCAGCTTCTCTGGGCACCCTGGAATCCTCTGCATCCTCATAATAACAGTTTTTCCTCATATCCAGATGGAATTTCATGTATTTCAGTTTGTTCCTGTTGCCCCTTGTCCAGTCACTGGGCACCACTGAAAAGAATCTGTCCCCATCCTCTTGGCACTTGTCCATAAGATATTTGTGTGCCTTGATAAGATCCCTTCTCAGTCATCTTTTCTCCAGGTTAAATTGACCCAGCACCCTCCACATTAACTCATAAAAAGATGCCCCAGTACTCTGATCATTACTGTACCCCTTCACTGCACCCTCTCCAGTATTTCCTTGTCTTTCTTGAACTGAGGAGCTCAGAACTGGACAGAGCATTTCAGATGCAGTCTCACCATGACAGAATAGAGGTAGAGGATTACCTCCCTTGACCTGCTGGACACACTCTTCCTAATGCAGGATATATTTTTTTTTTATTTCCAGGTCATTGACAAAAATATTTGTATATTTAGACTTACAGATATTGCCTTGAATTAATATTAGAAATCATGTGATGTTTCACATTTACACCTACAGTATCAGATCTGCCACTCTTAGTCTGTTCAATATCTACTCAATTTGCACTGTGTTGTGCTAAGCTTTAAAGAGTGACTTATGGTATTATGGTGTTTATCAGGTGTCTAAATACACTATGACAATCACATTATTACATTTTTCAGTTCAATATTTAATTTCATAAAGATTATATCCAAGTTATAACTGGCAACAGTAATACAAAATTTCCCTTGGGTTTACTTGTTCAAACATTAAGAAAGTATATAAACAATATGGATCCAAATTAGGTCTGTGTATCATACGTGATGATACACACAAAGTGTGAACTTAAAATGAACAAAATGAACTTTGACAGTGTGAACTTAAAATGAACAAAAACTTAGTTTGTTTCTTTAGATAACAGTCTACATATTTGAAGCTCAAACATACAAAACCACAAACGGATAATGATTATGTGGCTAAACACACCACAGTTTGCTGGGGAAGATGTCAGGAACTTCTTAGTGAGAGGGGAATAGCTGAAGCTGAAAACCCCAGAAGCTGATTTTCTCAGATTTTCTATAAGTACAACTGTACTGTTCTGTGTTTAAACATTTTAGATTAGTAGCTACATTCTGTAACTTCTGCATTTATTTGTCTGAAGAAGGTAGGTGCTGGAAAAGCAGAGAGGTTGAATATAACTGTTTCTTCTGGGTTTTGTACTCTGTACTGAGGTCCTGCCATGAACAGATTCCAGCAGGGAACTAACATTTCAGTATCAAGACTTGGGACCTGATTCAAGTTACAGTCCAGTCTACTACAGAATGAAATCAGTTGCACTTCAGACTTCTACAATTTCCTCTCATCTATAGAGATCACAACCCTATCCTCTTTCATTCCTTTTTTGGGGGTTTAATCCTCAACCTTTGGGGGTTGAGAGGAGGAATAACGGAGCTTTTCCAGGCCCTCGATCTGCGAGTAGCTCCAGCATATATCTCTTGCTTTCCTTGTTTTCCTCTGAACCAAGAGGAAAAGTCTTTCTATTGAAATGCTAATGGAGGAACAAACTGTATAATAAGACTGCATCCCCTTTGGGCCTACATGTAATTTACACATAAAATGAAATTGCACATGGCCTTGTTTCACAGCATATTTGTTTAATTATCTTTCTTAAAAGCTTATTTCAATTAATTTTCAATATTTAAAAAAGGAATAAAAATGCTGATTTATCTGTGTACCTGATAATTAAGTACAGTTTGGGGAATAATTACATTATCTAATAGCAGAAATTTGTCCAGCTCTAATAACTGGCATTTTTCAACAGTTCTGCTTTCTTCTTCTCCAACTACTCTAATTCAAAAGAAGTTTACATTCTGCATGTGTCAGTCAGTCCTCTCTCATCACACCAGACACTGTGGAGTTGACCAAAATGGCTCTGCCTTTCCCAACAATGAGTCAGAAAAGAGTGGACAGGTGCAGGCTAGTTTGAATCTTTCCAAGAGGGTCATTTGTACAGTTCTGGTATATACCAGTAAAAGTACAACCAATAGAGCTAAGAAAATATTAAGGTTTTGATGAGCTCTCATTGACTTTAAGAAAACCCAGTCTGACATACTGCATTTAACTCTGATGATCTTTTTCCAAGAGCCCTGGAACAGCCTTGTTCAATTGCAGTGGGAACAGATGCAGAAGAGAGCTATTCAAGAGCTATCACATGACAGCATATTGGGGTAGGAGGAAGTTGTGTAGCATAGTCAAGAAAGTACCAAGAAAGGTAGAATTATTGTCTGAAAATACATGTTGCTGGGATTAGTACCAAAGATGAAAAACTCTAAAACAATGAGGTCCAAATAGCACCCTTTGTGGCAAAACCAGCTGTTTTTTCCACTGAGGAGGTAAGGAACAGCTCTTTGTGCAAAAAGTCCTGTTTGGATATTCATTTCCTTCCTTCTCCACATAAGTGGCCTAAAAGTGGCCATTACAGGTTGGTACAGTGCTATGAAGGGGCTGAGGTGTTCTCCTGTAGGTAAGATTCTTCATGGTCTCAAGTGGCTACTGTTGCATCAGCTCACTGTAAATGTGGAAGCCCCAGTTCCGAGACCTAGCTGGAGCAATCTTACTTGAACTAAAGGGATGAACAAAAGAAGCAGCTTGATGTTTTGAGGTAAATAAATGAGATGGCTGGACATAGCTAATAATACTGACTACTATTTGCATACTGCAGGCCAGAATAAGAAGCATTGGTTCATCAAGAACTCATTTAAGTCACAATATGGAACAGCAGTAGTAAAATGGGCTCTGCACTGCTGTAGGCCACTCTGCCACAGGAGGAGCTGGAACTTTGTCATATGGGCCAGATATATAGCATCAAAGATTTTTTTATCTCCATAAACATAATTGTTCCTGTGCTGCTTACCTACAGAATGCTGGAGTGTTGGAACTGTTTTGTCATTTAACAGATTTAGTAAACAGCTGACAGAAAGTTTTGCCTAACTTCATTTAGGGAGAAGATTTTCTACCTATATAAGCAGTGATGCTCTGTTTCTGCAGCTGAGCTAGAGGTGGTAAGATAGAAAGCAGTCATGTCATGTATTTCACCAGTCTCAGGGCTGAGTAAGAGCTGATATATGCAATCAGAATAGTAGGGGGAGAGATGACTAGAAAGTATTTATATATGTGGAAAATTTAGCTTGGAATAATTTCTCTGCAGCTGAACATCCATAGTCTACATTCAGTTGCTGGACCCGAAAGACAAGTTACATTTATTTCTTAAAAACATATACATTCTTCTTTAATAAATGTAAGTTAGTTCATTCACAAAACAAAAGTTTCTATTGCACCCGCAAAACCATACAAATCTGAGATCCTTTTTCTGTCTAAAGGACCATCTCTTGTTATAAGGCTCTAAGGAATGCCATTATAACCTACAGAAGCAGTAAACACGAAAGTCTGAAATAGATGATTAGCTGTATATTATGTTGCTTCCCTTGCTGGTGCTGGTACGGAAGCTCTGTGTGATTACAGTTGTAGTACAACTAAACTGTAATACTATCTTGACATATCATACATGCAATTCCATCACAAATCCTTTACTGCCTTTGCTTCGTATAAGGTCTCACTGGCTAAGGTCTTAATTCTGATTGCAGCTGTTCTCCATACAGTCAAAAACGTCTTTACCCTCACAAGGGTGCACTGTGTTTTCTCTGTGCTGATTGCTCTCAGTTAATTTGATAAGGCGTATGATGATGATGTGGACCTGAGAAGTGTTTCATAGACAGTGGGCAGTAAACTTTAGTTGTGTCAAAAAATAGACCCAGACTGGAGCCAGGGCACCAAAACTACTCTGAGGGGCATACTGTACATAATACGGCTTGACTTTCAGGTGTGTTTCTGTTTGGACATATTAACAATAAGAGTTGATGGAATCCATGATTGCTGATGGCGGTGGCCTAGCGGTTAAGATGCTGGTCTCTCAGCGCCAAGGCCACAGGTTCTAATCCCGGTCCCCCGGGTAGATG
>JAWWLV010000179.1:50942955-50965953 GCA_035041135.1 Platyrinchus mystaceus
TCCATTGCGCAGGCTTGAAAGGTGGGAACACCTTTCCCAGATCTTCGTTCGCGAAGACTGGCCATTTACCTTTACCTAAGAGTGGATCTGTAGACTGAAGGGTCATAAGCAGTGACTGTAGTTTTTATTATATCACTACAGTTTGTCAGTGAAATGGCTAGATGTCAAATGATACTTGTGAAACACAGAAATGTTTAACTCCATTCTTGTGCTGGTATCCATACTATCTAGTTAACAAGACCACTCCTCCTGCTGAAGGGCAAGCTTCTGACTAATATTTAGAGCCTTATTAAAAATAAAAGAATTTCTGAAAAACACCTATAAAAATCAGTATTTTTCAAATCAGAGTTTAGCAATGTTTATTTTATTCCTTGCCATGCTTCCCTCATGCTATGTACCCGGGGGCCATTTATTATGGAAATAATCACAGAAGCTATTGATAATGCTACCATACAAACATCAGTTGTTTTCCTTGCTGCTGGAGACTTTATGGTTCACTTTCACAAAGACTTAATTGAAGAGCACTGCTGAGGAAGACAAAATAGACACTCCTTAGTTTGGTTTGATGAGTTGAAGCTTCGGTGATTCTTTTGTGGAATACTAACAATAGCAAGAATACCATTTTGAACAAAATAAAATTTAAGAACAGCTACTCTGCTGTCTCTCAGTGGGTTTGCTCCTAAGTTATGTTTGGTTGAAACTCATGTTGGCTTTTGTTAAAAGTAAAAAAAATAATGACTGTTTTGACTTTTACAACTATGCAGTGTCAAATGTCCATCTAAATGACGTTGACTTCATTAGCTTCCAGAAAAATGAAATTTCTTCCAAAGCAAACTCTATTTAACACCTCTGTCATTTAGCTTTTCTCCTTGGGAATTGAAACACTGCTGGCAGGTTTCAGTGGACATTGTGTGCAACTTTTTACTTTGGTAACACATAGTTAATATGGTATAGAGAGAAAAAGGCCTATACTTCCTGGCATCAAACAAGAATGTATGATCCTTCTCTTTTTCAGACAGCTATTCCTGTCCAACTCTACTGCAGAGTGGCAGATCAGTACAGAGAGGACAGTACAGAAAAGTAGTGGATGCAGGGATGATGGGATTGCAGAAGTATGTGACAATACAGAGAATACCAAGAGTATTGTAGAAGCTGAAAGCAAGGGGAAGAACTCTGAGGTATGGACATGTGGAAAGAGTATTATGTAGAGGTGGTCAAAGATGTCATGCTCAAATATCTTTTTCCTAAGACAATGGTGTTTTTGACAGAACAACAATTTTTGTGAGAAGATTTGTCATTTGGGGACACATTTTATATTTCTAACATATTTCAACAAAACAAACTACAGAAATTTTGATAGCTGAATATTTGAGCAAATTTTTTTCTCTGCAAGACAGTTTCAAGGAGACAACATAATTCTTGTGTCTTTTTTATGGGAATAAAAGACTTTTCTCTTTAAAATAATTTCTTCGGTAGTAGAATGAAAATAGAAAGGGGAAAGGTGTTAAAAAGGACAGGGCTAAAAAGGAAAATATGAAAAAAAGAAGTGACATGAAATATGTCTGAGAGAATTTTAATGAAAAAGGGAAGTGATCAATGTGAACAAATAACAAGAAAGCAAGAAAAGTAAATAAATGAAAAAAAAAAATGGTGCAAAAACATATGGGCAAAAAGACATCTTTCTCATGAATCCTGGTAAGGATAGTAGAGGATTTGGTTTTGACACTTTAAGTCTGCCAGGAAACTCATACTGTTTCAGCTAATCTTTTAATTGTTTTCCTCCAATTTATATTTTTCTTAATGGAGCCATCTTTGAAATCAATGGAAAGAGTTAATATCTGCATATCAAATCACAAGAAGAAAGCAGGTGTCATTCTGTCTGCAGCTGGGGTGCAGTGTATACTCATGCTGCTGAGGGATGTGGGTTTTAGCATGGCCTTCAAAATTGTAGACTGCATTGCAAGACAGTTGTTGAGCAGTTGCAAGCCTGGGGGAATCCTGGAGCTGAGGGTGGGATTTCTTTATTTATTTTACTCACAAGTTTTTACTGACCAATCTTTCCCAGCTTCACCATGCTTTGCCCCACAGTATTTATGGTGCTGACACTTGTCTGTGCCTTTGCCTTTTGTTTTGCCTGAGAACCCCACTGCTATAACTCATGCCCCTTTCAGCTCTCCTTTCTCAGTGCCAGTTCTGATCCCACCTCTGTGCTTTTCAGCAGCACTCAGAAGCTCCTTAAAGCCAGAGTTCAAAGAAAAACCCAGAGAAGAAAGGCTACCCAGGGCCATGCATTTGCAGGCTTAAGCCCAGTTTTTAGCTTCTTTCAGGATTTATTTTATAACGTCCATGTGTTACAGCAACACAGTCCTTTCCATAGTCTCCTGAATAAACCATCTCAGAGGAGTCTAAAGGTTCAAGCCTACATCCAGTGTTTAGAGGAACTCCTGTAAGACACTCATTTGTGCTCTAAAAAATAGGAAATTATGTTGTTAACAGTTACAATGAAACATATAAATTGAAAGAGGAGACTAAGCACTTCTCCTAGCTGAAAACTTCGGCTGTACACAGCAGCAAAACAGAGACTACAACACAAGGGAGGAGCCACTGTAATTGTCTTTTGCTGTGATCTCTAGATTTTTGATTGAAAGGATCATGTCTGGGGTTCTATGCTCATTCTTTTCTCATAAGCTCTCAGTACTTAGAAGTCTTTTCTTCCACTCTTAATTTGCCTGGAGCAAGGCTTTTATCTAGACTTTTAGCCAAGAGGCACCTGCTGAAATATTCATTGGTAGAAATTGTGCCATGGGTGTTTTTCCCCATTTGTCCAGTTCTATGTCATTAAAATAAGGTTGAGTGCAATGAAAATAGGATTTGACATAGAAGAATGGCATTCTCTCAAAAACTTTATATAATAGGCAATTAACCCTTTTCAGTGCAAGAATTGAAATACTCAAGACTGCTGAATAGTATCCTCTCTCAACGGCCCTTTTGCACCAAATCAAATTGAAATTGAATATTATAACTTCCCTTTGTGGAAGAATAAAACTTTAATCTGCAATTTTTTATAAGGACAATTTAAAGATTTTGATATTGTATTTTAATACTGATCTCTACCTAAACATGATTGTCATTTGAGAAAAAGTAAAAAACACGAGCCTTTAAATCTTATAATGTGTACCGAAAGTCTCTTCTTCTTTCCTTCCTGCCTGCTCATAATACTCAGTTGATCATACAAGACGATTCAAAAAATATTTTTTGTTTGGATTTGGGTCCGGGAATGAAAATTGAAGTATTCAAAAATATCAAAGGATAAAGAATTAAATTGAATCAAAGAGGACCCCATCATACAAAATTAAACCTTGGATGGTTTTGTCCTTATACAAAGTTGACCTCAAAGCTTACCTGTTAACGTTACTTTGAGTGTGGTCAGGTGAACTCTGGGTGAACTGTGTAGGTACCTTCTGATAAAAATCATTCTGTGATTCTATTTTATTATTCTAATGGAGGCAGATAATGTACAGAGAGGAGTAATTTTTTAAAAAACAGAGTTTAAATTTAATCAGTTTTTCAACAGTAGGAGCTAAAACAAAAGTCTCCAGTTTGATATTATTTCACCCTGTGTTTCAGGGGCTAATCCTAGGCCTGATCTGAGAGTCTTCCCAAGAATGCAAATCCAATTACATATAAGACATTTCCTTGTAGACATACTGAAAATTTCTTTGCATTTACTTGCAAGGTTCCTGTCAGATTTTGTTATCTGATAACACAGACATAATACTTTAACAATTTTTCTCTTCTCTAAAGATCTCAAAGTACATGAAGAACAGTCAGAAATTAAATTGTGTAAAGCTCTTTTAAAATGGGGAAATATTTCATTGTTGCCATGTATCACTATAAAAACAGACAAAAAAAATCAAGCCATTTTCTCAAGATGTTGTAATGAAAATAATGGGCAATTACAGTTGTGCCTCTAAATTGTTTTACAGCTTTCAGCCTGTGGGTAACAAAGGCTGGAACGATTTCATATGATATCTCTCTGCCTCCTCAGCTATCACAATTCTGGACTGTATAGAAAAAACTTTATTTGCTTAGGTAAGTGTTAGCAAAACTTCTACAACTCAATGACAAAATTTTTTTTGTTCTCTTAGAAATGCTTATTTAAGTTGCATTTTTTAAAAACTTTTAGATATATACTTTTGTTTATCCTTATTCAGCATGCTTTCTAACATGTGCATTAAAAAAAAAAAAAGTCCAGGATTTAAATATTTTAAAATTAAGAAGAGAGTTAGTCAATTAGATGCTTGTTGGCGTTTGGTTGATGGGAAGAAATCTGGACCCATAAGAGATAATCCCTGGGTATCTGCAATCTTCCCTAGATAATATCTGGAGGGATATATAAATGGATAGATAAATGGATAAATACATGGATGACGCTGTTGAATGTCTCAAGGTCTCTTAAGTGAGGCACTTCCATGCCTCAGTTAGAAATTTCCAAATCACAATTTCAGTAATTCAGTGCTATCTGAGTCCTGTGTCAGTCTCTGATGTTCCCTTT
This sequence comes from Platyrinchus mystaceus, assembly GCA_035041135.1. Classification (NCBI taxonomy): domain Eukaryota; kingdom Metazoa; phylum Chordata; class Aves; order Passeriformes; family Tyrannidae; genus Platyrinchus; species Platyrinchus mystaceus. Next base: position 50,947,511 of record JAWWLV010000179.1, read on the forward strand.
TGAATTTGACCACAAGATTTCTCAGAGTAGAGATGGAGACCTGAATCAGGAGCTTTGAGGTCCACACATGCAAACTTCGTGGGAGCTCCACAGTGCATGCTCTGCACTGTCAGGCACAGACACTGTCCATGCTCTGTTCTGCTTTATTCCAAAAGGAAGCAAGCACAGGGAGAGATCCAAAAGCCAGGGTCCAAAAGCTTTGATTCTTTTTCAGCCTTTACCAAGCTAAGAATGATAAATTTGGCTTGAAGTCTCTAACCTTTTGGACTGCCAAATACAGAGAGAAAAAATTGCAACAACTTCAGTTGCTTCAGTTTTTTCCTAGGAGGCATGAGAGGAGAACTTGGCATTCTAGGAGTAGTGTGCTAGGTTTCCCCTTTCTGGTAACATAAGACTATATTTCAATCTGTCCGCAGTAAAAACCCCAAGAAAATGCCTTGTCAGCAGGACCTTGCGTCCTATCACAGGGCTGTACATGTGTCACCAAATTCCGCTCTCAGGTACCTTAGACTACATCTGGAGATATTTTACTGAAGTCAATGGCTGTGATTCCAGCTTTACAGCAGCATCACTGGCAGCAGATTTTGGCCTTTGGCTGCTTTTTTTCTGACTTTTCTCAGTGCATAGTAGCATATGTGCTATTTCAAAAGAAAAAAAAGTCATAATGTTACCATGATAGAAGCACAAGTGCAGTCAAGGGTTTTAGAGAAACAGTTCTTGATTAGATCAAAATTGCTTAAGACAAGACTGACTGCTTCATTGACTTAATGCAGCTGTAGGATCTAAAAGATTCTGATGGAAATAGTACCAGTGTTCTCCACAGCCTCCTTTAAAACCAGTCTCATACATTTAAAAAAAAAAAAAAAAAAGAAGGAAGTAAGGAATTAACTACGAACTATGAGGAGAAACTGCAGTAAATGAGTAGCAGAGTTTAAATGGATAAATGCAAAAATATTTTTATAAAGTGAAGCAAATAACCTGATAACTGCTTAACAACACTGAACAGCAGTCAGAAAATTATAATCTAATGAAAAGGCAGTTGACATAATTGGTAAATGAACTTTCTCTACTACTCAACTTTACTCTGCCCAAGCTGACATGGTAGTAGTAGAATAAGCTTCACTTAACCCTCAGACAGACTGGAAGGATTAGGAGTTAAATACAGCCATTCTGATTATGATAAATAAAAAGAGATGAAGAGTAGCAATAAACTACTTTGCATCCCAAGAGCATGAAAACATTTAAAGTTTATGGTTCTGGCACAATAAAGAATGATCATGATTACAGCTGGATTGCATTTCAGTATTTAAATTGTGATCTTTGATTGGACACAGTTTTTCTAACAGGAAAAGCAAATGCATTCCAACTTTTGTTTTGGTGTTAATCCACTTATTAACCAATTGAGCAGTGACTTTTCCAAATACGTTCCCAATATTCAGCATGAATTTGCAGGTCAATTCTCCTGGCAGTGCATTTGGATATGCAGATATGGGATATGCAGACTTTCAGAATGAATTAATTTAAAACTCCAAGTGAATATTTATGGAGCTGTTCTGCAAAAACTTCCACTCATATGAAAGATATAGATCCCTTTTGGACAGTTGCAGGAATCCCGTGTGTTGTATGGGTCTGCTTCAGAGAAAAAAAAGAAATTTTTTTCTGCCCCTACATCTCAACCTCTAAAATGGCCTCTTGGGAGCACATGGTGTATACACATGCAGGTACATACCACACAGCCTTTCTGACAGCCTTCTGAACCTCCTTCTTTCCATATTGTACTGACAAATTCACCTGAAAAAAACTACTTGTTAATGGTTTCTAATGTCCTTTAATTTTTCATCCTAAAAATGACAAACAATGAATGGCAATAAGGAGAAAAGTTGCTTCAATACTGTTATTTACTGTCCCTGTTATAATAAACTCTAAAGAGTAATTAGATAAAGCACACACTATTACTGCTAGTGTAGCTGTGGACAAAATATTCACTATTACACCCCAAATTTAGTCACATATTGCACTGACTGAAAAACCATCAAATAGTTTTGGTCTTGAAAACTGAACTAGAAATTATTTTTAGCAGATTATTTCTAATACTTTCATTTACATTAAAGAAGCTTCCACTAAATTTTTAGTACATCTCCAAGCAGACAGTTCTTAAATATTGCAAAAATAATTTTTTTTTTAAAAATGCATTATATTTAATGGCAATAAATGAGTTGTTTTTCTGATATAAATCAAATCTTGCATTCATAGTTCTTTCAGACTTGTTATTTTCAAGAACTAAAGTGATTCCCTGTGACAGTTTGTCCTTCCTGCTCACTGATATCTTTAAGGCAGATAAAATATAGGATCAATGCAAAACCTACACTTACCCCTGAAATTAGAAATAACTTACTATAGACATGGGAATTTCACATGAGTTGACAGTACAACAGAAACATCGTATGTCACTTCCTTTACACAAAGACATTGAGACAAAAAACCCCACAAAACTCACATGCACCCCTAAAAAAAAAATCAAGAGGGTACTATTAGTTAGTGCCCAGCTTTGAGGTTCCATCAGAAACTGGATATAGAGGAGAACAGCAGCACACCTGAAAAATCGCTGAGATCACAGAGTCTGTAGGTGATTACTTGGCATGCTTGAGTTCTTCAACAACTTACATCTCAAAGGATTTACTCCACAGAGAGTGAGGATACAGCTCTCATTTGTACTGAGAGAGTTATTTGTGGAAAACCTGGGCATTACTGTCTTGCCGATCAGCTTCTGAAAGTGCAAGGTCTTCTCTTTCATTAAGTTAAACTAGACTAAAAACCTAAAATGTCAAGATCAGGTTCATGGAGAAAGAAATCTTATAGAGTTACTATCAAGTCACCATTATCTTTTCCAGGGATGGAAAAACCTGTACAACTCCTTTTGTCATATAGAAGTGGCCACAGAAAATTACAAATATTTCCCCATTTCCTTTTCCTGAAAATCCCTGTGGATTTTGCTTTATGCATTTGAATTCATAGATAGTACTTCTCTAAAGTAGCAAAGATTTATTTAACTATTTTGTGTTTAAATATGGAGCTGAAAACCCTAATAGCAATTTAATTTGACTAAATACTTACATACTTTATGGTCAATCATCCAGATCTTTTACAAGGTTCCTTGGCTTTGGAATTACTAATCTCAAATGGTACTATATATGAGCCTTGTCTGACATGACATATATTGAAAGAGACTGTGGAACGATCGCTTAGAGATGAGAACCTTGCTACAGTTTTAGTGAACCAAAGCTAAGAGGCAAATTATTCAATTATAGTAAATTTACAGTAGCTTAATATTTGATAGAAGTGGTTCTTCTATCATCAGAGCATCATACTGAAAACCCTTGAGCAGCAAAATAGCTCCAGAAATGCCGAGGATGTTTTAGCCACTTATTAAGAAAATTCATCTGTCTTGATTTTTTTATGAACACTTTGGCTTTTTGTGCAATAATGGCTATGGAGACACTTTTGGTTAGTGCATTGATGTTCCAATTTACCTTGGATAGCAATGCACTAGAGGGGATGAGAGAGCAGTATTAGTACAGGTAGGTTATGGTAGAAGCTGTGGCTCCATAATTAACCCAGGGGCTGTAAGTGCTCTGTGCAGTACCTGTAGAAGCATCTAATGCAAAGAATTCTTCTCTCCTCTTTTAGTATAATATATTGAGAAGTCTGCGGGGGGGGAGTGGTGTCAGTCTCGATTTTTTCCCAAAGTAAATCTCAGGTCACTGTAATTTCTTCCAGTCTGTTGTATGGCTGCCCCTATAGGTCTGACAAAGTGAGACAGGACTCTGATAGTGAAGTCAACCAAGAGAAACAGTTTTGTTGGGCAAGTGGTACAGGTTCATGAACTTGAGAACACTGAAGTTTACAATAAGATTTCAAAGATCCCTCTTTTAAATATCAATGATTTGTCAGTCTTCTCAAGCCATATATTAGGCTTATATTCAACATTTGATTTAATGCTTGTATAAATACAAGACTAACAGATTGCAGTGTCTTTCAGCTCACCAATTTATTCTATATTCAGCAATTCAGATGCTTACTTTCCAAAATGGAGGATATCATTGAGTACAGTTTCAGTGGTGATGTAGTTATAGCACATAAATGCCAGAAAACTTTGTACAAGGTAACTACAGCTGCTGGTGACAAAGTTGTGAACATCAATTTTTTTCTAAGGATCATCTCCAAAGTTACTTGCTATTTTCACTACAGAAAATAAAGAAGTTCTATGAATGGTCAGGAAAATTTAACAGCCTGGGCTTGGATGAAAATATTTATTTACCAGTACTAATTCCTGCTCACCTTCAGACTTCTTGGAATTGGACAAATGGTCAGGCCTTTCTTCCTCTCCCTTTGAGTGTTCTAAAAAAAGTTTAACAAAAGTTCATGAAAACCAGTATTCTATGTTCAGTACTTAAGTGAAAGGATAATGCATAAGTGAGTATGATAAAGATTTTTTTTTTCATAATACGTGCACCCAGCTCTTCTTTGGGAAGTTATTTGCAGTTAGGAGTGTACAAAGATTGCTAAAAGACAACTACAAAAATCCTAATTTTCTATTTTTTTTTTTTGTTTTATCTTGGATTCCTAAATTACTCTTGATTCATATTAGCAGCAACCAGTCAGCATCAGCAAATGATGCCTAGAGTGCTTAGTAATTCATCATGGAACGAACTCTGTTAGATTTACTTCTGTGACATTTATAGTAAGTTGCGTTGCAGTTTCATTTTATTTAGCTAATTATTTATTTTTAAGTCTGAATATAGCAGACTATATTTTTGCTATAGAGCAAAAGAAATGTATGAAGTTATTGTTGCTACTATTGTCCCTTATTAAGATAATCCTTCACCTTTCTATTTTCCTCATTGTAATGGGCAAGTTATGTCTGACTAAGCAAAAAGATGCTATCCATAAAGTGGAGAAGATAGTGTGTTTTTCTTGCCTTTTAACCCAAGAATTGTCAATTTCTTTCTGTCATAGCAGGGCTTGACACTTAGGGTAGCTTGAATCTGCTTTGCATACTGTGAATTCTTACAACAGCGGCATTAATTGTAACGGGGCTAATTATAATTTCCACTCCCTCTATTCAACTGTTATTTTTGATGAATTCCAGAACCAGTAGAGGAAGTTTAACTAAAACCAGATTAAGAAATTAGTCTCCAATTTTGGAAGATAAGGAAGGAGAAGATATAGATTGTGACAGGTACTTCCAAGAGTGTGTGTTTATGAATGTGGTATGTATATATTTACACTTTTATTCTTTCATATTCAATACACAACCATTTGTGACTTTATAACATTCAAAAGCAACACATGCATTGACTGCCAGGTGTTCCTTCAAGGTATCCATCCAGACCCAAGTGAAGCTAGGGGACACTCTTTTTCATGGCTTTATTTGATATTAACTTCCATTTTTATGTACATAGGGTGCAGGTGAGTATTTTTGCAATATGGAAATAGGGTATGACAATTAACCTCCACCAAGATTAGCCAGCTCCTTTTGATCTTTGTCACATGATATGTAAGACTTTCTAAAATCAGGTGAAATCCTATGGGCCAAAGATGCACAGATCTACTGGGGTAGACCGTAATTAAGTAGACTCCAGTGTGTAGACTTGAACATACAATCTGCATTTCTTATTATTATCCCCACTAAATATTTATATTGCAGTAACATTCAAAACCATTGCCTGTTATGTTCCACTCGACTTCCAAACAAGCCAGACTGTTCCAGTTTGCAACATCACACAAAGGGGCAGTGGCATTCATCAGCTGAACTAAGAAGTGAACAGGTCTGTTTGGTACCACTCTTGTGTCCTTATCACTGAAAATACCTCCTGACATATTTATAAATTATGTTTCTCAACACAGTGCAATCCAGGTGCCAGGTAAGAAGAACATAACTTTACAGTCTAATGTAACAAAGCATCTTGTCATGTACCATTGGCTCCTCTGAGTGAGAGATGATATTGTTCTTAGTACAGATACTCTGAATTTTCTCACAGTTGCTTTGTGCTCATGATCTGGCTATATCCATATGTTCCATTTAGATTAAAACTCTCTGCAACTATGTTCTGTGTTTGTACAGCACCTACCATGGGATGAGACCATGATCCCTGATTAGGGCTCCTAGCGCAAGATGCACTATGAATGAGTGTTTAAAAATAGCACATCAAGGACAATAATGACAGTGTAGAAAAACAAACAAACAAAAATAACCCCAAATAAATTAAAACAGTCTGCAAATAAATTTTAATTAATAATGATAGCTAAAAGACCCCAACTCAGTATAAAAGAGCCAGTACAGCTTTTATGCATATGTTTAACATTATGTATACGAAAAGCCCCAAGATTTCAAGGATAACAGTTATTTACTTAAAAATTAACTTGAACTTAGTGGAGTACAGCCTTAATGAGGACAACTTGGAGATTTTAATGTGCTCAATGAATTAAACACCTGACAGACTAATTATGTCATCTTGAAATGTTGATACCAACTGTAATCATACCAAACTTGTCAAGCTGTTCACAACTGAGGCAACTTACAGGGTTGTCTGTGCAGTATATGTGCAGATATTCAGCCAGAGATCAGCTTGCTTCAAAGTTAGCAAAATTCCATGAATCCTTTGTGTCCATGCACTTGAAGGGGAAGTTTTTCTTGTAACAGGCTCAAAATATGAAGTGCTCTACTTTTGGACCAAGGAGAGAGTTCCAGAGCATGAAGTCAAAGTTAAATTGAGAGTGGGAAAAACTTCTAAAAGCAGTAGACTGTAATGAATTTCATCACCAGCCAAACTTGTGAGGAACCCATGAAAAGAGACAGTTCCTTCATTATAAGTTTTGTACCAATATATCAAGACAATGAACATTCTCTGTGGTACGTTTTTCTGAGCAGTGCACTTATTTTAAGAGAGATGTTAGGAAGACGATTTGATGGCAGAATATTCTGGAGCTTGTAAATGTTGAACGAAGTCAATTAAGGTGGTCCAAAGCTGTTCCTTTTACATCTCACTTTTGTAAGCCTAATTTATTCCTTCGGTCAGCACATTCTAACTGTGAATGAGGGAACCATTTGATTTGGGTTATTCTGGGAAAAATACAAGCATTCACTTCAAACCTGAAGGGCTAAACTTTTAACCAGAAGTTCCATAAATTACTGCACATGGAAAGAGTATGAGATATATTTTGCTGTCTCAGTCTAGATTGGTTCCTTCATGGGAATAACACTGGGGAGTCTTCAATCTTTTGTTCTCTTTTCTTGATGCTTTTTTGTGTTGGTTTTACACTTAGTAAGAATCATGGAAGGCAGACCTTCTGCGTTTAGCAAGCTATATCACAAATACAGCTTTGGTTTCTACCTGACTTGTTCTTTAATTACAGAAAATTAAATAAAAGAACTTCCCCCCACTCTTCTTGTGTTTGGGAAATGTTCAGACACTCTCTTAAAAGTGCAGAACTTTAGTGCCTTTAGGATATAACAATGCTTTATTTGGATTCAAGTGATTAAAGAGCTAATTTTCTTAGTGGGAGGTTAGTACATTTATACAGAGAAACTGCATTACAGGAATATGGATACATTTGAGTTCCATGGGGGCCCAGGGAATTCCAAATTCCCCTCTCTCTGCTTGTAGCAGCAAAGACCATAAAAAAAAGAAGGAAAAAAAACCTCTTAGTATTTTGTATCTTCTGAGTCTGGTGTCTTCTATATAGCTGGAGACAGTTACATTCATTTTTCCCTAGGGGACTAACTTTTTCTGAAGTAGTCTGTTTGGTCTTTTTAATTGTAAAGTCATAGAGTTAATTTCCTCTGCATTGATTTTCAAATGATGCTGTAAATGTGAGGTTCAAATTCTGTCTCTGTCTAACTGATTTGGTCGCTTAGTACTTCTAAAGAAATACAATTTCATCCAAGCTAAAAATTTGAATAAAGCAAAGATCAGAACATAAAAACTGGGAAATACTGCATAGTTTTTTATTGTGCCATAGAATTGTGTTCAATAAAAAGAAAGGGGCTTTGTAACTCTAATATTTTCTGTTCTATGTACAGAGCAGAATTGCAGCAAGTATTTGGAAACATTAGTTCTTATTTTTTTGTGCTGTACCTATTTGGTGAATTGCATGATGATGCCATTCATTTTCCAGATAAAAAAGCTGAATGCATTTCCACAGTACTATCTGGCATAAGAGTTTTAGATGATGAAGGGTATGGTCTCCAGTTGAAAGCCAGGCAGGCATTTCACCCAAGAGGAATGGAAAAAATCAATAAGGAATTTGGCCTGGATCTGAGAATTAGAACATTTAGGCTTGCAGCAATGTCACCTTCAGTGGTTATTTCTCATTGGCTTGGGTTTATCTGAAGGAAGACATCTCCAACAGAACTGCCGGTTCATGTATTACCCCAACATTGAGTTTGAGTGAATGAGTTGTTTGTTGAGTGAAAGGTGTGAACACCTTTAAGCACATGTAGTTTACACATTTGTCTAACCAAAACCAATACTGCTTATAGTGTGTAGATGGACACAATCACTGTCCAAGCTGAAGTGAAGCATCTCCCGTCAATCTCTGAAAGTCTCATGATGCTTCTCTGACAGTGAAGTCACAGTTGCATTCCCTGCACACTCCTTCTGCTGGTGGTTCCTGTGTGATACCCAGGGTTCTGGCAGTGCATTTTGGAGAGGAATTTATTCCACTGTGATGCAGATAGATGACTGCACAGGATGCCAAATACTGAACTAGAAGGAGATTCCCTCAACAATAGCTTCTTTTTACTTAACTACCTGCCACTGAAAAACAATTTTTTTTTTCCTGACAATATTTCCATTCGTTCATGTTTGAGTCCTTTCACTTTTCTCAAACCACTGGCATTGGAAGTGACATATCACAAGTAGGTTTTTCAATGCAGTTCTCAAGTAATAAATAACTGGTCTTTAATTTTCCATCTAACTGAGTGCTGGGCAAGCAAACCGTGGCTCATTACTGACTAGGGTTTAAAGAGCTAACCAATGGTTGGTAAAATATCCAGGCAAATCAGTTTTTTCAATCCCAGTCTGAACTCTACTCTGATTTTATAAGGATTGTTGTATGAAATAAACTCCATTACCTGAAGAAGAGACTAGGAAATACTGTAGATATTTTATATTGTTTTTTAAAAGCTGAGAAGATTAATGTTAGATCCTTTATGTGACACAGAACAGTAATCTGGGTTCAGACAGTTGGTTTATTGAAGGGAAACCCTTTTTTTGTCTGCATTCCAGGATTTAAAGGAAAAAATAGAAGCTGGGATTAAAGCCAGACTGAGGAGAAACGATGCAGTCTGTCAGCAAGCCCTCAGGTAACAATATCATAATTTATAAATTCTACCAACAATAGGATAGTAATTAAAGATGTAAGTTTCCCTTTTCCTGTCTCTATTTTCAGCAAAACAGATTTCAGAACGCTAAACTGTTTGTGTGTGTCCCAAAGCAAGGATTTAAACCAAAACCAAAAAAAGTCTCCAAAAAAACCCAAAGAATCAAGCCATACACAAGGGCTCCATTTTTGCTTCTGTTTTGACTTGCTCTTCTTATTACTTATGCTGTAATAGACTGGTGGCATGTTGGACTTTCTGACTTGTATCACTACATGATCCAGAATTACTTTCTTAAAAAGTCAAGTTGGAGCATTTTGTGATTTGTTTTGATTTCAAATGAGAAGGAGCACACTGGCCCAGATCTTGTTTTGTTCCTTAGAGTTTGTGAATTTGCCCTAATGAGTTTCATCCTTGCTATATCTAGTATTTAGACCATTAATTCAAATAGCTTGGGCTGAATGAGCAAAGAATGGGGCTACATGTGGGGAACAGAAATAGTTGGTTGGTATAACAAGACCTGCTTCCTCAAATTACAACAACCCTGATAATTTCATACTCTAACAGTGTAGGATTATGTTGAATAATACAGTGAGTTTATTGTTGGCAAATGCTGACATTTAAGTGACAAACAAGTACCGCATCATTTTTCTTGGCACTAATTAGTATCTTTTCAATGCCTATCTAATTTCTATCTATTTCATTTGTAATGTCCTTGAGTTATGGACATGTTTTATGTAATGTTTCTACAGTGCCCAGCCCAATGGGGCTCTCTTTGTGATTGGGAATGAGGTGATAGAGTAATAATAAAACCAATAATATTAGTAATAATAAATTAATTATATGAGTTTGTACTGTGATCTTGTCAACACTCATGAGTTAAGCAGTGTTGGACTAGTCTGATAGTAAAATGGCAGGCTGTCAGGGAACACTTCTGTTTAACAGATGGTACTGAACAAGTGCCCAGGCATGGTACTAGAACATTGTGTTGTACCAGGTTCCACCAGACATAAAACTGAGGTCTTGACCACTTACAGCCATAAACATTAAATGCCACACTAACCACAAGGCTTGACTGCAGTGCCAACTAGAATCTGCAAAAAAGATTTCTTCTGACTGTTGGTTGCTGAACCTGATCAATATTGGCCAAATCAATCTTTGAGACTCTCTCTGCTAGGTCTCCTTCAGTTGTGTCCCCGGATAAGGTTCCTTTTCACCTTGCACATTACATCATTTAGCAACGCTGCCCTGTGGAGCTCCTAAACAGATCCTCTGTGTCACTCTGGGTTTTTTAATAGTGAGTGGTGTTGTCTCCCTATATACAGATCTGACAGATAGCTAAACAGTACAATGTTCTTATGGCCTCCATACCTAGGAGTTGACCTTCTAGCTTTCCTTGGGGAAATGCTGAATTGCAACTATCAAGGTATTTGAAATGCATTTGTGACTAAAAAATGTGTATTTTTCAGGAGGGAAGTGACACATTTGATTTTAATTTTCCTATTTTCAACTATAACTGCTGATAGTAATTTCAGTGGTGTCATTTGATTTACTTCTCTTTTACTGAACACCTCATGAAGAAAGGATCAATGAGCATAAAAAGTTGGACAGTCTCTACAAACGTATCTCCTTTTTTTAGAAAATTTTCATTTTTTTTTTCCTCTTTCACACCAAAGGAAGAAAATTTGATTTTAAGGTAAATTTGTTTTTCTTCTTTAAGCCTTAACAAGCAGTTCAGGAAATAATTCAGATCTACCCAAATTTATATCCTGATCATGTAGCCTGAACTGAACCTAAGCAGATGACTAAGGGCTCTTTGGATTTACTATGCTGTTTCTTTGGTGGCTCTTGGTGACACACTGGATGACGTGAAGTGTGACTGATTAGTCTACCTGAAGTGTGACTTGTTAGTCCTCAATTTAGGAACAACTGGGAGTGTATACTGATGCACACAGCCACTAGGATTGCCTCTGACCAGCACATCCTGCAAAACTTCTGTGCAGTGCAAATCATTCACATAAAAAACAGGTAAGTATCAAAATATGTCTAGTATTTCCTTGTTCATGTGATTGTCTTTTCTGCTTTCATAGCCTGCAGGCAACATCCTTCAGGAGTCATATACATGTCTATCCTGAGTTAAAGAAGAAAATATTAATGATTTTATTGGACAGTCCTTGCAATCATTACTACACTGACAGTACAAAAAGATATCTGAAAACTGACATCCTCTTAGATCCACTTGTTTTGCTAATCTCACTTAGCCCCGCTGCTTAGCCTGTATGTAATACCAAATATTTGAATTTAGGAAAAATGAGAAATGAGTAGGAATGTGCGTTGGTTAATGAAACAAAATCCTAAACAAATAATGTCACAGGTTGTAATTATTTAAAGCTCCAAAAGATTTCTGGGAAGGCAATGAAATGAAAAATAATAGGTGAATTCATGAGCACTGCCGTCACCATGAATACCACCATGACCTCATCGACCTTCTTTCCAAACAGTGCTACTTACTCATTTTGGGATTCAGTTCACAGTCGCTCTCCTGGCCTTTAATGGAAGTGAATGACTTTGGGGTATAAGCAGGGCATGATTATAATACCATAATGAACTCCCTCCTGCATCTGTATCCCTTACCTTTACTAGAGGGAATTAGAATGACCTCAGCTGTATGTCATAGGCTGTTAGCAGTGAGCCCAGGTACGTGAGGATGAGCTTAGTCTGAACATGGGAATCCGTAGTGAACTGGGGGCTGGATCCATAAAAAGACCTAGGTCATGCAACATGCAATTTTTAGGTGCCTAGCAGCTTAGTGAAATTCACAGTCCCAAGTGTTGCAGGCAACACGTGAAATGCATGGAGTGAGGAACCTAGAGATGAATCCTTGAAAACCAGGATGCTTTAGGCATCTCATAAAGCACATATCAGACAAGAAGCTGATTTCTTCTCTCAGGGACTAGGAGTCTCCTGAGATTCCTAATCACAGTGGACCTGGGCACCTAGCTCTGGGTTAAGTTCTCCTTGTGAGGAGTCATATAGAAATAAATACACCTTGAACCCAAGCCCTTGCTTTCAGACTGCTCTCCAAAAAGTCAGGCAGCAGTTTTAAAATTTTTAACTTCTTTGATCTGCAGCAGGGACTGAAGTTTTTTTTGTTTTGTTTGGGGTTTTTTTAGGTCTCTTTTTTTTCCACATCCAAGAACATTGCCCAAATCACTTGGTTATCTGGCTTGCTGGATGAAGTTTTCAGTTGCTCTTAGTGAAGAAGTTAAATACTGTATATATAATTAAAGACTCAGACTTTGGCAGCAGATGAGTGAGATGTTAAAGATCTTTGCAATGCTTAAAATTTGGATTGATTTGCCCCAAATCCCTCTGCGGACCTAACCCTGAGAAAGCACTACATTTGGAGCCTGTATCTAGTAAGATTTAAATTTTGTAGTGGCTGTAATAGTGAAGCTCTCTGACTTGTGCAGCATAGCAATGAAATCTTAGGTGACCACTGCATTTGGCATACTTACCTAATTAGCATAGTCTCACTCTTGTTCTAATACTGTAGATGTCAGTAACTTTAACATTATAGCTGGATAAACTGAGGAACGGGTAAATTCTGACTTACACAAAATCATATGAAAATTGCAGAAAACAATATATACGTATGCATCCCTTTTTGTTTGTATCTCTCTGTTTTTCATTTATAACTCACCTTCTTTGCTATGTACATATCTCCAGGAAGGCAAAATATCTTTGAGACAAGAGTTTTTGGGTGTCACATAAATTTGTGAGAGATTCTCCTCCAAAGGTCAGATCCCCATGAAAATAAAAATGGAGGTTAGCTAGCTCACAAAACCAGGACTGTTTGCAGGATACCCAGTCCTGTCTAGTTTCTTGCTCTCAGGCACACACCCATTCCTGGAAATGTGTTCTCTCATGTTAGGAGCTCTGGTCTAACCACCCCAATATATAAGGTTATGAAAGGATTTGCTTAAGGCATTTTTATTTTTATCCAGACAAGCCGTCAGAAGAAGAGGAGGGAGGCGGTAAGGGGGGAAAAAATGATCTTGGATTTAACATGGATGAGAAATGTGAAAATGCATAACTCTCAAATGCTTGTGCTTTGGGAGACAGTACTACTTCAACTTAAGAATGAATGAAAGAGAAAGAGACAAGTGATGTGTAGTTTCTTGTTCAGAATGAAGTAGGACAAGAAGAATGGTTTGGGCAAGGGATTTGACAAATAAACTTGAGAAATAATCTAACAACAGTGGACTGGGCAGACTATAAAGAAAGATGGCACATTCCCATCTTTTCTAATAAGGGGGAAAAACAGAGTAAAGATAAGATGAAACAAATGTATCTGTTGACGGAAGATTTCTACCCAAAACATTGGAGCAACAAAATTTGAGTCTAATTCTCCCAAAGTCAATGCAAAGGAGAATAATACAAGGTCAATGCATTTTTTTTCCAGCTTTCATTTCAGCTATCTGGTCAGGCAGTGTGATATGTTAAAACCTTTATTTTCAGTCAGTGTAAAGTGAATGTGCAGCTAGAGAGGCACCAAAATGATGATATTAAAGTAAAAAAATATCCCTTGAGAGCATGCCTCTGTACCTCCCTATCCCTCCAGCACAGTTAGAACTTCTTCTGGCCAACAAAGCCAATCTATAGCTATTATATCTCTTTGTCTCTTTTCATATCTCCTAATAGAAGCACTGTTGTAGCTGCTGGCTAGAAAATTAACCAAGTGAACTCTCTCTGTCTGTCTCTCTCTCTTCTCATCAGATTACTGGAAAAATTTAACAGTCTCTGCCTCTCTCTTTTTTTCTTTGCAGGCTGGTAGCACACTGGAGGGGTTTAGAGAGGAACAGTTTAACTCTCATATATCTCATGTAGTCTTCAGTCTAGTTGGTGGACACATCCTTATTTTCAGCCTCTGGGGGGAAAGATGGGTAGAGTGTGTAGTTACTTCCAAATGGTGATTCAAGAATCTGGTTCATAAAGAGAAAAGTAAAATATAAAGCAGCAAAACTGAGAGGAAGCCAGGAGACAAAGCAGTGATCTGTGGGCATTTTCCTGAGGAGTGTTTTGTTTTGGGGAGGTTGAGCTACAGTGTTCCCATTCAGGTTTGTGGGAAAGTGCACAAGCATTCTAGTTAGAATGAATGCAGCTGAGGATCCAGCATCCTGTGTATTTTGTTCTTGCAAAACTTGGACTAGTGTCTCTTCCTGTTTTGGTTCACTGTCAATTCCGTTGGAATCCAAAAGTTGTAAAAAGTATCATAGAATCATAGAATGGCTTGGATTTGAAGGGATCCTAGAGATCATCTGGTTTCAACACCCCTACCATAGGAAGGGACACCTTTCTCTAGAGCAGATTGGCCATAGCCCCATCCAACTTGGCCTTGAACACTCCCCATCTCAGTTGTGATGGGGCATACACAATCTCTCTGGGCAACCTGATCCAGTGCCTCACCATCCTCACAGCAAAGAATTTCCTCCTTATATTTAACTTAAACCAACTTTGTTTGAATCTATTCCCCCTTGTCCTGTCACTACATGCTCTTGTAAATTGTCTCTCTCCATCTTTCTTATAGGCTCCCTTCAGGTACTGAAAGGCCACAGTTAACTCACCCCAAAGCCTTCTCTTCTCTGGGCTGAACAATCCAAATTCTCTTAGCCTTTCCTCATAGGAGAGATGCTCCATTCACCTAATCACCTTGGTGTCTCTCCTCTGGACTTGCTCTAACAGGCCTATGTTCTTCCTGCACTGGGGACCCCAGAGCTGGATGCAGCACTCCAGGTGGGTTCTCACCACAGCAGAGCAGAGGGGCAGAATCCCCTCCCTTGACCTGCTGCCCGCTCTTTGATGCAACCCAGCATACAATTTTAGCTTTCTGGGCTGCAAGCGCACATTGCTGGCTCATGTTCAGCCTCTCACCCATCAGTACCCTCAAGTCCTCCTTGGCAGGGCTGCTCTCGATCTGTTCATCCCCCAGCCTGTATTGATAATGGGGTTGCCCTGACCCAGGTGCAGCACCTTGCACTTTGTCTTGTTAAACCTCATAAGATGCCCATAGACCCATGCCTCGAGCTTGTCCAGGTCCCTCTGGATGGCATCCTGTCCTTCAAGTGTGTCAACCACACCACTCAGCTTGTGTTATCTACAAATTTGCTGAGGGTACACTGGATCCCATCAACTATGTCAATAATGATGAAATTAAAGAGTAATTTTTACAATGCTGACCCCTGAGGGACATCACTTGTCACTGATGTCCAGTAGGACTCTGAGCCACTGACCACTATCTTCTGGATGAGGCTGTACAGCCACTTTCTTATCTCTCTAACAATCCACAAATCAAATCCATCTCTCTCCAATTTAGAGGGAAGCATGTTGTGGGGGGTCATGTCAAAGGCTTTACAGAAGTACAGATAAATGACATTTGTAAGCCTTCTCTTGACCACCAGTGTAGTCACTCCATCATAGAAGGCCACTAGGCCGGTCAAGCAGGATTTGCCCTTGTCAAAGCCATGCTGGCTGTCCTGAATCACCACCCTGTCCTCCATGTGCTTCTAGGAGAATCTGTTCCATGATCTTCTCAAGTACAGAGGTGAGGCTGACAGGTCAGTAGTTCCCCTGAGGTGCGGGAAAAGAGGTTAACATTGAAGGCTGAGGCAAAAATGTTGTTGAGTGCTTCAACCTTCTTCTCATCCATTTTTACCAGTTTTCCAGCATTGTTTATCCTGACTTCCATTTTCTGGTTAACATACCTGTAGAAGCCCTTGTTATTCTTTACAGGGGTTTTTGGTGGTTTTGTTGTTGTTGTGTTTGTTTGTTTGTTGTCAGGGGTTTGTTTGGGTTTTCCTTTGTTTTTTATAAGTAGAAAGCATCTTGTATCTTATTTGGAGAGAAAATACAGATCAGAAAATTTTTATAAAATACCTCACCTGTAAAGGTATTCAGTGAAAGTATTTCTGTTATTCTCTGTGCTAAAGATGCTAGCCAGAAGTATGAGGCTACAGGGCTACTTTTCTGTCTCTTCTTAAAAAGCTTATCTACCCAAAAATTTTGGTTGGAAAGAACAATGAAATGTGTTCAGGAAGTAGGTTGATTTTGTAGGGATTGACTTAGCAAGAAAAAAGCATCTTTTGGGGAATGAGAGGGTCATATAGCAGTAAAAAAACCCATAATCTTTTAATAGCAGGAAGAAAACTTGAAAAGTATATATTTAATATTTACTGTCAACACGAACTCACAGTTTGTACCCTTAGACACACCAGATCAGGGAGGGGAGACCTGTACTCCTGATCAAGTGAGAAGGGTAAGAGCAATAAAAGGTATTTTTCTGTGAAATTGCAGGTCTTATTCTACAGTTACTACATACCTTTGGAAAAAAAGTTCTCAAGCAATTAACTAAACAAACATCTTGTTCCACCTGAGGGGTCCACAGACCTGTTTCATCTGGTCCACTGTTTCTCAGTAGTTTCACATGGGCTGGAGTGAGGCAGTTTCTGAAAAGCTACAGTGGACAAACATTTGCTGGGTCAGCCATGGCTCAGGAATGTAACCAGCCACTTATCTTAAAGGTGAGGATTGCCACTGCTTGTGACTGGCCAAGGGTGTCCATCTCCTCTAGGGGTGCCCCCAAACAGTTTCTGTCCCAAAGCATTAAGGAAAAAAAAGTGGAAACAGGCAGTTTATCAAGAATTTTTTCATCCCTTACTGAAGCAGAACTTAATGGACAATTTTTTGTGCAATTGCAATTTTATTAAAAGTGCTCATACATTGGCCTCAAAACATTTATGTCCAAATTGCAGTAGTTTTTTTTGAATTTCCAGTGTATTAAAGACAAAGTTCCCCTCAGGCACTCTTGGCCAGAGGAACGTTGTATGGCACAGTGACAAAAGAATGGTTGGAAGTTGAAGTGTTGAAAAGCATGAAGAAGTCTGGCATTATTCTTTGCTCGTTGCTTTCACTGGCTTGATATCTGAGGCTGGACAGGGCAGGCCCAGTTTATTCAGCTAAAAGGTGGGACTGATAATAGTACCTCGAGTGAGTTGTTGAGTTGTTGAGAGAATTATTTAATTAGTGCTACCAAAAGACTTCAAAATCCTTAGCTAGATAATATTCTAAAAGTATCACATTTCCTTCAATAAAGATTGCTTGCCAGCTGGGAGTACCCATTTGGGATTCATCATTTATAGTGTTGCACAATGTAGAAAATATATAAGAAGGAAAAAGGAGAAAAATCTTTTTAAAGAACATAGTTGGGGTTTTTCTGTTGTTTTTGTTTGTTTGTTTTTTAAATTACTTTGGGCTTGTGATTGTGTAGATCTATTACACCACCGAGAACACCATAAGAACACTGAAAATAATATTTGTTCCTTCTATGCTTTAGAAACAGTACTCTAAAATATCTTCTTAATATAAAACAAATAATTTTCCTTCTCTCCCTTTATCCCCTTTTACAAATTACAGTGGAGCTCAAAAATGAATGGATAGAGCCAATTTTTCCAGTAACAAAAGGAAGCAAGTGAGGTGATAATTGGTCTTGTTTTTGAAGGTCTGTTTTGAAGAAGCCATCACTTAGGATCACAGGTTGAAAGAGTCCCACTGAATTGAGAGTGTAGGTAAAAGCTGTGGAGTACGCTGAAATGCAGGCCAGAGAGCTTTGTGTGCAAAGAGAAAGCATCAATTAGGAAAATCAACTTCATTATTGTCTTCATTTTGAGTTGGTGTTAATTGGAGAGCAGAGATGTAAGGAATGGTGGCTTAACCTGGGCTTTGGTCTCTGCTATAACATTCAGCCCTAGATTTTGTCTAACTGGTTTAACTATTCCCTATCCCTGAAATCTCACTCATTTGCTTGATTGCTGTCTGGGAGGCTAATGTCCCTTCCCTGGTCTTTCTGTTCTGCCTTGGTTTTCCACCCTCAAGGTCACTGCTGCAACCTCTCTTTCCATGATTTCAAGAGGGCAGAAACTTTCTCCAACTAAGTGGCCAGTCTTCGCGAACGAAGATCTGGGAAAGGTGTTTTTACCTTTCAAGCCTGCGCAATGGATTTTTT
>JAWWLV010000179.1:50966053-51001665 GCA_035041135.1 Platyrinchus mystaceus
AGGACCGGGATTCGAACCTGCGGCCTTGGCGCTGAGAGACCAGCATCTTAACCGCTAGGCCACCAGGGGTCCCCAACTATAGTCGAATCTTTCAGTCATCCACAAGAACCTGGCATTGATACTTCAGAAACAAACATGTAACTGCAATATGAAATGACTTCCTAAGGGCCAAATTCTGCTTACATTAGTAATGTGAACAGTGCCATTAACTTCACTCTGAATTGATGCTGTTAATTAACACGGTGTTATTTTTCTGTTATGAGTGGTTCTTTTCAAAATTCATTAAAAATCAGAACACAAAACCAATGTAATAATATTTAATACATGCTACAAATTACTTTAATTATGGAGTAGCATTAAAAGGTGTCTAAAAATACATTAAATATTTTCCTCATGTTCTTCATACAGGTATGCAATGCTGTGGTTGCCAGAGGGTAGTTATACTATTGGAATGGAAGGACAAGGGTTCATGAGACTGTTTTCCTAAATTTTTCTCCACACTATATAAACTCTAAAAAAAAGTACAACAACAACAACAACAAAAAACAGCCTCCAAAACTGAAATCAAAAAGAGATATTTAACTGAATTTTAAAATGCTGACAAGGTACTTAATTCCAGCTTTTACCATGTGCCTAATTTTTTTTCCTTTTTTTAAAATATATTTTATTTTCTGGCCATCTTAAAATCTGACAAGGAATTGGATGTTGTGTTTTGGGGGGTGAATGATATTTGCTTGTTCCTGCCAAAAGAATATGGTAATATTATACATCTACCTATCCATAAGAATTCACTTTGACTTCAAAGGTCTCAAATATATTTGAAAAACATTATGGATGTTGGACTTAACTCTGTGATCAAATAATTAATTTTATTCATATGTAACATAGAAAGCACCGAAATTATCATGAAGAAGTTAAGTGTATTTAGCTAAAATTCTTGTGACAGAAAAAGAGTAAAACACAAATACAATAAGCCTGAGAATTAAAGTCAATGCGGCATAAATGACAAAGGCCATCAAAATATAAAAGTTATGCAGAGCAGAAAAGTCCTTAAACAAGATAATGTTTTTATTCCTCTCTCCCAAACTGTACAAAAATCTAGGAAATTAGAAGGTCTAATAAGATCAAGCATCCTTGTCCAGTCACGCACATGAATATTTTCAGCATTTCATAATATTCTCCTTGGATCCCATATAAAAAATTAATTTTTCTGCTGACCCTTAAAACTATCATTGATATTGATCTAAATAGGACCTTCTTCAAGTAGACTAAAACCATACACACTGAAGAGGGAGTTTAGGAAATCTGTTGCAGAAACATAGAAAAGCTTTGCTGGGACCCTCTTGACTCCTGAACGGTCCACTACTTACGCAGGTTAGATGGTCAAACAACTGAATCAGATCCATTGACAACTTCCATGGTGCTGAGCTCAGAGCAGATTTTCAGAGAAATCTCAGGAGCAGAGCTGCAGGACCGCTGTGCATTCTGTTTCTATATTCAACATAACCTGTATTTCAGGTCCATCTCTGTGACAGATTTTTTCAACAAGATCATATGTTTTATATGTATAATAAGCCAAACAATGAGTATTAGCTCTTGATAGAAGGTCCTGTTTGTGGTCTTTCACGTTTGAGGATTTTGGGATGACCACGGTGCAGAGCAGAAAATTATGCAGTTGTAGGGAGAATACCTGTTTCCCTTGCCTAAAACTTCCTCTCTAAGGCATGGATCCTGATCTGAGCTGCAGCCTAAAATATCAGAGGACCAGGACAGTCTGTGGGGCTAGGTGCACTGGATTTTTAAATTCCTTCTACTCATGACAAATGCACAGATGCCAATGTTGCAGAAAAATGGATACATGCCCATTTTTTCCAGTTTCATTTTTGCTCTTAATTCTATTTGAATATAAGATTTCAAACAAAGACTTGAAAAGTTTTACGTGAAAGAAGATGAAGGAAAAAGCTGTGAGAAAAAGAAACCAGATTTCCACTGGAGATTGTTTAAGAACCTGAACTAGAGCTGTCGTCACCCTGAACCTACTGCTATAAGATCATGCATCTCTCTTGTCATATCCTAGGGTATTTGCATGCTCTGCTCTCTGCCACATCTGAAATCCTTATTCTTGATCTGGTTTTATTTCAATTCTGTTCCATAAGAACCACATTTTCTTTTAGCAAAGGAGAAGATTTTTGTTAGAACATTTTATAATTCTTTATTTAAAATGGCAAGATATTCAATTCCTCCTTGGATATTAAACATTATCCTCATGGTTACAGATGAGAGGCACATGTCTCAAATTCAAGATTAATCCTTTCCTCAGGTGATATATATAAAGGGAAATTTCCAAGGTTAAGTGTACATCCTATGCAGTTTTAGCTGATTACAGTTTTATGAATGCAATATTAAGAGATGCCTAATTCCCACTGAAATCATCAAAAATTTCCATCTACTGTGCACACCTCAGTGTTAAAGAGGCTGTTTTCAAAATGGACCTTTATTTTCAGCAAAAAAAAGGAAACTGCAGTTCTCCCACAGCAAATCTACCGGAACACTTCAGCTTTATGAATTTCCTACCTTCTTTACCTTATGAACACAGGTAAATGTGAAGGGCTGCTCAATAAGCAAGCAGAGATTAGAGCACCTGGAAAGCAACAGTGAGAGACTTGGCTGTTGGTGCTGGTTCACTACAGTTATACTCACTGCAACAGATAAAACACATGTAACTATTGTCAGTCTCTACTCTTCCAGCTCCATTTCCCCTCACAGGTAGGCCAGGCAGCAGTCTTTATTTTAGGCATTACATTTCCAAGGTGGGAGGGACTTGTGGAAAATTACACCTTCTTCAGAGGGGACAGCCACAGTCTGGCAGCATCCTCTCAAATCTAGAAGGGGTAGGTGTTTAACTCCTCAAGTAAGAATATATTTGGGCAGGTTAGGATTTTGTCTGCCCCCATATGCTCAATAAAACCAGCCAGAGGAAGTGCTGAGGGGATTTCAAGCTACATCTTTATCATGGGTTAGTAAAGTGCCGAAGGCAAGTATAATCAACCTCATGATTCAAAAGAGGAATGACTCAGACAAAACAGACTGTAAAGGGGATTTTTTTCTTGGAGGACTCCCACACAGGACCCTATGGTTTTCCCATACTCCACCGTGTCTTCTTCACCATGAAGTGAATAGTGCTCCCAACAGCTAGAATCTGTCCCAAAAAAATGTGTGTTATTTCCTGTTTTCTTCAAGCCCCAAATCTGTGAGTGCTTATATGAAGTTGCAACCTGTTTCTAGCTAGAATTGCAGCACAGAAGATTATTTTGGGTAAGACTACTAATAGCAGAAACTCTCATGGTGCTGTCTCCCCCACAAGTAATTTCCTTTTCCCATTCAAGCATCCTTTTCTCCTCACTCCAATTTTTCTTCCAGCCCTTCTATTTCTCAGGATGATGTGTACCCTGGAACCTGTGTATAAAGTTCCTGAACTGTAAGTAAAGTCATGACTTTATAACGTAAGAACTTTTGACATTCACAGAACTCATTTACACTTACAAGCATCAACCAGAGAATCCCACAAAGCCCAGTGAGCTGCCTTGGAGAAGGAAGCGTTTATCAGTCTAGCATGTTTTATAGGTAAGGAAACTGGGACAGAAGCTTTTTCAGACCTGACAGAAAGCTTTTTCCAAGATCAACCAGTGAGCCAGAGATGGAAATAAGAGGATAATTCAGGAGTTACTGACTCCAGCCATATGGACACTGTACCAATCAACTCTGTTTCAAAATGGATAAGTTTTTGCATATGGAATGTAAATATCTCAAAATCCAATAACAATTTCAACAACTTTGTTCTCTAGTGCTTTCAAGAGGCAGAGATTTCTGACATTTTCCAGCCTTCAGTAAATGAAAACATCTCAGAACTCCCGTTTACTTGTACAGTGACATTTTTTCCCTCCTTTCCAGCAGGTGGAAGCGGTAACAGAGCCAAGAAAGAGCTATTCCTTGTTGAAGTAATTGAGAGCACCAGGTACAAGAACCCAGGAATGTTCAAATGCTAACAAGAATGCATCAGGAATGCATAGAACATATAAGAATTCACTGAAATCTGTGGGTGTCTTGTGAGTATTGTAATATTTTATGTTATAATATATTATGAGTAACCTAATGACCTAAATTAAACAATTCTTTCTCTGCATTTATTAGGTGGGGTTTTTTTTCAAATTCCAAGAATACACTGTCTTGCAATTGAAATTTGTGAGTGGTGTGTGCCACAGGCAGTGGGTAACTAGAAATTCAGTTCCCATGTAACTTCTCTTTTCTGTAATGATGTATTGAAAAGATAGTACACAAAATCATTGTGGGAGGTCTAGGTTCTCTGACAGCTTTGAGGCCACTCAGTTGCAAAGTCAGCAGTACCAGGATCTAATGTTATTGTACCATGATCTCAAGTTATTCAGGGTTTGAAAGTTGTGGAGTTCTGTTGGGTTCAGTTTTCCTTGAATGATTGCTGCCACTTGAAATGCTAGATTCCAAGCAATGTGTAGTTTTACTCTTGATTTTATTTATCAATGATCTAGAATATAATTTTAATTATGTGATAGTTGCATCAGTTTGGGCAGGTTCTTTTTGTTTTGTTTTGTTTTGTTTTTCTAATGCAGGAAGAAAGAATTTTTAGATGGTATTTTGAACTCCAGTGATGCCTTGAGAAAGTTTTGCATAGTTTCATTTCCTGTAGAATGGAGAGGCATAGTATTACTAATGTATTTCAAAGGAAAATCTCATTAAATGTAATTAACTCTTTAGGAATCATGAATCCTAAGTGACATTTCCTTCCACAATGTATAGCAATAATATTGTTATTTAGCAAGGTTTCAAGAAATCCTCCAGCCTTTTTACCTTCTGTGCCTGTTAGCAAATACATCCTTGTTGCTGTCATCACCACCTCACACTTTCTTATTCTCCTCCAGTTTGCAGTGTTTTATATATACTAAAACCCATATGCTGCCCTTAAAGACCTGGAAAACACAAACCTGATCCTTCTGATGTGGAAGTGAAATAAAAGCTTGAGAAAAATGAATGAACAAAGGAAATGACCAAGAACAACTAATCTGAATGGCTGTGGAGGACAGCGATCCTGGCTTTTGGGGTGGCTACTTTGTTGTTGCCCCTGTGGTGGGTCATATAGCCTCTGATGAGCCACAGGACTTTACAGTTTTCCTGCTGAAGGCATTTCTCATCAGGTGGGCCAAAGCAGTCAGCCCTGATGGCTATAGCAAGCCTCAGCTCCTGCTGGCCACCAAACAGGTGCTGGGTAGGTAAGAAAGCTGACAGATGCATAAGATACATGATCTGCATTAGAAGCACTGGACCATATCCTACCTCATGTTTCTCTTCCTCTGCCCTCTCTGAAACAAAGTCCCACTTTACATCCCCAGGGGAGAATTTCATCCTAAGGATTGCTAATGGCTGTAACAATGGAGGAAGAGAAATGCTCATCTCACTTCCCAAAAGACCACATCTGCTTCATCTTCAGTGAACTACAAACAGCTCACTCAGCTTTCCCACCAGCACTATAGCATTGCACATGCAAACAACCCACTGGGCTGAGCAGCAGTACTAAACCCAAGCATGTCCTGCACATGGCCCTACAAAAAAAGCATCTCACTGCTGCTACTGCTGCCAAAAAGTAAGGAGAGGAAAATCACAGAAAGAAGCAAAAGTAACAGCCAAATCTGATTTTCCGTTGTTTTGCTTTATGAGTTTATGTTAATATTTGGAAATACACCATTGGTTCATAGCAGGTTGAAGAATATGCAATAGAACTATGTTATTTTGAAATTTAAGATTCTGTCAAAAATGAAAAGCTTTGTGAAATTGGGCAGGTTTTGCAATAACTTCTTTTAGGGGAAAAAAAGAGGAAACTCTTCTGTTTATGCCAAAACATCCCATTCCTGCATTTTTGGAATAAAGCACTTGAACTATTCACTTAAAAAAAAAAAAAAAAACAAAAAAAAAACCCACAAAAAACTACCAAAACAAAAAAAAAACCAGAAAAACAACAAAAAACCAAAAACTTTTTAAAATTCAGATATTAAATGTATCAACATCAAAAATTAAGGAAACACTATAATGTGAATACCCTGAAATTATTACTTTCTAATTATTTCACTTCATGGACAATTTGACTACAACTCAGTTTTTACTCAAAGTCAGAACTATTTTTGGATTCTTAAAGTCCTTTTTGAGGCAGAATATCTTTTTTCTGCATAGTGCTAAAGTTTTGAAAGGGGAAGTGTTGTCAAAACCTGATGAAGAAGAGAACAGGACAATTGTGCTTCTGAAGTTTAATTGGTGTAGAACCATTCAAACAGGGATATCAAACCCTCTGTTACATTTTTTCCAGGATAATGAGATGCACAAAAGGGAACTTAGATTTGTCTGAATGAAAAATTTTATGAATCTGGTTACATGTTATGGCAAACTCAGCCTAGTTTTGCATTTCTCATGAAAACTTCTTGGAAGTTTATGTGAAAGCAAGTTTTGCATTACATACTTCGTCCATCCAAATGTTTTGGTTCCTAACCCCAGAGGTTAAAACTTATTTCCACTGGGTGGAATTTAATCGAGTCCCAATGAATTCTTGTCCCTGTTTTTCCACTTGTCCCTCTGTCTTCCTGTAGGTTTCTTTTCTGGTAGTGCTATCTGATACTGGCGTGTTTGCCAATCCTGGGTGAAAAAACCTTCTCCTACCTGCAGTCATTTGGAACAGACGCTCATTTTTCTGGCTACCTGACTATCCATCTTTTTCCATATGTAACATAAATATAAAAAAAAATGAAAAAGCTTTGTCTTTTGATTTTCTGAATTTCCTCTCCATCTTATTAATTTTTTTATTCTTCTGTAAATACGTTCTTTAACACAGTAAAGCCTTTTGGGGTAGACTTTATACTATAGATGTTATAAAAATGAATTTACATTGTGTTGTACTTTGAAAGACCATTGTGACGGTACTTAGAAATACTTATTTGTCTACATTCTTCCTCTCAACCTCTATTCCTTTATAAGCAGAGAATAGAGCATACTTAAGGAAAACAAGATTCATTTCCTTTAAAACCTCTAAGCTAATGCATTGTTATGTTTGTTACTGTGGTTTCTGTGAGAGGAGAGGCAGATGGATAACAATGTGGATGCTTCTAAAGCAAAGCATTTCCAAAGCAATAGCCAGTGGCTGCTTTCTGCACCAACTCTTCCTTCTTCTTCTTCCTATTTCTGCTTGATTCATGACAAAATGTGAGGCCCTACACAGTAGGAAAAAAATAATTTTCCCACATGGCGAAGTTTTACTGATCTTAGAGTTTGATTAGATATGGCTACACTCTCTATTAAACATGCCTCAAAGCCCAGGGAAAATCCAAACCTACAGCCACCTGCATGGTGTGAACACGAAGCAATACCAAGTACTGACATTGCTTTCCACAGGGACAACTGCCAGCTGCAGACAGTGTGCGCTGGAGTTCACCATACAGCAAGAACCACATCTTTCAGGCAACAGCATTGATATGCAAGGCCAAGTAGACAGTCCAGGTTCATGTTATTACAGTCCTCGTCCTGGGCAGGCCTCCACAGAGCCACGCAAACCAACTGTGAGAGTTGCATATGGGACTGCGTTTTTCTACCCCATCTCCTCCAGAATAAAGAAAGGTGAAACAAAACAATGGCAATGACTTTGACTGTCCCTTCATCAGCTCACATAAAGTGGAAGTATCCCCAGGCCAGGTCTAGTTTGGTGCACTTGTGTGTGCATGAGCAGAGAAAGAAGTTGAGTATGTGGTACTCTTTATACCAGTACATTGTGTCTGTGTTTATGTCCTTTAGAAAGGAGACAACTACCATGAAGCAGACATAAATTCTGATACTAAAAGTCTACTATCCAAAAAATCTGTGTCTTTTAATAACTTGAACATTAAGAGACTTCTTTTTAAAAAACATGATCACCAATATGCGTTACCTAAATCAGTCTCCAAGATCTTGTCACTAGCCAGACTAATAATCCAATACTCTTTCAACAGTCTTCACAATAATGGACATATTTTCAGCTTTCTCAGGTCAGGCAACTTATCAAAGAGAACTGTGTGGCTTCATGCAGAGCTGCGAGTGATTCTTAGCAGCTTACCCTACAGTACCTCATGCAGGGACTTGTGCTACATTCCCGTGGATTATGGACTTCATCAGAATCTTTGAAATGAAGTAGCTATCCAATATATGCAGGGATCTCATGGGCAGCTAAAACTTTATTGACACTGAGGAAGTGCACGCATTTATTTATTAAATAAGAAAATATCTTATACACATGCACAAAGACACATGAACACACACATGCCATCAGAGTACATGGGGATAAAGAAATCTGCCATATTATCACCTGAGATAGACAAGATGAGGGAAAGAGACTTCTATGCACCACACTCACTTTACTCCTGTTTTTCATTATGTGGATAACCTTAGAATGGTTCTTGTTAGCATTTAGAAAAAGGGAAAAATCTAGCCTCCTGCAGGGGAGCTATTATTGCTAGAATGTACTAGCATTATCTTGCTTATGGGGGGGCATATTGTTTATGCAGTCTATTTATCAGTGTAGGAATACATCTACCAATATAGCAATATCTCTGCAGTAATGGCATACAAGAATAAAAGAGTTTTCATGAACAGAGAGTTCCTGCCTGTAGCATGTACATCTGAGATACTAAAGGATTATTTACCTATCATTAAGATATGGATTTTTTTATCTAGTCCAGTTTTTCTTGCAGACGAAATCATATTAAACTCTCTAGCTATTATATCTAACATCCATTGGGCACCTTTTCATTCTGGGTAACCTAATATAAATGAAGAAAATAAATCCACGTCAATTTGTTGAGCTGCCTTTTTCCCCCTCCTCCTCCTTCTTTTCCTGAATTAAATTCACATAATGAAATCCAAGGGTTGTATTTCACTCACGTCCGCTTCAATTAACGTGCATGACATTGTATGAAATTTTTAGAGGAAGAAAAAGCTAGAACACAATATTTTTAAACCATTGTGTAGGGTAAAAATGCTGCATACAACACAATGTGCTTATACATTGCACAACAGTCAGTTGGGCTTTAAAATTCTGTGTGAGCCTTCCCAGTGTTCCATTTCTCTCATATTTTCCTACTATAAGATGTCTTTTAAGAGATTTTACTGATTTTAATTTAATGAAATATTGTTCTATAATGTTGCTTTAGGAAGTGTTTACTTGTTTGAAACAACCAGGACTAGTAATTACAAAAGCATTAGTAATAATAGTCATATAATGGCTGAAGAATGCAGTCAGTTAGGAGACTCTAAAGCAGTATTTTTTTTCTCTCAGAATTGTTGAATAGTAATTTTATTTATTTATTTTTAAAGTTGCTTTTTGTTTAAAATTTCCTGTTTCTGCTAAAAGACTACGGGTAGTTTTGATATTGATAGAAAAATTTCACTAGAAAACTGTAAACAATGGAAAAAGTTGGTTTGCTAATATTTTTCACTATGGTGAAAAATCTTGTCTGAGAATATCAGGTGAGGAGTAGGTGTAAAAATTGACTATATTAATCCATTAATTATATGTGCAAATCAGTTAATTTGCATAGTCTTTCTGGTATCCTAATTTAGTGTATCTCCCACTTAATAGAGGTGGGTCAAGCAGGCCATATTAACACAGAAACACCTCATCACAGATCACATTCTTCCTCCCTTCCAAAGTTGTGGTGTTCGGCATTTCAGAGTAGCAATGGGGAAGTAGAGGGAG
Source organism: Platyrinchus mystaceus (assembly GCA_035041135.1). Lineage (NCBI taxonomy): Eukaryota > Metazoa > Chordata > Aves > Passeriformes > Tyrannidae > Platyrinchus > Platyrinchus mystaceus. The sequence continues at coordinate 50,975,853 of JAWWLV010000179.1, forward strand.
AATGAAGCTACATGTGCTACACACAAGACACCTGCAGCCAGAAAATGATCTAAATTGTCTCTTGCGTCTCACCTTAGGTTGGCTGAAAAACTGTCCTGTGCCATATAAAGTTATCATCCTCTATGCTTTTATGCTACTGGAGCAAGAAGAGGTCGTAGTTATAGTCAGAGTTAGAGGCATCTGTTTCTTCAGGTGAATAACATGGAAGCAGGTATCTTGTTTGCTCCATGGATTAATCTGCTAAGTCATGAGTTTTTCCAGCTGGGTATCTCACATGTTGGCTTTAATCCACCTGATGTAATTCAAAGGGGTATAACTTTGCACATAATTTTGGCTATGTCCTGTTGGGTGCTTCCCTCATTAATTCAGCCATGTAAGGGTCTCAGCCCAAGTCCTTCTCAGACTACCCTTTTAACTCCTTCTGGAGCAACAGTGCCAATGACCTAGGTGGTACAGGAAAGAAGCCTGGACCAAGCACCTCCCGAGAGACAGCAAATATGCTCTGCACAGGTCACAAGAGAAAAAGGGAAGAAGACAACACAAGGTGGAAATGCAGTGGTACACAGGGGCTTAAATTAATTTTTCCTTCAATTACTGGAGAGATCTATTTGTTCTTTATTGACCTTTCTTCATCTTAATCTCTTTCTCTTTTGAAGAGATTGTAAGAGAATGAAGTGCTCCTAACAAGGCTGAATTGAGAAAATTAGAGACTCACTGATTTATTTAAGGGCATGTGTTAACCCAAAAGTTATCTTATCCGAACCTCTCCTGCAATACAGTTATATCTCTTGTAATAACTAAATATCACTGAAATACTACAGTCAAGTCTTGTGTTCTACTTTTATAGATGCATAATACACATGTAATGATACTATATTTATTCATTCTGTTTAGTGGTTCGAACATGATTTTTAATGTGTATCATAAAAAGAGGTTTTCAAGTTTAATTGGATGGTCAACCCCATCATGCTCATCTTTATCTCTGGACACTTTTACTTCCAGACTAGCATTTTTTTATAGGATATCCACACATAATAAAGCATCCAAACAACTTTTTCACGTCATCTTCAATGAATTCAGAGGATGCAACAGTTTGCACACTCCTCTGCACACATTTTATTACTCCCACTTTCATTCTACAAGGCTAAAGCGAATCATGTCATAAATATCTGTCTTGCACTCATGAGTTGATATACTATTTTCTTCTATGATCCTCTCTCTACTCATAACTTAAAAATCTGGCAAAAAGTACTCCATGTTCTATTTTCTCACTTTAGTAAAATTTCAAAATGTTACAGAAAATCCTGTTCCAAAACTGACATCTCTCAATAATAGGGTGTTATTTTTAGAAAATCAGAGAATATGATTGTGTATAATAAATACATAAGATCAGGCTCAAAGCTGGTATAAAATAGACACTGAAATAAGTGAATATATACCAACTTGCACCTATCAAAGTTCTGGTCCAGAGAGCATAGTGCTGAAAGCCTTTTACAGCATTATATCATTCTCAGACCCACCTAACTGTGACTTTATTCAATATCAACTACATGTCAAGTACCTTATTTTTGAAAATAGACACATAAATATTCACACGGTTCCAACTGGATCCATATGTAACTGTGTGCATGATGTTGTGCGTGTGTAAATTAAATGGTATTTGTGAACTCTATCGGCCTTTGCTGACCAAAGAACTGAAGACAGTCATGTTCTAAGCTGACCAAAATTGCTGTTCAGAATCAGTTCCACCACACTATACATGTACTATGAAACTGTCTTCTTCTGCCCTCTTTCTTCCCCACACGTCTTCTCATAATAAAGATAGGGGTACTTTGTGTCATCATTAGTAATTTGATGCTGTAAACTATTGGGATATGAAAATATACTACTCTCTTTGTACTAGAATTCTCCTTTTGCCATATCCTTTCTTTGAATGTTTTTTTTTCAGCCATTAGGTCATCAGTGATAGATGTGAGAGTTGGTCATCAGTGACAGATGTGAGAGTTACTCTGCGGAGACCATACTCCTCTTGTGGTCAGATTTGTGTTTAGGTTTAAAGTCTGAGAGTAAAAGAGCTTAGAAATTTTTATTTTTGGTTCAATAGCCCAATATTTCTTTAGATTGTTCTCAGCAGATTTTTGGCCCTAAGTAGTGGCATGTGGCACAAACTGACTTGTGAGATTTTTTTGTGTTTTGGATGTCGGAGGTCTTGTGAGATCATCTGTTTTTTCCTAAGATTCCTGCCATCTTGAGCCAAAACCTCATGAGAATGGTTGTTCTTGGAACATTATTTTTAATATGAAAACCAGAATGAGAAAAATAGGCCTCTCTTGGTTTTGGATTTACCCCACAACAAAACCCAATACTTTGTTTAAATACACATATTCTGATCTGAGGTCTCCTTGCTATACCCCCTCTGTCAACAGGAATAAAAGGCGTTTTAATTTCAAGACAAATTTTAAGGCTCTTCTTGCAACAGATTCTGAATGGGATCATATTCCATGGGTATTTTCTAGGCTCCATGAGTTCTTTCTTTTTACTGTTTTTGGTTTTGTTGTTTTTTGGTTGGTGTTTTTTGGATGTTTTTGGTTAGGTTTTTGTTAGTTTTTGTCTGATTGTTTGCATTTTTGTCATTTTTTTTAATTAAGAGCTAAATGTTACATACCAATTTAATATAACACCTGTGACTATTTGTGTTACACAGTGTTTGACACTTCCTGCCACCCAAAAGCAAACAAAATGTTTTTATTGCTAGCCATTATTTGTTAATTATTAATTCTTACAAGAAAATGAAAAAAAAAGACATTCAAAACTTTTGAGGAGAGATAACAGAAAACTGACAATAGATCCTTCTTTATCACACAACAGAAGCTAATGTCACAAGAGATATATTTGACCAAGAAACTTATTTTTTTTAAAGGATCATACTACATATATAGCTAACAAGACTATCCCAATGTAATGTTACTATAAACAACAGGTTTTGATGCAAAAGTAGAATCTGTGAGTAAGCCAATCTGTGGGTATTTAACAGAGGAGAAAATCTTTACTTCTAGGAGAAATTTTTTTTCAGGAGCTGTTAACTATTTATTACAGAGCTTTCCTCTTTAAATTAACTCCTATACACAAATGTATTGAATTATGTAGACATTCACCTGATCCACAAGTTCATTTTCCACACACAAAAACCAGGAGAATACTCATTAAATAACCAGCTGAAAATAACAGCCAAACTGCCTAGGACTTCTACACTGAAGATGGCCAACTTGCCCTTTGAGCTGAATTTGACTTCTAGTCATTCCGGTGTGCCTTCAAGTGTCAGGTGCCTGCTGATATGAAGGGTCTTCTCTGAGTTCAATCTCCAGCTCCAGCTGACAGCATTCTGAATCTCCTCGGTGGAGGAATGAGAATGGGACTGGTGTCATGGTCAGTTCTGCTCCCTAATCAGGTCCCAGAACTTCCCCACCCCTTTGGGTCTTCAACAATTACAGCTTGGGCTGTGGGGAGGGGAAAAAAAAAAAAAAGAAAAAAGAAAAATGAAAAAAAAGGAGTTTTCTGTGTCAGGAAAGTTAAAATCTTTCTTCTAAGCCATAATTACCAACAATCTCAGCCATTGTTCTGTAACGAGGTTTGATGTTTTAAACTACAAAGACGCACATTTAAGATATAGAACAGTGTTGCTACATTTTGTGTGATTTTCTTTTAATTCTAGAAATTGTTTTCCTTTATTTGATATAAATCTGAAGGCAGAAACTCATTCTGGATACACAAGTGCATGCAGTATGGACATATCAAAAGGAATTAATCTATACAGGTATAGATAAAAGAAGCAGGAATATGTGAGAGAGAGAAGACAAAAGGAAAGTAAGAAGTCAAATACGAATAAAAGAGAATATGAGAATACTATTGTATTATGTTAATACTATGGGATACTACTGTGTAAGTATAAAGCTGGTTTTGTTTTTTTTTCTAAAATTTGAATTGAGTCAATGCAGTCTGGAAGCAGCTTCTAAATATGATTATATGAGACTATGGACACAATTTCTGCCAGGTAGCATGAATTTCAGTGTATTGCAGTGTTATTAAAAGCAACCAGCAGTGTGAACCTGCTGTATTATTAATATGCTACATTAGCCTTAATAGTTAATCCAGTATTCATATTCATATTGTGGTCTCTTCTTCTAAGAGAGAGCAACAGCTTTCTAAAAGCTTTTAAGATTTCCAGGAATAAAATTAAAGCATGTTTAAATACTTGTTGGAAATTGTGTGCAGAATTCTGAATAAGGGAGTTATTGCATTGTATCAGGACCCTTAAGAGATTCAGCTGAGAAATAAATTATGTAAACAATACAATATGTGTGTGTGTCTACAGCTGTATATCAATATCACCTATATCTATGTATACAAATATCCCATCCTTTTCTGTCAGTCTGGAATGTGTTATACTGAAGACACTGAACCTTTCAAAAGAAATGCAAGACATGTTTTTAATGTTGATTCAGAATTCAGAAGCAAAACAAAAACTGGATAAATACTTCATTGCATTTTATAAACAATCTGCTTTCTGATAATTATTATGGAGCAACTTTTTATTCTTTTTAATGAAATTTGACTCTGAATGCATATGTGGGAAAATAATTTTGGTGAAAGAATTCTGTTCAGAGTAATGTATCCTGAACGAGATTTGCTGAAACCCACACGGTGTCTGCAGTTACAGTGAGGAGGTCCAGTGACAGCGGAGGAGGACAGTTGCCAGTATGAGGTTACGAGAACAACCTACCTCTGCCCCTCAGTTCTGAAGGGAGTTGTACTGGAGCTACATGAAGGCCCCACAGTCAGCTTGGCTGCAGGTTCGGATTGGATTTCCTCTCTGCAGCTGCTCCACACTCTATTTGCACAAAGTCCAAACATCTGGATTTAATGTGAGCACAGTGGATTTCAATCTTAATTCTTCTCTTTGTCTCTCTGTGTCTGAGTATGTGTGTGTGTGAAATAATCTTTTTAGAATACTTTATTGCTTTCCTAAATCTTTCATTAATTTTGTATCCTTACAACTTATTGTGCTACGAGGTGCACAATCAGTAAAAAACCTTTTATCCTTCTCTGCCTTCAGAACATACTATTATTTGTGTTGTCCAGAAAACAGATGGAAATCCTAACTGAAGTAGTGTAAATCATCAATATTATTTTACAACTTGTTCTAATGTAGGTGTTTCAGGTGCAGAAATCCCACCTGATGACATTTTTTCCCCCCCAAAAAAGTACTAAGTAGGAAAAAAAATCATTTAAAGCACCATAAAGACTGATTTTTGAACTCTGTCTCTTGGCAATGTTATATCTCCCCCTCCATTTATGATGTTCTATATTTTATATAGATTGGGCACAATATTAAACCTCGTGTGAGAGAATGGAATTAAAAAAAAAAAATCAGGGAGTAAATAGCTGGTTTGCTTATCATGCCTTCCAGTTTGATTTTGGTAGGTTCCAGAAAACACAGGTGGAGGATACTGAATTATAGCAAATAAAAGACTTAAACATAACAAAGCTACCTGAGGGTTTGGCTGAAGTCCCTGTGCAAACTGTGATTAACTGAATACCTGCCCTGGAATGCCGGTTTGGCAAGAGGTTATACACACATGAATGAATCTGTCTGCATACTTAGACACTGCAGTTAAACTTCTTTCTCATAAAAAAAAGGTGCTATTTCCAAAGTTGTTGAATAGAGTTTGAGTTTGTCTGTTTTGATTTAAGCTCCTCATCCTCAGAAGAAAAGTAGGGTGACAAGTGCCCTCCATGTATAAGAAAGAGAGAGTGTGAAGAAGGAAAGCAACAGCCAAGGACATGTTTGGGTGCATGAAGGTGGCTAGGCAGGCTTTTTTCCTAAAAATCAGTGTTCTGGGAAATGGAGGCTGATATTCCCAGTGTAAAGTGATGAAGGTCTATTGATGTATATTTACCTGAGCTTATATCCCAAAACCTACAGAACCAAGAGTGAATAACTGGTCTTATGTTAATGATACTTAACAGGTAATATACTGAATATACTTATAAGACATAGAGTGGATTAAAAATAAAACCAGAATTTTCAGAAACGCCTAAGGGAGCTGAAAGTCTGTTTTGTGAGCACCTGAGGGACTGCCTGAGTGGAAAGACCGACCAGCATACTGGAAAAAGGTTTTTTCTGCTGTAGTTATTCAACTGGTGCAGACACATCCTTACTTATACTCACAGCTCCCTTTAAAAGGCTAACTATAAAGTACTCTTGTAATTTATTTTCATGTCAATTAATCCAGTCTTAAGATGGCTAGATGATGATTATGTGTTAGTGTCTATTAGACTGGTTTCTATATGATCTAAAGCTGTGTATTATTATGGGGGGGGAATGGTGTAGTTAGCGGGGAAAAGTCATTGCTTGCTATCAAAGAGCTTACCCTCTGACTATACTTCCTGTCTTTTTATTACATTTTTTGCATCTTTCCACATGTATTCCATACGTTATTAATTATTTGGATGCAGGACATTAACCCTACATCTACTGAGTAAGTCCAAAGCCATTTTACTCTATTTCCCTTCTTCCATCAGAGAGGGTCCTGCACAGAAGAGCTGTGGTCCTGGCTGCCTCTGGTTCATGTGATGTGAGATGGATAGAAGTTTTCTTTGTCTTTCCTTATGCAGACAGGTCGTGCATAAGCTTGCATAAGCAGAGAGGGACCTCGCCCTTGATTTATAATCAAGTCATGAGCTCATCTTTGCTCTAAAAGAGTCTATTGTCCAAATCTTATTGGTTTTTCTCCAGGAAAGTTTTGCCAGTGTGTAGAGAACTGGCCTCAAACAAATAGTTTTTCCTCTCCCACATTTACGTTATTTCTGACCCTTCCCTGATTTGAATTTTTTTATCCTTACCTTTTTCTCCTAATTTTCCTGGAAATTCAAGGCTTCTCAACAGCAATTATTTTTGCCAATGCCATCATGTTGGGGGGTCTGGTACTTGCTGCTGTCAGGAGGGTAAGAGGAAACATCTCCTCAAAGCTGGTGCATCACGTAACCTGATGTTTTTATTTATTTTTGTCTGTGGTGGAAGCATCACAAAATATGCTTTTGTTTTGGTCTATGCAGGGACAGTGGTTGTGTGACAGGTGAGTCCAGCAGTCCGCTTCCTTAGGCAGTTATGCCTAAAATCAGCCTCCCTAGGAGGTCACCAGGTTCATGTGACAGCTACTGGGGGATCATTTACTTCTGCATACCCCACTCAGTAATATCCCTGTGCACCATTGTGATCAATTTTTTTTATTACAAGATTTTCCTAAAGATTTCCAGACATCCTGCATTTTTTTGTTACAATGGACACTGAAATCTCCCCATATAGGTGCATGCCACCCTGTCTCCACATACAGTTGCACACCATACATACTAAACTTCCATATAGCAATTAAATTCAGACACTTGGTGGAAAATGGCTAGTTCATTTTGCTTCTGCTTGTTTTGAGAAAAAGACTCCCCCCTCCTTCATCTAGATAGGCAAGATTGACATAAAAAAGTACTTCAAGAGCTGAACTCGTCTACTGAACACAAATACAGTGAAATTCTGTATATTTTAAATGTTTTATATGTCCTAGTCATATATAATTTATTGTGTTGTGAAGCTGAGCCCTTCTTTGAATGAAAATTTTACTGTTGGAGCCTGGGGTACTTTAGTCTGATGATTTAAAACTCTCAACGCGCTCGTAGCAAATAGCACTTTTTATTACAGCGTGTTTGTCCAAGAGGTCAACTTTCAGCACAGCAGGATTTCTTCCCACTCTAGAATTATTTCTGATGGCAAGACATCTCCCATCCTAATTCATCTGATGCTGAATGCAATAGTCAACACTTTCTTAAAGGCTCATTAGACTGGACCTGCCATGCACAAGAAAAGTGTGGAAGCTTCACCTTTTCTTATGCAAGCATCCTTACTAGCAGATTGTCCAACATGTTAAATGCTGTATGCCTGCTTACACCTCTTTGGTTTTAAGATTCCCATTTATAGTTCTGCTCCAGTATTTAATTTTCTCAGCAATGATGTTGAATCTAAGCTGCCTTGTGAAGATGTTAAATCCATTTTGGAGATGAGTAAAAGTGACTAAAATTATGTGTTTGCTTCCTGTGAAATATTGTATACTGAGCAGGTCCTAGATTAAAAGACAAGCTTGACTTTAAAGGTAATGTGATTAATTTCCTCAGCCAAAACCACCTAGATGGTTTTCATGCTTAGGTTGATACAGTATAGATGCCCTATTACACCCATTTACAGTCTCCATCCCTTTGCTCAGCCCCTGCTGAGCCTATTAAGTTGGTATCAAGTCAACTTGTCCCTTAGTGATAGTACACAAACTCTCAGAGTGCTGCAGAATTCTGCATCTGTCCTTTTACCTGTCACTTCAGCCTCTTTTTACTGATGTTAAAAGAAATCTTTACTGTCAGTCATATAACCAATTCACTTTGTTCACAGGCTGTGACAACCTTGTTGTGTTTCTCCCACCACAGAACCAACTTCTCTGAATTAGTATTCTCAAAATTTAGACTAGCTCATTAGTCTGAATAAATTTGAAAGGTTGCTGTTCACATTTTTTTTAAATGTAGCTCAGCTTTGCTTGGATATAATATAGGCATCTTTAGGGAAAAAAAAAAAAAAAAGAAAAAACCTGCAAACACAAAAATACCCCAGCCCAGCTTCCAAGTATTTACTCTACAATTTCAGAGCTAAAAGGTTTTTCAGTGGCTTCACTTGAGCTAATAAAAATTAAATCAAACCTTTCAGGTTTTTTCCTGTCCTCATTTCTTTTTTTTTTCTTTTTTCCTTTTTTTTTTTTTTTTTAATTATTTTGGTATAATTGGAAAATTGGCTACTCTTCCAGAAAAGAAAACAAAGGTTCAAATCCCAATCTCAACCAGCTTTGTAGCTATGTCCACCAGACCAGCTTGTTTCCACATTATCACCAAAAATATAGAGTAAGATTTGTCCCTCAACTAATGAAATTTAACTGCACCTGCCAGTTCTGTATACATGACTGTCAGTACCCCAGTCTGATGAAACAAAGGAAATCTTTTCCCCCCAAAAATTGCCTATGATTAAGCAAAAAAACCATTTTTGCACTTATTCTCAAAGTCCTACCAGCAAGAGCACTTAATTTTGTACTTTCAGGAAATCATTAAGGAATTTTCACTTCATCCTGTCATTTCTTTGTAAGGGTTGAAGACTGACTACCAGTGGATGCCACAGAAGAGGCATGTGGTCTGCCCCAGCATGAACCTCATATGATGCAGGAACATGTGACAACAGAGAACCAAAGAGTTTGATGTATTGAGTGCATCGTTGTTGTTCTGTCTTCGGGAAAGTTCTCAAGCACTGGTGATAAGAAGGTATCAGGACACAATTTTTGTATTGTGCTTGCTTTCCAGGACATTATTATTAGGAAACCATAAGGGGCAGGGAAATTACTTTCCAGAAGCAATAATCTATACAGTAATTTGTATCAGTAGAGTACTTTTCCGGGAGGATTTCAATGTTTTATAAACAAATTAAATGTAGAAGGAGATGATGATACTACTTTGGGTTTGAAAAATGAAGTATAGGGTACCAAGTTTTTCCCATTCATATTCCTTTCTTGTTGCTGAATTTTCAGATTTCACTGGAGCCCCTTCTGAATCACACTCGCAATGTAAAAATCCAGTCTAGAATCCAGGGAGGTTGAGTAATTTACCCAAGGTCACATCACTAGCACCCAAGCCTCAGAGTAGAGAACAGAGGTCCTTAGAGTTTCACCTAAAAAGGGCTAATGATGACTCCACCATTAACTGTAAAATAGAAACATAAAAATGTCTTTGCATTAACATCAGCACCTTAAAACTAAAAATGAGAGAGCTTGGCCAAAGAGGTCCGATATAACTGACTACAGAGTCAGAATGGAAAATTATAAATCAATTGGATGAAATGATCCTTTGCTACAGACTAGAGAAGTTGTTCGGCTATGTCTCAAGAAATGGAGAATTACACTAGACATTAAGGGAACCAGAGATACTCTCAACAGTTCAGGGTGGATATAACTGTGCAATGGAGCAGAACAGATTAAAAATCCCAATCTAAGGAAGCATTAATATATAAAACTGCAGGAGAAGGACATGATGTGATAGAAATAATGTGATGGTGCTCTTAGTATGCATTTGTTATGTTCAGAGTCTTCATATCTTGCCTTTTCTGTTGTTTTCTCAATTCTTCCTCCAGCATGTGACAATATTGTTGCTTCTTCTTTCAGTATCAATGGCTTCTTCTGACACCACCGACTCATTGTGCCAGAAGCCACAGATACCCAGCAATTCCTAACTTGTCTTCATAGAGCAAAAGAGGTCAGTCATGTGGAATACAATTTTTATCATATTTATGTCTTGGTTTGTTTACACAGACCTACAGTATGTAGTGCCCTGAAAGAGAGACAGAGAGAAATAACACAAGGTGATACTTTCTTTTGGGCATTGCAGTGCACTAACTCTGCCTCTTCGAAGGATTTCTGTTGAAGATTAAGACATAGTTTGCTTTCTTCAGAATACTGCATGGAAAAATAGCTGATATTCACTGTTCAATCATGTGAATGACTGTCTTCCTTTAAAAAAAGAGTACAGAGCCTCTTTTCACCTTCTTTTCACACCACATTTACATTTTCTTTCTCGCTTTCTTTTCTCCCACATACTCTTAAGCATTTGTTTCTTTACATCTCAAGTCCACTGTCCTCTTCTTCACATTAGATATCAAATCTTTTGATCTAGTCAGAAAAGTGGGCATAAAACCTCATAGGGAAAATGCTGGAAATCACTGGAAAACAGTTATTTCACCACAGTTTTCCTATCTTGTCTCATCCTAGAGCACCTTTAGAGTGCATTAGTGGGCAGAAAAGTATGTGGGCAAGCATGCACACACACACACACACACACACACAAAGGCTGTAAATAAGAGTATAGGCACATTTATGTATGGGTTTGAGAAAAATAATGATACTGAATCGGTTATAAAAACTGTATTCTCACTCTTTTTTTTTAATTATTTTTTTTGGCTGAAATTTTGCCTACTTAGGTAATAGCATTTACGTTCTCTTTCTCTTCTTTCTCTTTTTACCATCCCATCTTTGCTTTCTGGCCAACTTTCTCTTCATCCCTGGCTGCCATTCCCCAGTAAATTCTCGACATCATTACAACAGCTGCTTAGGAGTGGATGGGATTTGTCTCTGCATATCAAGCCAGAAGGGTCTACAGATTTCTTTGTTGTGGCTGCAGTCATAACGAGGCCAAAATGGTCTGGGAAACACCTCCTCTTTTGGATTTGCCTTAGATAGTCTTCTCTGGTTTGTTTCCTCTTTTTTTTCTCCTTAGTTTTTTATCTTTCCTTCTTCCTTTCCCTTCTCATTTTCTCTCTCTGTATTTCATGCCCAATTAATTTGGTTCTCTCCAGCACACTTTTATAGTAAGGAAGGTTCATGAAAAGAACTTTCAGAAGAAAACTGAGCCAATTTCCCTGGTAACTACAAAAAGCAAGTGAAAATGACAAACTGATTGACTACAGTGGATTGATTGATACTGATTTATAGCTGAAAATTGGATCAAGTGCGTCCACATACACTTTCTCCAGGGACTAAAACAGAGGCAGACTGCTTCTGTCAGCAGTCCTATACAATGAAGGTAACTCTTGTCATGTCACCTCACCTCTCCCTTTCTAGCCTTGTCTTCTGCTTAAATAAAGATAGTTTTTAAAATACAGATGCTTGTTGCCTTATCCCAGGCACATAACATGATTTTGAGGACACATATTGTCTATGCTTTATCATGAAATAGTGGTCAATTTTCTACACATTCTGGAATCACTGCACAACTGTGCACACCTGCACCTCCCCCTTCACATGCCTGTGTCTGCCAGGTGTCCTCAGGTGGCTTTGCACATCAGCTTCCTCCTATTTACTGTTTTACTCCTGGATCTTACTGTCTTACTACTGAATGGCAAAGGAGAACTAGCAGGACCTATTTATCCTAAATCTGATCTGGAAATCCTTATTTATGATAGCAACTCTTATTTGCTTATGTGTACCTGTTCCTATTGTCCCTTTTAGGACACCCGAATGAGAGGGTTTTGGAGGGCAATGCTCCTGCTTAAATCCGCTACTTTAGTCAACTCATTCCTGAGTTACGTAGAATATTAATTAGAAACATCAGCATGTCCTAATCCAGATAGGCTGCCAGAGGAAAAAAGGACGGAAAGATATCCACAGAAAATAGGGAAAAAGTTACAAAACCTCCTGTTACAAATTTCAAAACTTTGAGACAATATGAAAGGTAAAGGTTCATTACTGTAGTATTCAGTTCTTTATAACACATTAAAACATGATTTATTGAAGAATTATAGTCTTACCATAAAAAAAAGGGGCAGCAGATAATATGATGCCATCAGATGCATAGACACCTGTGTTAGAAGGACTTTTATGACTTCTGTTTCTGGAGAAAACTCACACATCCTGGAGAGCCAGGGTGCTGCCACTGACCCCAGTCCACAGCAGGGGCTCCTTGTGTACAATTCTGCAGAGAGCAGCCTTGGTGGCTACCTCACTTCTGCAATTGTCGAAGTCAGTTCTGGGTTAAACCCAAATTTCTCTTCTAAGGAAAAAGGGCAGGTAGAACTTGTATCTGAATATATGTTTTCCTGTCTGTCATTTTATTTTGGGCCTGATCTGACAAGCTCTAGCTGTGGGTTTCATTCATGCAATGTGGTTATGGGTCTGAAAAAGAACAGACAACAGCGTTCTACTTACAGTCCCATGGTCTTTCACAGTAAGTTCTAGATGCTGCTTACTGACATTGGAGGCTGGGTTTTGCAGGCAAACTGAGCTAGGGTAAGTTGAGGCTACTTTTGGCAGACATGACAATGAGAAGCAAAGTCCAGAGAGCACATTAGGCTTCATTACAGGAGTCACCTCCCTCAGGTAAGTGGTGTTGTTAAACACCCACAAAGTGGTTGCTCAAAATCAAAGAAGCTCTGGCAGGACAAAAAGCTGAACTCTAACCTCTAACATTCTGGGTTAAATGTTGTAAACATGAGGAAGTTCTTTCTTTTGTAAGCTGATCATTGTTGATAAATCAGGGTTGATAGGCAAAATTACTGTTAGCAAGTAGGCATTTTCTGATAGCTATTGAGTCATCACGAAGTCCACAGAAATTTTGATGCAGTCTTCATTAAATTGAATTGAGCCCTAAATATAGGCTTTATTATTTTAAACGTCTCAAGTTCAAGGACTTTCTAGTTCTACAGAATTGAACTCCATTGGCTAACAGCAATCCTTGTACAAGCAGGTGTTGTACTAGAAGGCAACTGAATGCCAGGTGCCCACCAAAGCTGCTTTGCCACTTTCCTTCTCAGCTGGACAGGGAACAGAAAATGTAAAAAAAGGCTCATATATTGAAATAAGGAGAGGGAGAAATCATTCACTGATTACTGTCATGGGCAAAACAAACTTGTATTAGGGAAATTATATTAATTTATCACCAATCAGATCAGAGTAGGATAATGAGAAATAAAACCAAATCTTAAAAATACCTTCCTCTCAGCTTTCCCTTCTTCCTGGGCTCAACTTCACTCCTAAATTCTCTACGTCATCCTCTCCTCCAGGCAAAGGGGGATCGAGAATGGGGGTTGTGGTCAGTTGTCTGTGCTGCTCTGCCTCCAGAGGGGAAGGACTCTTCACACTATTACCCTGTTCCATCGTGGAGTGACTGCCATGGGAGACAGTGCTTCCCAATCTTCTCCAACATGGGTCCTTCCCATGGGTTTCAGTTCTTCATGAACTGCTCCATCATGGGATCCTTTCCATGTGGTTTAGTCCTCCAGTAATAGGCTGCTCCAGCCTGGGTTCCCCATAGGGTCACAAGTCCTGCCAGCAAACCTGTTCCAGTATGGGCTCCTCTCTCCATGGGTCCACAGGTTCTGCTGGGAGCCTGCTCCAGCATTTTTTTCCCATGGGGTCACAGCCGCCTTCACCACCTGCTCCAGTGTAGGGTGTTCCACAGGCTGGAGGTGGATCTCTGCTCCACCATGGACCTCCATGGTCTGCAGAAGGGCAGCTGCTTCAGCATGGTCTTCACCAGGGGCTGCAGAGGAGTCTGTGCTCTGGCACCTTGAGCACCCCCTCCCTCTCCTTCTCCACTGGGTGTCTGCAGAGATATTTCTCTCACAGGGTCTCACTCCTCTCTTTGGCTTTAGTTGCACAGGGTTGGTGGGGTTTTTTTTCTTCTTAAATAAATTATCCCAGAGACTCTACCACTGCTGCTGATTGCCTTGGTCTTGGACAGTGTCTGGTCTGTCTTGGAGCCACCTGGAACTGGCAAATGCCATCAGACATGGGCAAAGCTTCTAGCAGCTTCTCACAGAAGCCACCCGTTCAGTCCCCCCACTACCAAAACCTTGCCACACAACCCAATACACAATTCCCCCCAGGAGTAAAAAAGTTATAAACTTTAAAAGGGCAGATTTTAAAACTATGAGGAAAATGGTTAACAGCAGGCTGAAGGGCAAAGTAAAAAACTTTAAAACCACAGAAACAGCCTGGAGGCTATTCAAGAACATTGTGTTAGAGGCACAGATGGTTTGTGTATCATTGAGAACAAAAACAAAGTAAAATGGTGAGAATAAAACTATGGTTAAGCAGAGAAGTACAGGGCTTTATTGAGGTTTAAAAGGCATCCTTTAAAAGCAGGAAGTCTTCCTGAACAACCTAGCCAGATCAGGCTATCAGTCATGTTGGTGAAAGGCAAGTCAGCAATGATAAGAGTAGTAAGGAAGTGGTCAACTAAAAGTAATGAGGATCTGGTGAGTAAACAGATATATATGTACTCATACCATGTGGTTCTGGCACATTAAAGTTTGCAATAGAAATGTTTCATTGTCCTCTTGAGTTTCCCTTGAATTTTCACTCTTTTTTAAAGAAAAGATGCTATTATCCAAACAGAGACATGAAATTAGGAAACAAACAAAACAAAATGATTCTGCAAAGATGCTAGTGTAGCTTCAAATTTCTTGCCTGGCTACATTCCATCTCCATCTTCCTTTCCAGACCTGCTCCTCTGGCTGCTAACATCTCATCCCTTCTGCCCTGGCCAGAGGGCAGGCCCTTTTGCTCTAATATATTCTGGGCTTGATAATTCACTGAGAGCTCTAAATTCTCCCTGTAACAAGCACTTTGAACAAACTCTACTTGGATATATTGAATTAATTATTTGCTAAGGACAGCCCCAATCAAAACAGATGTGTTCCCTGAATGTGTCTATATGCAAGAACTAAATTGCTGAGTACATTAAAGACCTTCAAGGATGCAGAGAAACAGTTAAACATAAATTTTTTTCAGCAATTTTTCTTCCCTTAGAAGACAGTAAAGGACACTTTCTGTGTTGTGTTAAAGGACTGAGAGAAATTGAAGCTAAAAAATTGGACACTATCCATTAAGCTGAGAAATTTAAGTTTAGCAGCTATTGGTGGTTTATCAATGTAGTAACATGGGTAGTATGAGATATAATGGCAATTCATTAAGACCATTGGTCAACAGCTGGGTGAACATGGGCTAGCAGTGTGCCTAAGTGTTCAAGAAAGCCACTGGCATCCTGGCCTGTGTCCGAAACAGTGTGTCCAGCAGGAAGAGGGCAGCGATGGTCCCCCTGTACTTGGCACTGGTGAGACCACACCTCAAATCCCATATTCAGTTTTGGGCCTCTCACTACAAGAAAGACATTGAGATGCTGGAGCATGTTCAGAGAATGGCAACAAAGCTGGTGAATGGGCTGCAGCACAAGTCTTATGAGGAGCATCTAAGGAGCTGTTATTGCTTAGCCCAGAGGAAAGGGGGATCAGAGGAAATCTTATCTACAACTACCTGAAAGGAGGTTGAGGCAAAAGGGGGGTTGAGTTTTCCCAAGTCACAATTGATAGTACAAGAGGAAAGAGCCCCAATTGTGCCAGGGGAGGTTTAGATTGGAAATTGGGAAAATTTTCTTCACTGAAATGGTTGTCAAGCACAGCGACAATCTGTCCAGGGAAGAGGTGGAGTCACCAGCGCTGGAAGTACTTAAAGGGGTGTAGATGTGGCACCTGGGAACATAGTTTAATGGTGGGCTTGGTAGTGATGGGTTAACGGTTGGACTTAGTGATCATAAAGGTCTTTTCAAACCTAAAAAATTATATGATTCTATGAAATCTGTGGGTAGCAGTGCCTACTCAGAACCAAATCTAAGAAAAGAAAGTTTAAATTGTGGGCATTTTAGTGACTTGTTCCAATGATTTCAGAAGAAACGGGTTTTTTTTAAATGGGATGGACATGGGAAAAAATAAGTGCAAGAAACATCACCTAAACAGAGAGGAGCTGAGGCAACTTTTCTTAATCTCTGCTGAGCGATGACAGGAAAGGGAGGAAAAGATTGAAAAAGATTACTCTGTAACCATTTCACAGAACATCTGAGATTGTGTTTGTCCTTTCCCAGCACAGTTTTTGAGAGGAAATGCAGAGTATGTCCCATTGCTTCAGTCAACAGAATGTCTTCCAGAGAGATGGGAACAGTATCTGGAAAGAGGGAGCAAAGATTGTGGGTAGGGAAAGAGGGAACTGGGGACAAGGCAGTTGGAGGTATGGATCAGTTAAGGAGGGGCTGTGAGAAAGGTTTGGTTTATATAGGCAGAGTTTGAATAAACTTTTAACACTGTTGACCTCCAAAACCCCTGTGTACTTCATTAATCAACCTGTACACAGATGAAAACTTTCACAACATCTGGTGCCTTCCTGAAGATCTCCTGTGTATAGAAACTTAAGTCTTTAATTTCAAATCACTGTGAACTTTAGATCAAAAGTTGAGACTGAGATTTTGCGTCACTCGCAAAAAGAGAAATTTTACATCTCCAGTATTTAGCAAAGACTATTTTGGTGAGGTTTTTTGTTTGTTTGTTTTTGTTTGGGTTTTTGTTTGTTTTGTTTTGGGTTTTGTGGTTTTTGTTTGGTTGGTTTTTTGTGTGTTTTTGTTTTGTTTCCCTAATTTAAAGGAGAAACTACAGGCCACTAATCAGCCATGGCACATGCACACACATACACTATTATATGTGAATACTTCCACAATGTTACTTTATAAAAACCTTAGACACTTCAATTTGATTAACAGTTTGATAAAACATACATTTTCCTTGAAGAAACTGAGGCCATGGGGATTTGCTAAAAATTCAGAGAAGGAAGACACTGTGAAAAGATTTAATTCAGTTACAGTAAGTAATACATTCTACCAATGGAATATGGACACAAAAAAATGTTAGATCCCTTGAGAAATTAGGATAATATTGTTTGATCCTTTTGAATGTATATAACTGTATTTATGTATGTGTCTCTATGTATATCTGCATTTATGAAAATATTGTTATGCATGTCCCTGTGTATGAATACATTTATAAAACAAACCCATGACCATAAATCAGCTCAACAGAAACAGTATAAAGTGGACTACTGTACATCTTTATTTAAAATACGTAGGATGCCAAGACAGAAAAACACTAAAAAAGAAATACATATTGTTTTTGAAGCTGAAGCATCAATATGGTTGTAATTTTAATGTTTCTTGCTGGAAAAAGGTCATCTTTGGCGAGGTCGGGTTTTTCTTAAGGTCATTTCACATTGAGATATCTGCCTGCTTTTGACATTTCATCTAGAAGAGGCACAACTATTCTGACACATGAAATGGGTTCTTTACAAACCCAATGGCTATTTCTATCAACATCTGTTATTCTTACACAAAAGGGGAATATGCATTGATTGCAAACAAGGCTCCGCATTTTTTTGAGAATATTAATATATATATATTTTGTGCTTAAAGGTACAGCAATGCCCATTTGAAATAGAAACAGAAGACAACACTGATCTATAAAAGACTGAAAAAAACCCCCAAACATGGATGGCATTCTTTGCTCTTATATAGAATTAAATAAATTTAAAGTTGTTAATTGTTGTTAGTAAATTGTCACAATGATTTCTGTAAAGCAGCAGGGCAGTGAAATTCACTAAACATTTATGTAATTACTTTGTGATATTGACACAGAAAAAAACACAATAAAAAATACTTTTCTCTGCATTTTGTGGGGGATTTTTAATTGCATATTCATTTGCAAATTTCAATTCCCTCTAGCACTGAGTATGATAGGAAAAATCTGTTGCCATATATATCCCCAACCTTGTACCCCCATATTTTCAAACCCCAGAATTGTATTTGTGGTATAACATCTATGTAATTAAAATAAACTCTGTCAAAGTAATGCAGACTCACATGGACAACTTAACTTTCCTGTAAGACAATCCAGGATTCCACTGGCTGAATCCTGGTTTAGTTCAAGAGTGGTTCACAGAATTGCTTTCCCAAGGAACATCACAGGGAATACCGCAGTTTGTCCTTGCTCCTTGTTTGCAGACAGCTCAAATAAGCCTTGGACAATCCAAAGCAGAAGCATTTAGTTGATCATTCAATAGTTAGGATTCGCTAATGGAGTGTTGTGAACAGTCATGTGATTTTATATCTGTTCTCGTACTGATGGTCTGTTCTTTATGAGCCATTGCTTTCTCCCAAAATGAATGCCATTTTATCAGAAAACATGTTTTGTTTTCTGATTATATTCCTTTGGCAAGTGTTCAAATCTGCTGTTTGTGGATGTTTGTAGGAACATAGCTTTGCTCACATAAGTATTTGAGAACAGCGAATAATAAAGGACATGAACAGGCTAAATCCAAACCCTATTTTCTCATCTAACAAGCTGCAAGTGAACAATTTTTGTACTATCTCTACTGGCTCACTAATCTAGCAGAATCAGTAAATTCTGTGTGTTTGGAGTCAGTGTGCTTCCCTACTTACTAAATGTGTCATATTTATCTTCTCTGCAATATGAGGACGTATGGCAGACATTCACAGAGAACTACAGGTGTTGCTTTTCTGGATTAAAGCCATATGTCCATAGGGCATTGAAGAGGTTAACATCCAGGTGTAAGAGCTTTATTGTTGGAACATGTTCTTCATTGCCTTCAGACTTTGGCCTCAAATACATGTCTTTAACATATTTATTAAAGAGTCATAATTGGATTTACTTAATGTATGGGATCCAGAGCATTTCAGCTCTGTGGATGACTGAAAAATGCTTCATCAGCTTTTGATGGCTTCATAGGACAGCAGGGCAACCTGCTCCTATTTCTCACTAATGCACCTGTTTTTGAAAACAGGGCTTGAACGTTCTCAGTTTATGCATTTACTCATAGAAGGAAAGTGAAAACACTCTCATGTTCTGCAGTATTGCATTTGATTAGAAAATAATGCTTGGGGTATGAATACACTGAAGTAATGTT
Organism: Platyrinchus mystaceus; assembly: GCA_035041135.1. Classification (NCBI taxonomy): domain Eukaryota; kingdom Metazoa; phylum Chordata; class Aves; order Passeriformes; family Tyrannidae; genus Platyrinchus; species Platyrinchus mystaceus. The sequence continues at coordinate 50,995,274 of JAWWLV010000179.1, forward strand.
AAGGAAACATTAAAGCACCCTTAAATCTGCCATTTTGTGCCTAGGGCTTTGCAGTTATCATTTGAAATGTGTGGCCTTTTTTTAAATGGTTCCACAAGAGTAGCAACTGCTGCATAATGGTACAAATAAAAATAATACTGATGTGTAAGTTGTGGCTCTGATAGTTGTACATATTCTCATGTAAAGCCTGGAGTGGCAAAATAGATAGTTTTCCAGCTTTAAATAACATCATCAGCACACCTCACTTGGCCAGACCAAGTAGCAGAGAAGTAAGGAAACACAAAAAATAGCATCTTGGGTTGTGTCAATGTGTATACAAGAATAAATTTCAAGTCTCTCCTTTTATGTAAGTAGTACACATAGAATTTAGAGTAAATAGGAGCCAGATGAGACTATGGTCTATAATGGAAAAGCAAGACAAATTCATGCCCCACGCTGATTTATCACACAGGACAGCCTGAAGCTACTTTCAGCAATCACACTGGTTACACATAGACAAAAGGGGATTTTGGGGGAGCTCTCAGTTGAAAACTAGTAAGAATTTCAACTCTGGGCTTACAAATATAGAGAGTCTTTATAATGCTGGTAGGTAATCTAGCATCAAAGAAAAATTGTGGAACAGGGGTCTACATGTTTCACTTAAGGAGAACTAGAAACTATTTCACACCAAAGCAGACCAAGCTTTCTACTAGGCCAGTTTAACATTTCCTCTATACTGGTTTGCACAGTTGCCTCCTCTGGCAATAATCCCCACAGCTTCTGTACCGCAAGCAGCATAAGTGCTCTCCCGTCATTGCGCTGTAATAGTATGAGATTGAATTGTCTGTCCCACCTGAGAAACCCAGATTTATTTTTGCAAGTATAGGCCCAACAATGGGTTAGATGTTTTCAAAGCTAATTGAAAATATATGGATGTAATTTTCTTCCAGAAAGAGTTGATCAGATGTTTCACTGGGCAGAAGATACATGTTTGTTACCAAGGCAGTTGAACTCACTTCTAAGGGCAATGGGCCCCATGATGTTTGCTTGTCTTTATTCTCCTGCCCCAATCAGTTAAGACCAAAATGTGAGAAGAAGGGGAAAAAGGGTATGTATCTACTTGCATTGATTTGAATAGCAGGATGATAGTTATCTTCAGTCACTGAGGTGGGTGGGAGCCTGACACTGAAAGAATTTGAGGAGGAAGTGCTGAGTGAGAAAATCACTGCCTAAGAGAAAGGTTGCATACTCGGCACATGGAAAATATGCACTCTGTAGGTGGGTATTTAGTAGACTAAGGTAAAAGAAGAAATATGCAGAAGGAAAATAATTGAAGAAAGATTACACAGAGGAGAAGAAAGTGAGATGTCTGAAGGTCATTGTTGCCTTTGCTGATGCCACTGCATATTGATCTGTCTCTTGCTAGGGCACCATTTTGGGATTTTAGGTTTCCCTTACTCCTCCCTATACAGCCTCCTATTGAAAGGAAGGACCAAATGAATCATTCCGAATATCTTTCTCATCATAAGGCAGTGATTCAGATTCCTTCTTGCATTTTCATCATTTGTTGATTGAGTTGTCAAGCACCCAACCTTGGCAATAGAAGCTGAAATAAGCAATATCTTCACAGCTTTGCCATGCCGTGTCAGTACTGAATAACTGAGCCTTAACGACTACATGCTGGGTCCGACACTCAGCTGAGTTCCTTTGAAATTTTTATTACTAGTTTTAACATGACACTCAGAAAGGCCTTACCCACAATGAATTTTAAACTTGAATTCTACTTTTTCTAGAGATTCGTTGTATTGAGTCTTGCTGAGATGGTGTTCATTTCCCCACAGTAGCCCTCACAGTGCTGTGCTTTGCATTGGTAGCTAGAATGGTGTTGATAACACAACAGTGTTTTGACTACTGCTGAGCACAGCATCAGCACTGTAACATTCCTTCCTCAATTGAGGGCAAGATCCTGGGAGGGAACACAAGTAGGCCAGCTGACCCAAACTGACCAAGGGGATATTCCATACCATATGGTGTCAGCTCAGACATAAAAGCTAAGGCAGGGAGCAGGAAGGCTGGCATTCATTGTCTCCAATGCTGCCTGCTAAGGAACAAGCTGAAGTCCTACTTTTAGGAAGTGGCCGACCATTGCTGGTCATGGGAAGTAGAGAATAAACCGTGTTATCTTTCGTTTTGCTTTTGCTTTAAATAAACTGCCTTATCTCAACCCACAAGTCATTTTCCATCTTACTCTCTCCCATCTGGCTGGGAAGGGGAGTGATAGAGTGGCTGGGTGGGCACCTGGCATCCAGCCAAGATCAACCCACCACACCTGTAGAAAGCAGCCACATTTGGAGGAGTTCTGCCTATAGCAATAAGTACCTCAAGTGATAACCTGAGGCCATTCTCAAGGACTGTGCTCTGCAAGTTGCACTGCAACGTAATAAACTCTTAGAGTAAATCTCACTGGAGATTTACTGGACATGAAATCTAACAAACTGATAATCCTGTTGATGGCAGCAGAAATAGAAGTAAAAATATTTTGGTATGAAAGGGTTTATGCCAGTATTACACAGTGCTATGAGAACATTTGTGCTGCAAAGGCAGCATATACATTAATAGCTCTAGTTACAGCAGTGGATAGAAGAAAACCCTTTCTAACATCTCCTACTTATATATATGCAGAATACTGAGACACAAAAGCAATTCACCTAGAATTGGTTCCTAGATCCAATGTATTCCCTAATACAATGCTGTTTTATGGGCCAATTTTGTTCTTTATCACCTCCCAACAAACTGATAAAGTTGATAAGCTCAGAATTTTAGTCTTTTTGGCCCAAATGGAATTAACTTCTCTGATTCATCAGTTACTGATGCTTCAATTCAGTGATGATAACAATAGGAAAACCTCAACAATCCCTTGATTCATTTTGCATGGCGGGTGTTGAGGAGAAGGACAAAGGCTAGAAGGAGAGTGGGGAAGGAATCCCATTTCACTTGGCTGTCATCCATCTTAGATGTTTCTCGATCTGATGCCTCCAGTATGTTTTCCATCACAGCTATTTGATACTGAATGTTATAAAAGTGTATTTCCACTCCTGCTCAAAAAGAAACCCCCAAGGCTGTTTCTGGAACAATGTAAAATGTCTTTACATGAAACATTCAGATGATCTTATAGTTTTGAAGTCATTCTGGTAGGGAAACATGCTATAGGGTAATGGATTCCTAATTTTTGCCATCCTTCTAGTATCATATGTTTTTATAGTTCCTATGAATGAATTTATCACACACTTGAGGGCACACAGGTTTTGCATATGATCTTACCTAGATAGCATTTCACTAAATTATCAAAATCTAGCCTCTTTTAGGGAAATCAGATATTATACCTCTCAAGTCAAACACCACTCCTTCATTAATGTATTCTGGTTGTTTCTCTTGGTAATGTATATATATTTTTATCTCACTTTTTCAATACAGCTATGAGAGAGCACCATAACAAACCACCTCTGGCACTTCATCTTCAATCAGAAGAGGAATGACTATTCTCAAGAGTCCACAGCTCCGCATTATTAACATTCTGTCCCTGCATATCTGCACCCAACCTTATTTCTTGTTTATGTGGAGTCTTTCATCTTCCCATAATTTTTTAAGAGGGAAAGAAGAAAAAGAGTAAAACACGCTACTGTATAACTGTATAACTGATTTTACCCCAGAAGTAGAAAGAGTAACTATCTTTTCCAGCTTTTTCAGAAGCTTCTCTTAAAGCTATTAAGATGTTCTGTATGGATTAGGCCAAACTATCCTCTGGAGTAAACTTCCAACGGGAAAGATCATGAACATCTACAGTCAGTTTATATGTTATCTACCAGAATTTTTTTTTCTGAATCTGTCCTTCGATATTCAAATTCTAAATTGCATATATGAGGAAGAACAATGACCAATGACTATTGTTATTTATCGCTGTTGACACTACTTATTTTTATCCAGTTACACATCCTGCATGAGTGAAAGAAAAAGTGCCAACTAAACTGAAGTTACGCTTTATTCAGAACGTTATTCACAGCTCGTTGAGTGTGAAAATTCAACATGAAAACAGGACTAATCCTCAACATCTTAACTCAGGCAAAATTATGTGTTTAATCTCATCACAAATACAAAACTATGTTGTGCCTATTAAAGAATTTGCACTTGTCTTTAACATATCCTTTTTATCAGCATTTGACGGAAAAAGACTAGAGACCTCTGAAAGCTACTCTGAGAAAAAAGTTCCCATATGTCATGTTGTTGAAAGAAACACATATCTGACTCAATTTTAATGAAAAACACTAATTTCCAGTTGTTGTAAAAACAATTTTTGGATACCCTGCCATCATGCCTAAGGACCAGCTTTCTTTATATTAAAATTCATAGAAGTAAACCCTACTGGAAGTGGGCTTGAAGATTTTTCCAGATATTATTTTTCCTGCAATGAAATTATCTGTGTTTTCATTAACTTTACATGTATTCGGAGAAACAGTGTAAAAGTCTATGCTTTCATCCTAAGGTGTTCTTTAGAGGGCTTTTAAAGTTTAGGCTACTGGATCATCAGAAGACAAGTCCCACAGCAAGAGGTCCAGACACTTTCCTTTCATATTGTATATGTTTTCATTGTAGGTGAAAGAGAGGCAGCCTTATGTTTGCTAGTGTGGATTTTACCTGCCAATACTTCCCTTGAAGTTTGTTGCCAGGGGCTGGTTGATCCACTTTGCCAGTAATAATGGCTTATTTGTGGTTACTGAATCATGTAAAAAAAAGTTAATCTTGCTATTTTTAACATATTTTTTGCAAGCCTGGCATTACTACTGAATTGCATTAACTGTGCTGTTGAATCTGCATATACAAGAAGCCTGACTAGTTTCAGCTGTAAATTTGGATATTGTTATGCTTTAACTGGGTTTGTACCTGTTTGTGGACCTTCTACCAAGAAGAATTGGGTCTGTATGCATTTCATAAAAAATCTATTATTATTTTCATTGAATTAATGCAATTTTTATTGTTTAATCTATTATTGTTTATCAATAATAGATTTTGATATAATTATTAAATAGAGATAGTAATCTTTAATTTTTTATTGTATCACAAAATCTCCAGTAAAGGTAGCTTGCTTTCTTGCCTATATCCTTATTCCTTATTTTAAAAGGTGTGTGCTTGATCTCTTTTCCAGAAAATAGTTAAAATATCCACATAATTCTTCCTTTTCTTGTTTTCCTCAGTTGATGAACCAGTATATGACAGAATCACATGAAGCAAAACATTTTCTCAAACTTTTTCTTCTGAGAAAAAGTTAGGGTAAAGAGCATTTTTTTAGAACAAAGGTATGCTGTACAGAAATATCTTTTTCATCAGGGACAAACACAGTGTCTTGTCTTTAGATATAGGATATATTTGGACAGTTTCAGGCCAAAATGTCTAATGTGAATTTGGATAAATGGATTTGTAGAGATATTGGATGTGAACCATGAAGCATAGCTTTTTTTGTTTGTTTGTTGTTGTTTTTTGTCGCATTTGTTGCCTTCCTGCATAAAAGAAAATGTTCCGCTTTTTTTTTTTTTTCCTGTGGATGAGAAATTAATGGTCAGCCACTGAAGCCTGAATCTGTTTCCACAGGAAGGGGAAAGTTAAGCAAAGCATTCTGGGAAACTAGTTTCTGAAAGCAGCTGAAGGACTTCAGATCTAGCTAATTTTTTTTGTTTGATAATATATTATGTAAATCCACGAGAATCAGTGTCAGGAAAAGGATTATGTTTGAATTAAGGCAAAAAATTTTGGCTTTGATCGTAAATTCAAAAAAACGTCCAATAGTAGTTGAAATTTTTTGCTTTTGTTACTAATATTTTTAATGAAATGTTAACGATTTTCTTCTTCAATTTCTCTATTTATTTAGTTTTATTGCAAAGTAACAAAACAGTGAACAAATCCGGTGAAAATGCAAAGAAAACCTCAGCAATGCCTTTTTCTTTCTCTTCCAACCGGAGAAATGACAAAACCAAACCAAACCAAAAGTAAACTGAGACATCATAGAACTGTAGAATCATAGACTCATCGAGGTTGGAAGAGACCTTTAATAAAATGAAGTCCAAATGTCAAGCCAGCATTACGACTATAACACAAGCCACTAAACCACATCACCCAGCACCAGGTCCAGATGCCTCTTAAACACCTCCAGGGATGGTGACTTTACCACCTCCCTACACAACCTATTAGGGGACCCCTGGTGGTCTAGCGGTTAAGACGCTGCGTTCTCAGCGCCAAGGTCGCAGGTTCAATTCCCGGTCCTGCTTCAGTGTCCCCCGGGTAGATAGAGCTCGTCAGCCCCTAAGGCCATCCATCTAAGAGAAGGTCACTCTAAACAAACCTACGTCCTGAGGACCTCACTG